>JAEBDU010000010.1:1257961-1654050 GCA_016802625.1 Heliconius numata | reverse complement strand
GTTTTCAAGTATTTTAAATAGTTAACTGTTGCATGCGTCCGTGTGAAACGATGGGATAGAATGACACCCGCGGGCACGCTTATTGTATATTATTTTCGTTTCCTATATCTGGTTAGATGCCACGTGGAGTTCCTGCCACTAAGTTAAGTAGTGAATTGGAAAGAGAACTGTGACACTGTGGTTCTATCGGTTAAGTTGTATTCAATGGAGAATGTTTGTGGCACGGAAATTCTTACTTCGTTACTACAAAAGATTATGTTTTATCAAAGATTTATATTAAAACGTCCAAGCACAGTCAAAATGAAATAAATACAGTGATGAAAAATTATAAGAATTAAAATTGGAATCTATGTTTTTATTACTTTTTTATTGAAAATAGCAATAATTTTTTTAAAATTATGAATACAAATTTAACACCTACCGTTTAACACTAACATCTGCTCAAGGACCTTTCGACCCCAAATAAAGGTAAGAAAGGGTCAACTGGCCGGTACCGGATCTAGTCGGTTCCGGCCATAACCGGTTTGGACTAGATGCGGTTACCATTCAATTACATATTGTTGGACAGATAAATATTATATGCGTTTTTTATAGATAAAATTATAATTTATTGATTTATTTTAATTTTATTAACTACAATAAGGTAGGTAGGTAACACTGTGAATGACCATAACAATAATTAAAGTAGGGATATATTGTCTTAAAATTCTTCTTCTTCTAGTTTATCATAGTGTTTGTACTTGTACTAAAAATCTGTAAAAAAACTCAATTTCCTGCTTTGATAAGACAAAGCATGGCGTTGACTTTCACTAGTCACCATGCAAAGTCTAAAGGATGAAAGCGGATATCGGAATGTCTCGACACTAGGTATTCTTTATCTACCTTGAAAGTGAGAAAGCTAGCAAAGTGAGAAGCTAATAGAAAAAAAAACGTGGTAACCCTACAAATGACCACAACAAAAATTGCATTCAACCAAACTAGTATTAACGAAAAATCAACAAAAGCCCAGAACATGTGGACTGTACTGATATTAAAAGTATTATATTTTTTATTCTGTTCTATACTGTGAATAACAGTTTAGAACAGAATTTTAGAAATTATACTAAAAAAATCACATAGATTATGGTAGCAGTGGTGAAATGTAAATGTCTTTTTAAAAATGCTTATTAATAATATGGTAACCCTACAAATGACCACAACAAAAATTGCATTCTACTAAACTATTATTAACAAAAAAGTCAACAAAGCCCAGGACATATGGACTAAAGTATTTTTTATGCATTCTCTTATTCACGATCACGTATTGGAGACATGTGGTGGAAGGGTTGGGGAAGGTAAATTGTTTATTGATATAGGAACGTCTACGCTTCATTGAACTTTGCCGATAAAAAATACAAATGTATGGGAAATTTATTTAAAGTTAAACTATGATTATCTAGTTAGTATTACAGTATTTTTAGCTTCACACGCTGTAACTCATATATTAGGATAATGAGAGGGAACCTGGTAATCCACTGATAAGACATTTCCGTTCCCGACTTTCCGCCGAATTCTGGAGGTATTGCTTGACGAGTGGCGGAGCTCAACGCCACGATTAGCGTTGAGTACGCCTACTGATCATAATGACCTAAGTAATACTCATATATTGTATATGCCTATACTACATTTAGAATATTTTCCGCAATACATTTGTATAACCGTAATCAGATGGTACCAGCCAGAAATATTGAATTTATAAATAGATAAAAACATTTACCTATTGAACGTTATCGACGTTTCGCGTGTTTTTACTTTTCGTGTACTTTTCCAATAGACGAATGAAAATTTTATAAATATGCACAATTAGTCGATCAAAATTTAAATTTAAGATTTTATTATATAAAAACTTTTTTGTGTTAGTTTGAGGTGAATTAATTGCGTTTTTCTTACTTTCACATTTTTCTTCTTATATAGATATTTCTTATATTAGATAAGATTTCTAATAAATTAAAATATTTTTCAACATTATAATAAAAAATTTAAAACATATAACATTAAGTTAACTAGATATGCATAATTATAGATTACAAAAGAGGCAGAAAAGACTTAGTAAAACTTTAACTCGTTTTTCTTTACACTTTACTCATTCCAGGCCAGGAAAGCTTTTTTTTAAAATACTCATAACCGACTATAGTACTAGTGAGGCCAGTCGAAGCACAGAGGCACAAGCGCGCTACTGTGATCGCAACCGGTTGTGGATTCGATTCCCACTCGAGATGAATAATTTAATTTTTTAATTTTTCTTGCTCGAGACCAAGCCTGGGAAGACTTCGGCGGAAAGTGGGGGACGGAGTGTCGTAATACTAGGTTCCCAGGTTACCTTTGTCTACCATATCTATGTATTTAAAAAAAACAAGCTTTCTGTGAATGTATCAAAGAATTTTCAACAGAATTCCTTATTATTTTATTGTAGTAATTATAGGCCGGGGGTAGGCGGCGACTGTTAATAGTTTATGGCTATCTTTTTCAAATTATACCCTCGTACGTAATTTGTATGCACTAAGTACTGTTTATTGATAACTGTTTTGTTTTGAGAACTATTTATCATTTGGTATTTGTTTAGAGAAGTATTAAATATTGAAGCTTATTTTTTATATACATTAAAAAAAAGATATGATTAGAAATTATAGTAATTTTTATTGTTATTTCATATGTGGAAATCTACCTGGGTTGTGTATGTACAGCTTATGAATAGAATATTAGTTAACATCCTTCGTCTCCATAAGACACATCCGAGCGGCGGAACTCAACGCCGCGCTTTTGCCTCGTTACCAGATCGAGGAAAATATTAATCTACCACGACTGGCACAAGATTTCTTTTATTTCTCATGTACTAAAAAGTAGATAGAAATAGTTCTTGGCATACCAATATACCTAATGCACTACCATCTCCGTTGCATTAATTGACTATGGGCTACCCGCACCGGATATTATTAAAAATAACAATATAACATTTAAAATAATTTTAATACTTAGATTAAGTTACAAAAAAATATCAACGTAGACCAGTCCAGCAGCAGCTGCTACAAAATCCGTGCTTACAAAACATTTAAAAGGATAAGGAAGGGTCAGTAAAACCAGATTGACCAGTCCTATTCAAAAAATAGACAATAACAGCCCTAAGTTGACCCTAGAGGGACACCGGTCACTTTCGCGCGTTGTGTCCGAAAAACCGGTATTAAATCAAAAGGGTTACGAATACGAATATTATTATTAGTGTCGTCTAATATTTAACAAACGCATCGGTCAGTTTTAAATATACCTTCAAACGTGCTTGTTGTGACAAATCAAGTCAAATGTCTTAAAATAAAACAAAAATGGATAAAAACAAGGCGTGGCGTTGAATTCCACGTAATGTCACGAAAATTTGGCAGTGCGCGGGGAACAGAGTGTCTCAAAACTAGGTTCCATCTGTCTATCTCGCTATATGCGGGATTCAGCGTGAAGACGAATAAACAATAAAACATGGATAAAGGTAAGCATTTTCTTTGTACTAAAGCCTCAAATTCCCACGGATGTGTTTCCTAATGGTTTAAAAACCCATTTTCCTTCGTCCACGTCACAAAAAAGTGTCCCACAATTATCACCCCCCTTTACTCGGCAAATAGAATTACGCGCGAATTAAATTAACCCCTGAATTAACATGGATAATACCAGGCTCTTCGCTTTTTTTCCCTTATTTTTCTCGCTTTTTACTGTTTTTCCCGGTGACACGTCCCTCGTCGGGCCTCGTCCGCCAATTTCCAAGAACAAATGTTGTATGGCATCCTTTTAATGGCTGTTTTTATTTCTCACTTATTGAGATTGGGCTTTGAATTTTTTATTCTGTCGTCTTGTTTAGGGATTTTATGTTTTGTTATTTGATTTTTTTTTTGTTTTGTTGAACGTTTTCGTACGGTTTAATTTTTTTTTTTATACCTTCATATCGTATCTTTCGGTTTTTTTGTGAAGTAGATAAAGAGGATTTAGTGAACGTTAATTCCGTTTTTTACGCATAATTATGTAGACAGTTGTGTTGCGGAACTCAACGCCGAATTTAATAATAAGATTAAATTCGGCGTTAAGTTCCTAGTAAAAATAAGGAAATATGAATAGAAATCATTCATTAGAAACTGTAATAAGTGAAGATGTTTCAGAAACAATAAAAGCTGTCTATGTTCGCTTGTTAATTATAAGCTATATACTTTTAAGTGATCGAAGGGTGAAAGGAACAATGATCTATATTAATATGAAGTGGTAATATTATTTTTAATAAATTTTATTTAGATATATAAAGTTAATTTTCTCAGTTTAAAAAAAAGCTGTTTTTTGAAAACATATAAAAATGGTATTGGTATTCTCGGCCCTTGAATAGGCTAGGAGGTGCGGGTTCAAATCGTGTTGTACTGTTGATAGTGTTTATTTGAACGTATGATAATAAGTTCAAATGTCACTCTGGAAACAAGCAAAAAAGAGTTCCGCCACTCAACATGCAGAGTAGGGAACGGAGTGTCTTAACACTACGGTTCCCTCTGCTTACCCTGCTTAATGCGGGATACAGCGTGAAATTTAAACAAATACATTGAATATTTTCGCTGTACAATGTAATTTTCTAGAATTTAATTACGGTTAAAAACACTATAAAACTAAGATATCATAAAAGTAGCAGTAAAAGTAAAATACTTGGCGGAGTTTTTACTATCATATCACTTTATACTTCAGTTTTATCTCTGGAGAAATTTTTGATTAACTAACGTCAGTATAAAACTTTTTTGAAAAGCTTTCGTCTGAAATAGTCGCAGATTCAAATACCACTCGTGGGAATTATTATATATTTTAATTTTTTTTTTCTGTTTGCAGCGTTGAGTTCCGCTGTACAACGCTTAATTTTCCTAATACTACGAAATTATTTTTGTTTTTTTATTATCATTTGTTATACTTATGTATTATTTTATACAATAAAGCTTATCTAGTAGATCGATTAAATAAGAATACTTATTTGATGCAAGGGTTTAAGAAAAGGGGTCTTTAAAATGTCAAAAGAAGGTGAATTTCCCTAAGGGTGCGCCCACCCCCCTTAATTATATCTTTAAATATCTAAGTGCATTTTTCGAAGGGCCTTTACGTAGGATAAAATAAGGGAGTTAGATAAGGGGATGGAAATTAATAATGGATTTTCTAAGTTTTTGATGATTTGCATTACGACTTCAGTTATTTTATATTACTTTATGATTATGTTTTAATTATAATATTTATGCTTTATTACGACTTGTAATTATATGCATTAGAATAAGTGAAATATAATAATTTTTTTTAACATTTTGAGTAAATAGTAGGTACGTATCCAGAGGGAACCTAATAGTAGGTACGATACATACTTTCCTAATTTAGCGACATTGGGTGTTAAGTGGTAGAATTTAGTCTAATGTCACATTCCAGTCATCCATAAAGGCATTTTATATTAATGTATTTTTTAACATGTGCTATCAATTGTGTATAACTTCAAATTATTTTTAACTTACAATCTTCTCCGTGTAATCTCCATACAATTTGACATTAACAAAATGATATGTGGTCAACTAGTAGGAGCTCTCGGAACGCCATAATCAAAGAAATTAAGAAAACTATATTTTATTTCTTTATATGGCACTAAATGTTTATTATGTTCAAAATAAAGTAAATTAAAGCTAGAGCTAAAGACAGAGATTAGATAAAAAATATTTTATTTATATAACAGTATATAGTAAATAACATTTTCATTTATATTTCTAGATAATTTTACAACAAACCCTTGCAAAAAAAACAAATTAAAACTTTTCAATTCAGAGAGCCCTCATCTTAGCAATTTAAAACAGGAGGTGTGCATTTATTTCTTCTTTTCCACCCTTAAGGCGTCAATTATAATTTGGACTACCCTTCTTGCAAATTCACAAGAATATATGACAAAACAAAAAGGGGCCAAGAGTTCTTGCTTGAGTGGTGGTGTCTTGGGGGTAAGAGACCCTAAAAAACTACCCCTAAATCGGGGGTGGCGTCTCGGTACGCTTATTTCTTATTATTATTAACTTTTGATGGGGTAGGTATTTTTATGTTTTGTATCGAGTTATGTACTATTTTGTTGTTGGTATTGAATATATATTATGAAGTTAGATTTTTCAAAGCTAAATTTACAATATATTTCAAGACAATCTATTAGTAAACTTCGATAGAACAGAAGAAATGTGACGTCTATTTAGTTTTTTTATATTGCAGATGAAAAAACTCAGTCGGTTATTTATTTAAGTGCATACAACTTAATACTTACGAACGAACGACTTATAACTTTAACTTTGTAACCATATAATAAAATTCAGAATACTGAATTAAACTCATTTCTATTATCTTATATAGGCTTGGGTGTAAATACAAAGTCAAAGTCAAAGTCAAAATATCTTTATTCCATAAAAATGCTTAACATTTACTTGGACATAATAATAATAATACAATAATATTGTAAAATTGAGCTGGCCAGATAATTACAACAGTTTCCCGAGGTATCCCGCACATCGTGAGGGCAGTTGAGTATATATGATTGCCCTCATACTTCGATTTGTCGTTTTACCAGAGCGACAAATTATCGCGTTTTCATTGAGGATATTTCTTTTGGCTTTTTAAATACTCGTATATAAAACATAATAAAAAAAGCAGGTAAAAATAACTAATAATCCAAACATAAGCGCCGCGATTCCAAAACGGCACCGCCGTTATACGCCCGCGGAATTCCAATGACGAATTGCGAAGGCTTTTTCTTGTTTTAAAAACAAATTTAAATTTGCAATTCGTATACAAAAACCATTTAAATATCAACCTTATAGCTTTTAAAATAGAGTTTTAGCTATAAAATTTAGTCGTATTTCGTAAGAAGATCTCCCACTGTCTCTACCAAGGATTTATCGTCTTTCAAGGGGGTAAGGAAAAATAAGAAAGGGTTGTTTTTCCTGGGGTAGGGGGTGATTCAATTAGGGCGGGTGTGGGGCGATTAATTATGCTTACGAAATTATAAAGGAATAAAAAGTAAGAGTCATCTTCGGATGTCGTTTGAATTTTTGGTTATTTGAGTCTTGTTTGTTTACAATGTATTTTAAAAAAACTTTAAACGTGAATCGATTAAGCAGAAATAAATATTATTCTATAAAATTATTAAAATATAAGGCCACAGTTATTAAGATTACTTTTTTAGTAGTCTTCGCCCGCACGTTTGTGTTGACTTTAGTACGTAAAAAAGAAAATCCAATTTTTTTCGTTCCTGTAGGAATCTCGAAAGATTCTGTCATGACATGACTGACACTGCTGACATTTTATGTACTAACGATTCAAAAGTGCCTATGATGGCGTAATTGAATATAAAATCTTTTGATAAAGTAGGATACCTACTATAATGAAAAAAAAACGAATTAAAAAGTGTTCTAAAAAACTTTAATCATATTTATACTGTTTTACGCTATCATGCTAGAGTAGGATATTCAGAGAGAATTTAGTGTCAAGACACTCCGTCTCCTCTTCTGGCTGGTGCGATGGAACTCAACGCCATGAAAACCCTATGCATAAGTAGATATATAAGTAAAAATCACAACTTAAAACTGTCTTTTATCAAAATTCAAATGCTTTTCAATATTTTTTCATACGATTCCCACAATATTTACAATTTCTGTAAGCTAACCTACATAACGTGTGTTTATATATAGATTAGAGTCCCCATGACCTTATTTCGAAGCCTACATGAATCAACGTACGTTAACCCATTCATATATGAAGGTTAACCTGTTTGCCAGAAGAAAATATCCTTTAACAGTTTCAATTAAGGTTTATTTTAGCATAACATTGTGATGACACATGTGTATTGAAGTTCGTCTAAGTTTCCTAGGAATAATGTTTTGGAAAGTTCCCCGAGTAATTTACCTGAGTGTGAAAGAATTTTGTGAGATTAGACAACATTTTGTATGAAGTATGAAAAGTTTGTTCGAAGTGAAGTTAGTTATAATTCTTCGTTGGGTGTTAAAAATTGTATTCATTTTGTGTACAGTGTCTTTTATATTCTTATTTATTTTGACATTTAACAAATATTTTATTGGAAATATCTAGAAGCCGTTTAGGCTGACTGCACTCGTAATAGTTGTGGGTTCGATCCAAGTTTATGATTCTTCGGGGGAGTTAATTATTTTCAGCAAAGAAAGGACAAGCACATTCCTTTCTCTTCTTATCAACTAGGTTCCCTTTGAAAATGATAATACTTTTCATTCTACGAGACGACAACAACGTAAAATTCAACGGCCTTCTCTGTCTAGCCACATTTGGAATGTATCTATAGTAACATAATACTATATAGATGCATTCTCAGTATAGATCCCTACCTACAGTATTATATTCGTTGAATTAGGTTAGAAACTGCAATTCTTTAAGTTAAATAACACAAAAACCTGTTGAGCAATAGTGATGTTTTGTTTAATATTTTTCAATACCTAGGTTCGTGGACGCTTAAGTTATTATGAAAACAACAGGTTGTAGGTTCGAATCTTACTCGAGAAAAATATTTTGTTCATATTTTTGGTGAATTTCGCCACTCTACACGTAGTGCCTCTAGAATTTTATGGTACGGAAGTATATTATAGGAAACGGAGTATCTTAACACTAGGCTCCCAGGTACCCACTGCCTATCCCGCCATGTGCGAAATATAACGTAAAGCTAAAAAATATTATTTTTCATATTATGTACAAAAATAAGAACTTAAAATATATTTTATTTATCTATTAAATGTGTTCTTAGCGTAAAATTTAGAAATAACTAAACCTAACATACAAATACGTTAAACATCACAACTAACGTCCCCTAATATCAAAAAATAAAATAAAAAACGCTCGCATCTCAAAAGCAACCAATTAAAATTTCGCAGCAAATCGAATGTACCCACCCCTTGCACACTTTTATCCGTCGTCCACCCTACAGGAGCCATCTTGCTTACCCCCGCCTAGGGGGTTCCCGCTTTTAATTCCAACAAATATCTTTTCGTTTTGAATACCTTGGCTTTTGTGTTAAGATTTCTTTTTCTTAGATTTTTTTTATATCAGTAGGCAGTGTAGATTATAATTCAATTATAATAAAAGGAAAAATAATTATTAATATGTTCCGTACATAATAGGGATATATTGATTAATATTAATTACACACTTAAATATTGAATTACTTACGCATCTAGATAATTTTTATCTGTAAATTCTTTAAGTATTATATGGTATATTCAAAATAGAAATCTTTATTCGTCGTCCACCCTACAGGAGCCATCTTGCTTACCCTTTATAATAGAAAATGTGTTTTCGTTACGAATACTTTTGATTTTGGCTGAGAGAAGGTTTTCCTGTTTTGTTTTCGATTTTATTATTTAGAATTTTGTTGTGTGTATATTCTTATGTCTACACTAAATAATAAAACAAATATTTATTATATAAGCCGCTTCCTGCATAGCAGAGTATGCAGAGGAACCCTAAGTCAGACGTTACGTTCTCCATTTTACGTTACCAATTTTCAAGAGATAGTGTGTTCCGTGGCGGAACTTAGCTCCGCGCGTTGTCAACAAGAGCGAGAATATGAAATAAATTTAAATATAATCATTTTCCACTGCACAACTGCGCCACGAAGGTCTCTCCATAACATGAGATCCAAGTTAAATCCGTTATAAAAGCCAGAAGAAAACTAAAGCTTCACTTCATTAAGTTGGCGCAAAGCCGGTAGATTAACCGTGAATGAAGTCTTACATTTGCATGGAAATTAAAACTCACCTGATAGTGGACCGATCCGAGGGATATTTTGAGTCCTTTGTTCTTCTCTCTGTTCTGTTCTCGCGAAATTATCATTTTCTATACAGAATAGAGTCATTATCACGTACTAAGTTAAATGTTTTATTTTTTGGAAAAAAATAAAAAAATGTTGAAGTTTGAAGCTTGAAGTTTTCGAAAAAAAGTAACCATATAATTTTTGTTTCAGTTTTATTTCGTTTTATTTAGAATATTCATTATTTAGGCCCCAGTATTAAAATTTTTACGTAGTGATATAATTTTCCTTTTTTTGATTTATGGATGGATAGAAATCGCTTTAAATTTTCTCTTTAAAGTCAAAAGATGGTTATGGGCTTGGTCCCCTTTTGAAGGAATAATAGTATTAAAATTATTTTAACATAATTTACAATGTTTCTAATTCGAACGGAAAGCATATAATATAGTGTATTGACACTAAGTCGAATGAGTGAGGTATTTATTCGACTTACTTTATCATTACACACGCGCAAAAAAAGTACATATAAAAAGATACTTAGTATAAAATATTCAAATTTATGTATTACAATTGTAAAAGTACTGAAGTCTCAAAGCCGATAATAACTTCAACATAATTCCTCAAAGAATCCGTTGAATACGCTTCGCTTCTTTGACGTTACTATTTTCTTAACTGACTTTCAAAAAGGAGAATATCGAAAACTTTATTTCTCATTATGCTTCTACTGAAGTATTATTTTTGTAATTTAGTTTAAAATGTAGTCAATGGTTATGGTTTAGGCTTTTTGTATTAATGATTAATAATTATTATTGTCTTTGAAGACTTCGTGGCGCAGACTCAAGTGAGCTACTTAAGTGAATACACGATAGTTGTAGGTTCGATTCCTACTCAAGAGAATGAAGTATTTAATATTTTCATTATCTCGATCTGGTACTAAGGCGTAACGCGCTGTTAAGTTTCGTCACTCAACACGCAATAGGAATGGAAGTGTTTTAATGGAGAACAAAGTGTCTTAATACTAGGTTCCCAGGTTTCTTCTGCCTGCCGGGATATTGTCGGGATATAGCGTGAAAAACGTATAAATGTAAAACTAGCAATGTAAATGCGACAATTGTGAGTTTGACTACTCTAAAGCAATATAAGATTTTTCTTTTCTAACTCGAAGCTTAAGAATCGAAAAACCTTAGTTGCAACGATTCAACGAAAAGACGAGATCACGTATACCGATAAGATTACCAAGTTTTCGCATTAAGTAACTTTTATTACACTTATCTGGGGGTGGCAGGAAGGCAAAAATGTGAAACCAGGTATATATGGCTCGAAGTTGGAGATGAGTCGTCCAGTGCACAGTACCTACTCGGTTTTAAGAAAAAAATATTTATTAATATGTTTGCAAACATATCTTTCTTTATCTGTCATTCATTCTTTATCTACGCTTCTGATAATTTCCTTCTAAAAATAAAACTTTAATACAATTTCTATTAATCTTAAGTTAACTTCATTATTAATTACGTTATTAATAAACTATAGTAAAATGCAAATAGCATTATTTCGATTGTATAATAAAAATAGAAAATTAACTAATTTTGTAAAACAGATATTATCAGTAACAAAACACTCATATAGGTATTTCATTATCCAACAGTTAACGAAGAAATTTGGGCACGAAGCGGAATTAATCGTGAATTCGAAGAAGAGATCCCGATAAATGGCTACACCTACCCCTACCCTTTCAATGATGGTAGAGAGTGGCCGAAGTGGTGGACATTAGAGATCACTAAGCTACGTAAGGAGTGTATAGCACTAAGACGCAAGTACAGTCACTACCGGAGGAGGGTGCACCGTGATGAGGCAGAGGAACTCCAAAGACACACAGCCTATGTGGAGGCTAGAAAGCTGTACTATGAAGCTATTAGTAATGCAAAAGAGAAAGCGAAAGAGAAGGAACAATCTGGTCATAGTAGTAACTCTTAAAGACGCTATAGCTTTCCAAATAATTTGACTAAAATTCTTCAAGTTAATCTATTTTGTAACAAGGAGTGTCTTACTAGATTCTTCGCTAGATTCTCAATGGCATTGCTATATTATATGCTATATGCGGGATACAGCGTGAAGCAATTTATTTTTCTTTCAAAAAGGAGAAACAAGTATTATACGAGTACAATTAAGAGAAACGAAAAGAGACAGAAAGTGAAATAAATTATTTCAGGATTGAACGAGAGTGTAACGAGAGTAGGTAATTATAGGTAAGTGGAGGATAGTGTCTTAACATTAGATTTTTTTACTTTAGATGATATAGAGCTGTCATATATATATATATATATGTATATAGTATATATATATCTCAGTCTGGTATTCTTATATGATCGATTGATGATGAATATTCTTATATGAAAAAGAACGAACCGTGACCGGTGATATAGCGTAAATCATTCCTTATTGTTTCTGCTTCCACGAATCTTGAATATTATAACAAGGTTAGCAAGGAGAAATCAGTATTAAGACACCACGTTTTCCAGTTTCTGTTTAAATTCGAGACATTGAGAGCTTGGAAATGAAAGTTTTTCAATTTTCCAATTTGCACTTGAATCCACAACCATCGCGTTTATAGTCAGAATCTGAAGCATTGCATCCCGATAGCCTCAAACATTTTATACCAAAAATTAATCAATTCTAAAAGACACCATAATTTGGGCTAGGCGAAGAATCTTTAATAGATCCATTTAAAGGCTTATAATAGTGTAGTATAGAAATACAATCAGAACAAATGACCGAGGCAGGCACGGCCGGGTTTACGACAATGCCTATAAGAAAACGGGCGTCGCGTTATAAAATTTGCATTCGGCTGGCGGCGTAATGCAGGCTGGGGGCGGCTGGCTGGTGTGGAGATGGACTCTTGAAATTAATGTTTATTTGTGTATTTATTTGTAAATGTGGAATAAATATAACTGGCAACGATGTTTCGTAAAATATATACTTTTAAAAGCCTTTTAGAAGATTAACAGTAAACGTGACGGTTGTGGGTTTTATTCTTACTCGAGGGCATAATTTTTTTGCCATTGCCGTGCTCCTCCTCCGCCTTCCTGTGCTAACTAGACAAAGCCCGGTCAACACTATATCCCAGCATTATTTGTTCCGTACGTCGGCCACACATAATATCTTGATAGTCAGGCGAAAGTTGAAAAGAACGAAGTGTATTAATTATTAGTTCTGGCGACCCTGCTATATGCGAGATATATCTAAAATAATATTAATGATTGTATTATTCATACAACATTCTTAAATAACAAAAGTTTTGGCCCTTGTTCTATATTGACAGGTAATAATATCAATCGTTTGGTGCAACAGTGACGTATTAGTACTTTTTGAGATGCAGGAGACGCAATCAAATGCAACTAATCTTTCCGCATACGTGAGAGAGAATATTTAAAATATTTTTCAATTGTAATTACGTCATTGTTGCTCTAAATGAGCTATAAGGCAACAGATCAAAAATGACCTCTTCATTATAAGATATTTGAAAAGAAATCTATTTTTGTTTACAGATCTTGTGTTGTAGTTCCGTGCAAGAAAATGTAAGCAGAAACGGACCCATGGATCAAGAGATTTTTTTTACTTTCAAGCTCTGGCTCACATATAGCATTCATAAACATTTAGATTTATAATTAATGGATTTAGTTTAGAGGCAATGTATAATTTATATTTATAACAGTATGTATGTTTATATAACGCCATACATATTTGTATAAGATATTTCATCTTCAACAACAAGTGTATTCCATACAATAATACCTCAAGGGGGTGGTGTCCGACCTCTAGGGGGCGAGCGGGGGGTAAACAGGAAAAAGGAGGGTAGGAAAATTTCCATTTTCTTACGTCTTTCGAGCCCGCTCTGCAGCAGTTTTTGATTAACGGACGGCAAGGGCGAAATTTCATTATATATTCATCCCCCCCTCAGCTTATTTACTTGGGGAGTTATTGTTCGAAATATCGATGGAGATTCTTTTGTTGACGATGTCTAAGATAAAGTATTTATTGGTATTTGGCTGAATTTAAAGTATTGGTGGTGGTGGTGGTGGCGTGAAAATCGATTGCAATTTCTGTTGCCTTTGGAAGTTGAGTCTGTTGAGATTTTGCATTATACATAGATATCCTATTAATATTTATAATAAATGTAAGCGGATGTAAGGATTGATGCTTGTTCCACTTACACGTTAAAATTATTGTAACGATTTAGATGTAACTTTGCAGTAATAAGGTTTGAACATCAGAATAACTCATACTACAATATATGTATAATTTTTGTATGATTTTGCTATAATATCATAATAAGTATGAGCGAGTGAAGTCGCGGATAGGTCGCTAGTATGTACATTGTACATAATTACGTAAAACCTGTTTTCAAATTAATTTCTATCATATATATTTTTTTATTTTAATACTGTAACACTACGTACAATTAGTCCGCATCGTTTGGATTCTTTATCATCTAAGTATACCTATAGTAATTCTATCACTATTGATTTATACAATTACTAGAGATCCATTCGCATTTTTAATAAAAATATCCTATTTATATCATTTCTAATGCCTCTGAGAATATGTATAAAAAGTCATGATAATCGTTTGGGTAGATTTGGCGTAAAAGCGTCACAAACAAACTTACATTCACATTTCTAATATTAGTATGATTACAAATCATAATAAGCTATTTTACAAATCTTAATTTTTTTTTAAATTGTTACTTAGAATTACAATAATATCTAAGCGAGTTTTTATATAATTGTACCTACTATTAACTTAATAAACTTACTACCATGTTATTTTTGACATAATTAGTTTAATTTTGAATGACTCCCTTTACCTATATTATTTATATGTTAAATTTTATTAATCCCGTTTTTGTAAATAAATACTTTCTTAAATGTGCTTTTGTTTTAATTTGTATTATATAACAACTTATAACCTGTCGAGGCCGTCATGACGTAGGGGCAGGAGCGTGCAACCGAATACGTTGTGACCGTAAAGGTTGTGCGTTCGATTCCCACTCGGTGAAATGAAGATTTAATATTTTCATTTCTTCGCTTTGCTATTTTATACTAGGCGGAAAGAGAGAAGCGGAGTATAAATAGCGAGCGAAGTGTCCTAACACTAGGTTCCCTCTGGTTGGTTTCATCTGCCTATCCTTCTATATGCGGGATATAGTATAAAAAAAAAACAACTTGCAGTATCATAGACCAACCGCCTTCCCCCTTTTCCCCAAATCTACGCACATGCTTCTGCTCAATTTGGGTGGACAGCAGAAGCGAAGTGTCTTGGCACTTGAAAATGTAGTTTCCGAATCGACGCAGATTCGTTTCATTGAAACGATAGTTGTATGCTCGAATCGGACTTGGAATAGTTTATTCGACTTATTACAATGAAATAAAAAATAAAAAAAGGAGAAAAAAGAAAAACTTACTCCCCGAGTAGGAATTTAACATAAAGCAAGCGATACGACGGCCTTAAGATAATTTTGCTTTTGTTAACAAATATTTATTCAATAGCACTAAAACTTAGTAGTTCACTACTCTTTCAGTTGTTGCATGAAGTAAAAATAACAATAGTTAATATCGCCACAATTATACTTGTATACGAAATTTAAAAAAAAAGACTTTTTTTTAGAATTTTTGTTTTTAATTTATAAATATGTTGCATTAGTTTATTGCTATTCAACAACAGATGACGCTAGTTACATAATACGCATACATAGAAAATATAATTTTGTAAACATTCTTGTCTATCAATTGTACATTATGCAACAAAAAATATCTTACAAATATGCAATTATTAAAATTTTCAATACAAACTTTTTTCTACAATTTAATTGATAAATACTTTATTCGGTTAGTACCATGCTTTAATTAGAGATGGCGATGTACAACATTATTAATATTTACCTTAACATTCCATAGATGGCAGTGGTATGTAGAATAAAATAATAATATTGTTAGAAAACGGAAGCGGTTAACGTTAATAAAATAAACACGATAAAAACACATACCGTATATATGTTTCCAACGTACTCGGACAGAGGTTCCACGTAATTACAATAAGTAACATGTATCACTTAATAACAACACTACACACTAGATACCATCCAATCAGGCCTTCCGCCTTCAAACAACTGTCCGTTTGACACAATTCCACTACTTTTATTGTCTTTTTCACCTAAATCTACCCACATTTATACTTGTACGCTAACATAACATAATATAACATTAAAGTACACGCGTTCTTTATGGCAACGTTCCGGTACATGTGAGATCTAGTAGTAACCTCATATTTTTTTTATATTTATCTATAGCATTTAAAAAAATCTAATATCAGAAGCCTGCGACTGTACTGGGAATATACTAGGGAATTAAATATTTTTACTTCCTTCTTCAAGAAGACACACTGCGGTTCGGTTCGGAATTGTTGAACACTTGGTCCATACCCACAGATATGCTTGTATTTTAAAATATTTTGTTTTTTATTTCATTTTCAAACGTGTAAAATCTTATTTAGCGAAAAGAGGAGAAATATTAATATCTCAATACGATGGGACTGTTAGGCGCAGTGGACAGTGGCATTATAATTTGACTATAAACACGACGACTATGGGTTCAATTCCGACTCAAGGGTATGAGTTACTTTATTTCCTCGCTTTGGTGAGGAAACAAAGTCTAGTTATTCGCGACGTTCAGTTACGACACTCACTCCTCAATGTCTCTGTTGGGCGGTTCGTGGGTCACGGAGTATCTTACCACTAAGTTACCTCTGCCTACTTTGGTATATATCAGATAAACACAGTCGAAAGAAAATGCTAAAAAATTGCATCGCTGTCCTTCAATGAGTTTTATTTTCGTTTTGTCGTTATAATCAATGAGCGAAGCGAGTGAGAATTACAGAACGATAAATTATTTCTTTATAAATAAATTACAAATTTATATACAGTACTTAGGATTCATTTAGGTATATCTAAATTCAGTATTATAATATAATATTTAAAAAAATGTTGTACTGAACTTGGCACCCATTTGCACGTTTATGTTTTTGATGGAATACACGTAAACAAGTAATGGCAGCAGGAAGCCTTTCCAAATATTTGCAGCATTCATAGATACTGCATACCTCTTCTGCCATATCGACCGCCATCACCTCTCTGATGCTTTTCGGAGGATGTTGCATCGATTATTGGCGTTGTGGATTTTAGTTCTACAGACTGTGCTTTTTATGCATTATGTTAACAAGTAGAATTTTTATTGGGATTCACATTATATTTCGCATAATATAATAGGGTGAGCAGAGGGAAAGTAGTGTGTATGAGTGTCTCCATTCTGACCCAACATTTAAAAAAAATTTTTTTTTCAACCTATAGGAATTATATGAAAGATAAGACAGATAACCTACAGCCAGAATTAGGTAGCGTAAAACGCTGAAATATGACCTATAGGTTTCTGGGGAACTATAGGGGAAGAGGATTTCTTGAAATTTCTAAGATAACGGCAAAAAGTTTTTACCTTTTTCAGTTTACAAAAAAAAAAATTCGAACAGCTACATAGTTAGACATACCTTTATTTTCTGTTATTTAAATAATTTTTCTGACGCAATTCTTTCAACACCACGTGCATTTAAAAAGTTAATTACTTTACGTACGCACGCTAGTTCGAATAATTATTAATTTCACGGCAGGTTCCTTCAAATCGCAACAAGGCTGATTGATTAGACCTATACCTTAGTAAGTTATGAACGAAACAGAATAAATCTTTATAATGTTTTATTTTATTTTAATATATTTTCTACTTTACGGGACTGTCCCAGCGGATTTTGCAAGTAATGTATAAATGTTATATATTTATTTGTTTTTTTTATATTAAATATTTTAAAAGAATGCAACTTCGCGGCACTCGGACCCATACCTATTGGACGGTATCAAAGATACGCCTCTTCAGGTCCCGGTCGCTCCGTTAAAAATTATATGTTTATAAAATTCTTTCCTTTCTTAATGTGGTAAGAGAAAAAAAATTTTGCCATGTGTTGATAAGTTAGTAGTGGAAACTTTGTCTCCACCTTTTTTCAGTCGCCCTAAATTTAAAGTTAACAGAGGATGCGTAGTGTCAAGACACTCTGTACCACCAGAGAGAGGGAAACAAACCCACAATCACCACGTTCACAGCTGGAATTACTGTATATTTTAGTTTTAGTTCTGAATATACTTTTATTAAATTAGTGAATCAATTTTACATTTTTAAATATAAATTATTATAAAAAATACATTTAAAAATATAAAAAACCACGTTAGTAACCGTTAAGCCGTTTTAGTTTATTATTATAAGACATACATCTAAAATCATTTTTTAAATCAATACATTTTTATTCATAATTACCATGCTTTTTTTAAGAATACGATATAATATTATTACCTGTAATGAAAGTACACGAACCAAGGAAACCAATTCATGAAGTAACACTATATAAAAACAGAAAACCCAAGCAGAAGTACAAGCTCGATATAGAACATTATAACGACGCTACTGACGTAGCTGACGTTGACAACTTCGATTATAACAACCCAGAGTTGGCTTATAAATTTGGAAATCAAAAGATAGATGATGATTTACTTTATGGAGAAGATAAGATAGTTGGTGGGTTCGAAGTGGATATCAATTTGTATCCGTACCACGTGGCGTATGGGAGTAACTGTGGTGGTGCTATTATTGATAGGAAATGGGTCATAACTGCTGGACATTGTGGGTAAGTTGCAGGTTCACGCCCTGAATTTGATTGCCAAAAAATTATAAATTCCATTTATTTCTTGGGCCAGGTGGACAAATGCAAATAACTAAAACTCTGACCAGATGTACAGACAGTGATATCTCTATAAATGGAAAATATATAAAGTAATTTATTCCATTCGAATTAATAATTGATGAGATTTATTAAAATAAGAAAAAACTCTTCAGATTAGTATAGATTTGTAGGTTCCTACATTTATATTTTTAGCTTAGAGTGTACCTAATTTTAAGACACTCCGTTCACTGCAGTTTTTTTCAATTGTTAATAATTGAATAAATATATTTAAATGTTTGCCTATCGTTCTTATTGTTAAATATTTTTTGTAGAAAGAAGTCATACATAAGAGTAGGCTCGAAATATCTGAATCAAGGAAGAAAAGTGATGGTGAGAAATCACTACATACATCCTATGTGGTCGTCCAAAAACAAAGAACACCCCTTCGACTATGACTTTCAACTTCTGGAATTAGCGGAAGCTCTAAGACTCGATGAGAACATACAGCCTGTGAAGATAGCTCATTTAGAGGACATGACTATAGGAAAGGTGGTGACTGTAACCGGATGGGGGAATACCGAAGAAAATGTTAGTAGATCATTTTTAATTGATAGATTTTTTGACGTTGTTATATAGTTTTGATATTTTACATATTTTACATGCTGTATCCCGCACATAGCAGCAGCGAATGTGAGGTCCTTGTACGTCCTTCCTTTCCCCACTTTCCACCGAAGCGGCAGGGAACCTGAGATCCTTGTATTAAGACACTAACACTTCCTTTCCCCATTTTCCACCGAATTCTGGAGGCATTGCGTGTTGAGTGACGGAATTCAACGCCGCGCTTCGTACAATATTGAGGTTAATTTATAAATGTTACCCTAACTAGGAATCGAAGCTACTTACTTACTTTATAATATTTCACAAGCGCCACGTCGCCATACCAACATTTGATTAATTAGTAGGCTTCTACAACAAATAAACGTTACAAGTATTTTAGTTGAACACGCAACACCGATCCCATCTTTTGTTAAATATGATTTGACATTAAGTTAAGAGTAAATGCTAGAAGAGGTTACTTGTAAAATTAACATGATTTTGTAATACTTCGAGCTATTGACATGCTTAGGAGTTTAAAAAAAGAGTGTAATGGATGTCACCTAAAAAATAAAAATTACCGAGGTTCCTATATTATGCATATCCTCTCTATAAATACATGAATATCTTTATCTATCAAAAACTACTGAATACATTTTCATAAAACTTAGACTGTTCTTTAGTTTGAAATATTTGAGATACAAGGATATTTCAAATATTCCAAACTAAATTTGATCGTCTAGATAATATGACATTTCATTTCCACGTAATTTGTGGATAAAGATGGATTTATATAATTTTGTACAGCTGATTGGAAGCCTAAGTAGTTAAATCCTTGATAATAATAAATAAATAAATGAAAATAATTAAATCTTACAATTGGGAATCAAACCTGCAAACGTCACGCTGTACCACTGCGTCATGACGGCCTAAACACAATGACTGAATTTCGTATAAATATTTGAAGGTAGCAGATTCACAATCTTGGAGACCGTTTGACAACTTGTTTGGCTTTAGACAATTCATTTTCTAACCAATTTCGAAGTTACGTGATAACAACGTAAAGCCTAATTCGCTATGCATTTGAACGTATAGTTTAAATAACTTTGACGCATTCCAAGAGGCCAGTGAAAATTTTGTAAGGAATTTCAATATTTTTTTTATTTACTGTCACTGTCGTGGTGCAGAAGGACAGTTGTAAACTTGATGGTTGTGAGCGAACGCTGTATTCCGCTTATAGTAGAGTAGGCAAAGGGAATTTAATGTTAACACACTCCGTTCCCTACTTCCCACCGAATTCTCGAGACATTGCGAGTTGAGTGCCTGAATTCAACGAAGAGCTCTGGCTTATTACCAAGTTCAGGAAATAAAAATAATGAAAATATAATATCTTTTCCATACATTTTCCCAGGGACCGTATTCTAATGTGCTGCGAGCTGTGCGTGTACCTATTATTTCTAAGGAGAACTGTCAGTTGGTACCCTTCCCGTACTTCCGAGGTGGTCTCACACCCAGGATGTTCTGTGCGGGTTTTATTGAAGGGAAGAAAGACGCTTGCCAGGTAAAAAAAAAAATACAAAATAGTAAGGAATTATGACCAAATTTAGCTAAAAATAGGTCAATACACTAAATATATGTAACTAAAAGTAAATACACAATAAAAAATTTCTATTTTTTATCCGAAAACTCAATGAGCAGAAGCTCATTTTCGGAGGAAACATGATTTAAAATAAATTTTTATTTTGATTATCTAGGAAATGATTTTAATAAGATTTTTTTAATAAGAATTATCAGGGCGATTAACAATTTAATTCAAATTTCAAATTCAAAACGATAATCATATTCACGCTTTGCCCATATTCGAGATATTGTGTGTTGATTGACGGAACTAAACGCCGTCTTTTATCTCCCATATTTTGCATAGCAACATAGGCAACTCTCCGCTCAGATTATTATCCTTAAATTCTTAGATAAGAGTACCTACCTTGAAAATTTTATTCTTTACTTTAATTTTAATAATTCACAGGGTGATTCAGGAGGTCCAGCGGTCGCATACGATAGACTTCTAGGCATGGTTTCCTTTGGATACGGATGTGCTACTCCAGGTTCATTCGGAGTTTACAGCAAAGTCGCCAAAGTGAGGTCTTGGATTGAAGAAGTTACCCGCTTAACACTTGACTAGGGGATAATTGCTTTGTATTTTGTAAATACAACGGAAGAAAATATACTTAAGATTAAGTATTTGTAATAAAATTATATAAAATAAAAATAATTATATTGTAGGTAAAATATTTTTTTTTTGTTCGTAAGATCGGTAAGTATGTTGTTTTGGTGTTATGTAAGACCAATAAAAACATGAGAACTCCTTGGATGGTACCTATGTGTGAAGAAGATGATGACAGAGGCCGGAGCGTTTGACGCTTCGTCCTGTCTCGTTACCAATAAAAATAATGATTATTATTTAATTTGAAAAGATAAGTAATGATTTTTAATAATTCTATTTATGAGACCAATTACCACTAAGGTAGTAAAATGACTGGTCTCATATCGGGGAAGTACGTTTTTATCATCAGCATTTTTATCATATACATTTATTATTCAATTTCTCTCTCTTCTCTCTGGCTCTATCCTACAGATAGCAGGGTAGGCAAAGGAATTCAGTTTAGTTTAATATATGCATGTGATTATAAATTATTTTTAAAAATATGTCGACCTTCTTACAGTTATTATTATAAAGCCTACATTTGTGAAATTAGATATTTAGAACACAAGACAGCTTACGTGTTGAGTCGACGTGGGGAAAATAATTGATTATTTTAAAATAACCCATTCTTTATTGTTTAACAGACGCTTATTAAGTACGTTAAAGGGAGTTCAATACTATGACTGTAAATTAAATTTATATACAGACATACAGTATTAAAATATATTTAGAAACGAAGGTATACCGTTGGCCAGTTCAAGTTTCTTCTTGTTACCAACCCTAATGATGAAAGGGAAATAGTGACACTGTGTAAACCGTATTTGGTTAAAATTGGTGCAGGTGTGACTTTCTATGTGTTCAATGGATTTCGAATATAAGGAACTTGGACTTACTAGTTACTATCATTTATTATTTAGCCGCTTTGGCTTTTAAATCTATAGTATAGATAATTAAGTACAAGTTGTTGTGGAAAGCGTAGGACTGCTTTTCATAAGGAAAATTATGTCTTAATATATTTTTTTTGTGAGAACGAAGTGTTTTTATACTTGGTTCCCTCTGCCTACCTTATATATGTGGGAAACAGCGTGAAGCAATACTTATGCAATACTTATGGACCACATGTCCATAATAAATAACTAAACAAATAAAAAACCGCTTTTATTGAAATTTAAATATGAAACTTTAACATTTTCAACAACATACGAGTTTATGAATACTTTATAAAGGCAGATAAATTATAAAATATGGAAAATCGTTCAAAAATATAAATTATTACCAATAAACCAGCTAAGGGATGATAGCCGACTGACGGGTGCACGCTCTGACAGAAACATTGATGAATTAATTTTTCACGTATTGCTTCATTCTGTTTCGCCATGCGTAAATTTCAGACAGAATATGTTATTGAATAACAATATTTGTTTTTTTTTAAATGTAAAAGCGCGGTGTTGAATTCCGCCACAAACAATGTCTGAAAATCTATATTTGAGAACTTTCAGCTGGTATAGGTGAGGTCTTTTCAGCGTCATATTTTATACACAGCGACAATGCACACTAGTGTCTATATGAGGTCGATTTAGACCTCAAGCCACAACGAATATCTAAATCCAAAAATACAAAATTGAACCGACACCCACCACAATATAACCACTAATTAACATTACAAAAATAACCAATTAACCTAATGCAAGTATATCTTCCAAACTTTACATCTAGAACATTCTAATATAGTGTCAAATCAAAATGGAGCCAGCAACCGGAGCCGATCTATCCAAACCTAATAAATCTAGATGCGTTGTGTACAATCAAAGCGGAAGATAAAATCGATTGTACGCCTCTATGCCTCTATGCCGGGCGTCATTCAGTGCAACGCTTAATACTGACTAGAGATTTGAATGATTTTGGTATATGGGGTCGATGATTTCTTAGACAATTTGTTATTTATGTTTAAAATGTGAGTGTGGGCCGCGGTGTTTAGTTCCGTCAGTTGATTCAATGTCTTGCAAATGGAGTGTGAGAAACAAAGTGAGACCACTGGTGGTGGATTCGATGCTCACTCGAGGAAAATATATTTTCTTCGCTCTGGTAACGAAGCAAGCGTGACGTTGAGTACCACCATTCAACGCGTAATGTCTCTAGAATTGGGTTAAAATTGGGGAAATATAGGGATATTTAAATTAGTTATTTATCACAATAGCTAGTCTTTTGTTAAAATAATAATAAGTCTTTACTGAAGATAAACTTATAAAAAAAATAAAAAAGATCCATCTTATTATGAAATTATATATACCTAAAAAGTGCCTTAGTTTCTCTCATTTTCCTGTTTAGTAGGTAGAACAGAAAGAAATACATTTCTTTTGTTGTGAAGATATTTTTTTACGGATACATCACCCAAGTAACTAAAACTCCAACGGTACTCCGCCGGCTGGTGCTATGGATGCTTAAAGATTTTTAAAAGATCCGTATGTAATATGAAAACGTCTGTCCGTCATATCGCACAGCGAGCAAAGTCACGGGCCCTCGCCAGTGCGTATCTTAGATAACGGCACCACAAACGCTCAGTTGTGGGCAAATGCAACTATTTTGACCGCAGACTGAGTTGCGCTCAATTATTTAGTTATGTATCTATCGTTGCATACTAGCTCCTTCACCCCTCTTCGTTTGCATGTCAATGTCTATAATTTTCAATGTACGTAGCTATTTTGTTAGCAATTCAAAAGTTACCGAAAAAAAAATTAAATTAAATTATCAGAAGCTTATTTTAAAGCTCATTTTCTCATCGTCATTTCTAAACTTCATAACGTTTTATTTATTTATTTTTATTCTAAATATTCAAAAGATATATTACTTTGTGCTGTAGCTCGCATAAACTACTATATGCGAGAGGGTAGGCAGAGGGAACCTAGTGGTAAGATTATCCGTTCCACATGCACCGCCAAATTTTCTAGTCATTGCGTGCTGAGTTACGGAACTCGACGAAAGAAAATAACAATTCTTCGTTTCCCCGATTTGGAATCGAACCCTCACATTTACAGTCAGGAGCTGTGCCGATGAGCGACGACGACTTCTTGACAACTTAAACTTGCTGTAAAATATAAAAATGAAATAATCATATAAAAAATTATGTTTACTATGCCAAACTTTTTTAAATTAAATAAATACTTTTTAGAATATTTTTTTGTTTCCTCATTTCCGAATTGAACAAAAAATATTTGTACGTCGAAAGACCTAATAAATCTGTGACTGACTATACAAGGCTATTCTTATTCAAAGAATGAAGAATAAGGTCAAAATTAAGCGATAAGTGAAATAAAGTGTCGTTGACTTCCGCCAATCAACACCGAACGCTTCTAGCGCTTCTAATGAGACTAAATAAGGAAACTTTTTAAAATTATGAAAATGTGTACATAGCGGTATTCGAATCTATGCCTCTTGGAAACTGTCCAAGAGCTTTAACCAATAAACCAAAGTCGATCGAAATTTTTATGACGCGTGATAAAAAAAAAGATTTTTTAAGCTTTACGGTCTGTAAGTTCATGTACCTACAAATATTAAAATATTCCTTATATTATAGCACATACAGCCTACAGAGGGAAGAAAAATCAAACAATCCTATCTAAATATTTTTACAAATATTTCATATAATTTAACGTTGTATCATTTTTTTCAGCTTCACGCTGTATCTATATATATGTGTATCAGGGTAGGCAGAAGGAATCCAGTGTTAAGACACTCCATTCTCCACTTTCCGCCGAATTTTCGAGGCATTGCGTGTTGAGCGAATGAATGAAAATAAATCATTGCCCCGAACGGAAATTGAACCCATAATATAACAAAAAATCATTCCAAAGTAGTTTCTAATAAAGAAGTTTGCTTTGAATATTGGCAAAATACGAGTAGGTACATGCGTTACGTAAGTCACTAGTTGAACTTCAAGCAACTTTCTCTCATATTGAGTAAGCGATGTTCTCCAAATCCCTGTTGATTTTACTAGTAGGTTTATTAGAAGTCTATTTGCATGTTCTTCGTAAAGAAACCTATTTAGGTAACAATTTGGGTACTTATATAATTAAAATTTTAAATAAAAATCAAAATTATGTAATGATAGTACTTAACTCTAGTTATTATTCCTATTTTCAAACACTCAACATTTATTTGCGAAAAGTGGTTACCAAGAGAGAGGAAATGATAATATTTAACATCTGTGTGGGAATCGAACCCACAATCGTCATGTATACAGTTAGACGTTGTGTCGTTTCGTCACGACTACCTCAACGACGGTCGTAACTACATTTATCCAACCATATCTTATACGAAAATGGTTAAAAATCAAGAGAATGTTATACACAAAATTTGGGAGTAAATCCGTTCAAGTAAAGCTTTACCTATAAATAGAGCTATAACAAAAAAATGCGATTTCCAGGGTAATCATAAAATAAATAATAAGATATATTAATGGAACAAGAGCTGTGTGTTTCTAGCTCTATGTTCATTAGCTTTTGTCTTTTACAGAGACATTAATAAAAATATTAAAAAATCTAAATAAAATATTATTTACTACTACAACAGCTAAGTTGATCCACAAGATAAATAAACATATTATAATTCAATTCGTATCGTATTTAATGTTGTCAAAAAGCTTCTAATTTCGTAATGTATTCTCTTTCAGCGTCCATTTTGTATGATTAAACGTCAACTAGCAACAAATAAAGGCGCGACGGTCCGAACAGATCAATCCTGTGAAAAATCATTCTAGCAATAAAAGTTGGGGCCGACATCGATATTAAAATCGTTCACCTATCGAATATCCCGATGAAAAATAACTGAAAATAACTGAAAAACCCCGTTGCCGGGTTTTCGTTACCTCCCACTCGCGTATATAGTATAGCATATAGTATATAGTTAATGTAATTATCTGCCTTCAATTTTGTATAAAATTGTACGCGTGTGCCTTCGTTTTGTTAGTGTGTGTACATGAATACAGTACATTCGTATGTGTATGTTTTATCGGCCGTGTTTGCTGTATTGATGTGGGGGGTTCCCCCTGGTTCCCCCCTAAGGGGGATCATGATGACGATGACGGGTCTGCGCAAGTGCTAGAAAGGGATGCCCATACAAAAACTATAGCGTACCTATAACACTGTTTTCACCCTACCGTGGACGATAAATAGTTTATTTTTCCACCTTATTGATGATGAGAGCTTGTAAAGTAAATTATTTGAATTTTTACAGTCGCCATGGAACTTTGACAGCTACTTTGTAATTAAAATGGCATGGCATGGGATTATTTAGAAATTCCGTTTTCGGTATGTTCCGGTCTGGCGTTTCAGGCATTTGTGGTGGCGTTGTACATTCGATTATTGTTCATGAGAGTGGCTTAGCGATGATTGTTCTTTATTTACTCTATTTGTTTTGTGCATATAAGTACTTAAATCTTTTAATTATTTTGTCGATCTACTTTATTTGATTGAAAATGTATATAATTATACGTATATGCATTACTATTATTTTTTGAATATAGGTTAATTTTATTTACCACTCCGGTCGTCCCACGGTGTTGAGTTCCGCCACTCAATGTACACTATTTGGAAAATTGGGTTGCTCTTAAAAAAAGCGATATACTGCACTTTTTTTCTTCACGTAATATCCCGCATATTATAGCAGAGCGAAAGGAGCATACATTCCTACGAGTGGGAATCGAACCCTCGCATTTACAGTGACATGTGATGCCACTGGCTCACGAGACGACTACATATGTTACATATTTTTTCTCTATACCTACTAGATGCAAGTTCCATACAAAAAAGTCGAAATACACTTGTAATTCTAATTCAAGTTCACATTAAACCGGTGTCAGTTAAATCAGTTATGTCAGTAGTTGAGCTTCAATGACAGAAATGTAAGTATGGAACAAATCATTTGCGTTGCTATTTATCCGTTCTACGCCGTTTTGATGCGGTCATCACTCGACAGACCTATTGAAGAATTTGTAGTTTAGCGTTCAAAATGGAAACTTGTATATATGATAATAAGGTTTGTTTTTATTTGTCAGGTGCTTCATCCCTTCAGCTAGTGCTAACAAACGGCAGACAAAAGTTAAATGTTTTGGTCATTTTTAGGTCAATGATGAGTGCTTGTTATTCGATAATTGTTATTGTTTTGCTCTTTTTTGTGGGAAATTTTTGTGGTGGAATCGATTTTTTGGTTATTTATGGTTAAAAGTCACAAATTTTGTTATTTATTTGTCGATGGGATCACCACCACTCAGGATAATGAATTCTTTTTCACTTCGTTGTGGTAAGCCAAATTGCGGCGTTGAGTTGCGCAATACAATAAAATATCTCAAATACGAGCGGAAAATTTATAACGGAGTGTTTTAAGATTAGTTTGTCGCTGATTACATAGTGAAGCTGAAAAATGAAATGAGATAATATCAAGGCGTGAATTGAACCTGTTACTCTTTCTATTATTCAAAAAGATACGCAGTGAATATTATACAATTAATATATTATCTAATATAGCACGCAATAATAACAAATATTTCAATTAATTGGTCAAACTTGTCTAAAACATAGTTTTCACGTTTCATAAGCACCTGTTTAGGCATAGAAAATATATGGAGACTATTATTTTGCAGCTTAGACGTGAATACGTACATCGAATATAGTGGGTTCAAACCCGGCTCGAGAAATTATAAAATTGATATATAAAACACTAACAATCTTAACTGGTGCTTCAATTGGACCATTCAACACAAAAATATTTGTCAATTCGAACGAGTAATTCCTGAGACAAGCAAATAAAAATTTATTGGGGAACGGATGTGGCTTAGTGTGAGAACGATGTGTCTTAATTCTAGATTCTCAGGTTCGCTTTCCCTATCCTACCACATGCGGGATACAGCGTGAAACTGAAAAAAAATCCTGTAGGTTAAACCTTTAAACATTTCACTACCGTACCCCAAAAAGCTATCATTCTGTCTTTTGGGCATTCGGAAGCTCCATCGTGAAAGCTCCGTACATAACGCTATTTACATAATATATACTTATTGAGTATATAAGGCTTAATAAGCGAGTGAAACATGCATTTTCAGCTGAACTGGGCGCAATCAGTGCGATAATCTTCCGACATGGCGCTGCTTTATATATCTATATATATTATATATTTATATATGTATGTTCTATATGAATATATTTTAAACGATTTTAATGCAGTATTCATAGTACGTAGATGCCCACGGTTGAAATTAAAGTATGTGAGGTTCATTTTGATAGTTGAAAATGGTTTGAGTGATTGAATTGATTCATCATTTTTTCTTTAGTTTAGCAGATAACGGGGAAGGCGGGGGGAACTGGGAACATAGTGTTAAGACACTCCATGGCCATTAACACTCCCGTTCCCCACTTTTTACCGAATTCTGGTATTCGCGCTTTACCTCATTACCAGAGCGAGAAAATTCCTCGAGTGGGAATCGAACCAACAACTTATCGCGTTTACAGTCGCCTGTAAGCCTGCTACACCAAAACTGCCTCATTTTTTTTTGCCTTGTACTGAAATGTATTATAATAATTGTAATTAAAGATGCTATGCTTATAGCTTAATAATAAAGAGGTAGGTATATACGGGTAATTGATGTATACTTGAAAAGAAGATGAGTTCAATTGCTTCTTATTGTTATTTTGCAGATTCACACTTATCCAGCTAAGAGACACTAGTCTCTTTGGATTCAAAGTCAGAGACATTCCGTCACTTTTTCCGTCTTTTCTCCAATTGAAATTTATCGCCTGTAGCTAAACTCACTGCAATTGTTCCATGAGGGTGTTACATTTATTTTATCCTTATTTCGCCTATACCTAAGCAGATATTTTTAAAGACTATATTATTAAACTATTAATTCTAAAGACATTCAATTGAGATCCTAAACTTTCCAAGTTATTATAATGTATGCCGGAAGCTGATTTTTTTTAAATATTCCAACTTAACAATAAAGTAAAGAATACCTTTAAGAAAGTTTAAGCATAATTACAGAAAAAATTACCCATTCCTATGTTTACTGCTGATTTTATCCCATAGAAGACAGGGCTCAAGAAAACAGGGCAAAAAGTGAGGAACGGAGTGTTTTAGTACTAAGTTTCTTCGGCCATCTTGCTAAATGCTAAAATCAAAATAAAAATTTTTAAAATAATTGTAGGTTCACTCTGTATCTCACACATAGGCAGAAGGAACCTGGGGACATAGTGTTAAGAGGCCTCTGAAATTACAAAATATAAGCCAAATTAATATTTATAAATATTTTTTACCTACTAGATCATAAAATACCAAATCATGAACAATACGCAGACATATAAAATATTCAATAGCAAATAATCTATGAACACACACATCATTTTCATAATTCCGAGTGACACACAAAAATCACGCCTTTTTGCATAACATTAAAACGTCGGCTCATTCATTTGTGCATTACGGGTAATCCCCGGATCAGGGGATGTTCAAATTTCTACGTGTCATTGTTAATCGGTATGGCTTTGTAAGTGTTAATAGACTGATATTTGTTAATTAATTGTATTATCGATTAAATATTTATTTTTACATAAAAGAAGCCTAACGAGGTGTCTGATCGAAATTAATAGTTGTGGGTTGAAATCCCAATCGGTAACAGTTTTTGCTGATTCCAAAAAAATATTTTTTTATGAATTTTATGAATATGTAATATCATCAATTTTGCCGTCATGGCGCAGCGGCACAGAGTCTGACTGTAAGCGCGATGGTTGTATCGTCGATTCCCATTCTGGCGAATGAATTATTTTTAACCTCCCTCTGTAAAAAGACAAAGTGTGACAGTGAGTTCCGCCACTCAATACTTGCGTATTTTCTCTCGAAAATTAGACGGAAGGCTAAAAATGGAGTGATAAATGTACTTTAAATTGAAATTGAAAAATCAACGAAATTAGAACCGTGATCCTTTCATTTAGGGTTCACGCTACCTATCGCAATAGGCCATCTAACCCAATCGCATGCAATTGTTAGGGCAGGTTAGTTCCGAACTGCAGACGAAATAGATGATTCACGAAAATGATCTTTAAACTTAGGTTAGAAAGACACTTTCTTCTAAAACAACACCTACCCACTTGTAGTGGTCAGAGCTACTAAAGTGCAGGTTTGATTTAACTTACGTAAAAATAAATCCATAGTGAGTTACCTGACATTAATACAATTATTTATAATGATATCAGACAGGTCAAAGATCCCGTAAATGAGAGAAGATGAACGCAAAATGGCCGCCCACATTATATATATGTATATTTATTTCAGAAAGAGCCTGGCCATTTTGTATATAAATCTTTATATACATAAAATTCGCGGTATTGATCGCGCGCTGATAACGCCTCAGTTGAAATTAATAACAAGCAAATAGTTTATTCTAAACGTCCGTACAAAATACATACATACATATACATACATACACACACAAACATTTAGTAATTTGTAAATTGAATTCCTCGCTCGGGTCCTAGAGGCAACGCGGGTGGGCATATATATGGGAGTTTTATAATAAACACACAAAATCATTATTTGATGATTCCGAGGTGTACGCGGATGACTGGGATGGCTCGGGAGGCAGGTGGCCTCCCGGGGGCCGCCCACTCCCCCGAAGCTGGGGCCGATGCAGCAGCAATGCAACCTTCCGGCATCAGTGTGGCCAGCGAGCCTGATGACGACGCGTGTTTACCACCTACGCAACGCGCAAAAAAACTCACCGCGCAAAAAAAAATATAAAAAAATATCTCAAAAAAAAATAATTTCAAACGGCCTAAAAATACAAAAAAATCGAAAATTTAAAATACCAATATTTTGGTTTAATAAAAATTTCGAAATTACGCGCATGCGTTAGAGTCATCGCTGCCGCCCGCTGACACATTCAAGAGATAGTTTTATGCAATAGACGATATTCAGTTTTTTCACATAATCATCTTAGATTTTAAGTGATTTATTAATCAATAGTATTCAGCAACACTTGAACTTTTGCAATAGATCGGAACACCGGTTTAATTTTCTGTAAACTGTAAACTAGTATTAAGGCAACTGAGAGGCAGTTCAGCTCGGATTCGTTGTAAAAGGGCTAAAACAAGATCTACAACCATCCGGGAGGAGCAGCTGATAATCGTAAGAAGAAGAAGAAGATCCATGGGAAAACCACGAAAGAAGCCGTGGCTCCATAGATGCAGAAACAACTAAGTTAAATGCGCAAGAAACCTAAAGCAGCCAACATTTTATAGCAAAAGGAAATTTAGGAATAAACAAATAACAGCCATCGCCATTTGACGATAAAGAAACACGTTTTTTCGCAATAGAACAAGTTTTACGTTTATATCAACCGTTATTATAAGAAAACAATAGAAAAGAGAATTTAAGAATTTCAGTTTTTTAAGTACATTTAAACAACACTGGTTATTTTTGGAACTTTTCGATTGATTTACTTTGAGTTTTATATACAGACTCTCCATATATATTATAGTGAAAGTAATCTAGTGACTCTGGACCTAAACATAAGGCTAAGTGATATTTGAGACTTTTGGCAAATAACTTTTGGAAAAGTTTCGACCAATTTCATCAACCAATTCAGATTATAGGGTGATGAAAACAAATTAAGCAAAAAAAACTCGTGCCTTAAATTGGCCTTAAATTAATAGTAAAAAGGTAAGATTAAAATTACGCCAAAAAAATTACAAAAAAAATCTAAATTTTACCTACCTGTTGAAACGACTTCTAGATTTCTTTAATAGTACAAAATTAAAAGTAAATTAAAATTAAGACTTAGTTAAATGTTTTGTTATTTCTATACCTATAACGTTTTATATGAGTACATATATATATCTATAAAATTAAATGGGCTTCAAAATAATTGAGGGCTAAACGTGATAAATAAAGACAATACAAATAAAGATTACTCTGAGGTAAAAACCGACGAGTTGGAGACGAAAAGGATCACAGATCTTATAAAAAGGAAACTAATATTTGAAAAGAAGAAAATTCCCAGACTGACAATAAACACCAATAAACCTGACTTCAGGTAAGTTAATAGGTTTAAGTAAATTTTGTTATCTACATATATTTTTGATAATATATGAATATTATAATTTTTCAGCCAAATAGCATCCACGCTCAATAATTTTGCAGCCATTATGAAAATCCTGTTCATAAGCGCTCTGGCTTTATATCTGTCTCTTTTGCTCTCACGGGACTCTTGTATAGCGTCAGTTTCATTTTACATAACACCTACGATAAATTTAATATTTTCAGTAATTTCTATAATTGTAAAGTCAGCACCTAATTTAGATTTAAATTCTTTATTCAGTTTTAAATAAGTATCTTCATCGTTATTAGCATATTTTTTGTCATTATCAATATTTGAAAGGCGTGTCCAAATCTACAAGTTTGACTCAGAAAGTTGTATCAAAATATTGTCTAGCTCTACGTTAGGTGGCACCTCATGCGTATCGAATGCCAAGAATGGCATAGAAACATTCGCCTCTAACTTTCGTTTTCGTCAAGTCAAGTTCAGGTTTTGCCGATGACTCGGGTGGGGTGCAGTGCGCATGCCTAAGTCATCGCAGTCATTGCCCAGCCAAATTATTGATTGCGGGTAGTCGGAAAACTGCAGGAGGAAGGGGGAGCGTCATTTACCAATGTGATAGTTTTCACAACGCTCAATTATGTAGGGTGGGGGGAGGTGGGGGAAAAAATGTATATATCAATATGGCGGATTTCAACGGATTTTGTATTAAATTCTATCGGCCCCGCCTGCGTGTTCGGAATTTATGGACGAGCTTTAGCGGAACATTGATGGGTTTTCATTAAACGGTTTTAAATTTTATATGTACCTACATATATTGTTCTCGTTCATCATCAGAGCTTTATATAGTCTGGTCGTATAACATTTATTTAATCATTCTCTACTACATAATACCATCAGCGTAATGGCGGATACTTTTTATTATAAGGACCAAGGGCTTTCATCTTTAATGTTTCTTTCTATAATGATTTCTGCTTAACGAATCGACTTACTTGAAGCCAAGTAAAAACAATATGACGGCTCATACTTTATTATCATACATTATTAGATGACATCTTTGCTAAGTATAGGGTATTTAAATACCACGTTTGAACGGCGATTGATTAACTGGTTAGGGTTTGTGCAACGCAAAGGGCACTAAACCTATAGATAAACATGTATACTAGGTAACGCTCTAGCCCTAGCGTTAGGGTGTTAATAAACTATATCCCTATATTCTCGACACTCGCATGTGAGTCTGAGTTCTATACCTATGGATGGCAGAGTAAACCCCAGTCTAATACTATGCGAGGGTGGAGAAACAATAATTTAACTAAAAATTTAGATAGCGTTGTTTTTTTTTTAATAAAGGTAGTAGTTTTTAAAGCAAAATATTGTGGAAAAAATAAATTGAAAGTCAAATTTCAAAATTTGTGAAATAATATTTGAAATCAACTTTTCTAAGAAACTTTCAAATTTTGTTTAAAAATACTTAAAGATAATATTAATTGAATTTAACGACGTACTTATATAGCGGCTACAGGTTCGGTTTCAGATCTAGAAAATATTTATATTTATTTGTTAAATAGTTTGAGTTTAAATTGAAGTGAAAACAGAGCGAGTTGACTGAAGAGAAAATGTCACCTAATAACTTTTAGCTTCTCAGTTTATCTAATGAAAGCTTAAAAATAATACTCCAAACTAATAAAAAATCTTATTAATATAAAACTTTATATACAGAGATTCATAGAATCAACTGTTGATAAATCCAATGGTTACAAGTTTGATTACAAGTATCAAATAAAGAGAAATACAGAGAATACTGTCTCTCAATCTCTCTATCTACATAAGGCTCCGAACTGAGTTACGCCATATAACACTTGCAAAAATAGAGTAGATAGTACAGAGCTACGTCAAGACAGACACAACATGAAGATTTTAGTTTTACATACAGACCGGAATTGGAAATAAAAAGATATACCAGAAAACCATAATTGTCACTAACAAAAAAATGCTGAAAATACGTTTCTATTAGCGTTAATATTACAAAAATGAGTCTCATAGAGCGGACGGTGCGTGGGCAGTTACTTGTTTTGCTCCATCGGAATGCCTTGTCCGAGTGGTCGCGAAGAATGCGAAGTAAAAACTTAGCGCTAGTTATAATGTAGCTGACGGAAATATGCTCTGTATGCAAAAATATGGTATTTTATTATATTATTTTCTTATAAGGCTTACATTTAAATGAGCAACATTATGATTTTTGCCGCATAGCTGGGCAGGTAGGAAAAATAATGAGAAATACAGGTGGGATAATAAAAGGCCTAATATATTGACAATCTGTTTCCTTTATTATAATACAATGCCCCGAAAAGCGGAAAAAATCAATTTGATGAAAGTACCTACAATTTTATTATCGATTTTAATAGTAGATGCGTTGAGTTCCACCATTCAACACAAAAAATATTAGTACTTAGTTCGACGAGAGGAGCTATATTTATAATAGCAAAAAGGCCGTTGATAATTTTACCGTCGGCAATTGCAATAACTAAAATAAAACTTAATCTTTAATTTCAATGAAATAATACTTTTAATTATGATATTTTTTGGCACAATGGATAAATATCATGGATTACCATTTTTTAAATTAATTATAATATAAAAAAATAAAAACACATAGTAGAGCACACTTTCGACGAGACCTCTATTGAACTCGCATCAATTTTCTAACACCATTAAGTGCATACGTTTTTGTGAAAGAAAAATGCGTCTTATTACATTACGATGATGTTTTGCATGCATTTGTGTTGATCGAGTCGACGTGAGCTTCGGTTTCACGGTACAGCTTAAACTATTGAACCATTGGGGATTTAATTTACAGATGTAGTGTAAGATAACTGTTTTATTTAAATATAATAAATGTTTTAAATTTAATGCTTAGAACATTGCGGGAATCGAAATCGAGCTATTTCTATAATAATCAACGTGTCACTCTCAAGATTGCAAAGATGTAATCGTTGTGGGGTTAAAAATTATTAAAACTGATAAAAAATAATATCAAATTAAAAAAAGAACGTAATTTTTTCACTTTTATCAGTGTATCATCACTACTAAATAATTTAGTGTTTTCTGACTTGGTAATATTGCTGAAGAAATTGATACTCAATCTCATCAACATTATAATAAAAAATTAAATAATAAAATCCGATGAGGGGCACTCCTTAAAAGTCAAATTTTCCACTCGACGTATGTTTTACAGCACTGTGCGGCGGTAGATCAGTTACGCAGCCTGCAGCCAAAAATTGCGTAAAAATTATATATATATACAAATATATTGATATCTTCACTTCTTTAGCTAAATTAAGATTTATTTATTTATTTCTAGTATTGATTTGTATAAACAAATTCATATGCATAAATACGCACATTGTTAGGTTTTCTTTTGTCTAGACAGTAAAAGCTTAGATAAAACACTATTTTCTCCTCACATCATCCAATTTTCGACATATTGTATGTTGAGCCAAGTTGACCTTCGAAAATACTGTATAAAAGATACTGGAGAAAGGTCGTAAAAAGCACCAGGACCTTCCGGCATGTCTGAAGAGGTTGATGAGAGTGGACGAGGCAAAAGAGGTTTGTAGAGACAGTATCGTTTGGCGCTCCGTTCTCTCTGACTGCCCTGCTGGATAAAGCGTGAAGTTAAGGTTTAAAACTTATTTTATATATAATATATACATATAAGATATACATTTAATATACAATAGTTCAATAAATTTACCATTTTAAAATTCTTTGAACTAGTTTTGACTTTGAACTTCATCAGGCTATAATTCTTGATAAGTGAAAAATGCAATTGTAAGTTATATATTACTCAGCTCTATCCTATCCTGCAATAAAGTGTTTAAGAAAAGAAATGAGTAAAAAATAAAAAATGATGTATATAAAATACTTAACTACTACTATATGCGTATAAAGGAAAGCGATTAGAAAGTTTTTAATTAAACTTTCACTATTTGACAGGTTTCGGCGTTGTTAGTAAAATGAAGCGTGAGTAAAGCTATGTGAAAACTATTGTCCTTCTTCTCAGTATAAACCTAGGACCCAGTTTGGTAATTGATTTATTTATTTAAATAAATAAATAAATCTAAATAAATATTTAGACACACACTAATTACATTTATTCATGCACAAAATTGATCCAAAAAAATATAATAAAAAATAAATGAACAATATTTTAAGCAGTCATCATGTCATGCACTTTATATATGGAGAAAAATGTAATATTTTATTGCTAATCTAAGTAACTCAACATAAAAAAGATTTAAATCAGTTTCACGTTGTATCCCGCACATGGCAAGGTAGGTAGTAGGGAACATAGTGTTAAGACACTCCGTTCCACACTTTTCGTTATTTTTTTAAGGGCATTTTGAGTGGCGGAGTTCAGGACCGGGCTTTTGCCAGGGTGCCAAAGCGTAGAAATGAAAATATTAATGAACAATGAGACGAATTTAATTATGAAGCGAATTTTATTACAAAGTTTCTTTCTAACTTATTCGTTACATCCGTATTTAAAAGTAAAAATTACAATAGACATTGCGACGAACTCATCGGCATACCCTTTCTAAAAATAAATAAAATGATTACTAAGTCACTAAATATTTTAAAAAAATCCACAACAAAATGGAATCTACGACCTGCCCTAATTTAACAGTATGTAAAAACAACGTGATAATAAAATAATAAATAAACTTTTTCGCAAACTTAGTCCATCCTAATTATACCGCTATGCCAGATTTCTACCGTCCTAGAAACCCACGCGTACAGACAAGCGATTCTTTCTATACGTAAAGCTATATCTAAAATTCATAGTGAAATAAGTATAAGAACTAGCTACGAAAAAACTTATTACCATATAAATGATAACAACCTAAAGTTTTTTATTGAAATTAATACTTTATCACAAAAATATAAGGTATATTTTTAGGTTTATTAATTTGGAAGTTAGGCCCTTTTTGGTGTAAGGAGGAATACGGCAGTACAGGCCAATGCACGATGCATACAACTAATAGTGTTGCGTCTTGCATCGGAATAACGTAGTGATGTACATTTTAAATATTATATGTAATAGTTTTTTTATTACAACGGTTTGGTAATGCAATAGTATTAAATTTTAGGGCTTAAATTGGGTAATATTAATTTAGTATAAATTGGATTTTTGTTAAGTTTATGGTAAAGTAAATATATGTTATAATAAATAACTTTTTTAAATATTTCAAATATAATTAAAATTATAAATTAAAAGGAAACTTATTTTTATTTAATTATCATTTTATAAAAACAATTATTTTAAGAAAGAAATGATGTTTCACTATTTATAATTAACAATTTAAAGTTATTCCAAAAGTATGAAAGAAAAAGCGCTTTAAAAATAACAACGCTAGAGCTAAGCGCTGGCCATTCCTTCCCGATGCCTGTAAACGTTCGATATAGGCTAAAACATATTATTATATGCAAGACGTTTCTTGTACTACGCCAAAACTAGGGTTGCTTGTCGCTTACTTTTTTTGTATGTGTAAACTTTTTTTTTATTTTACATTGGTATATTTTCGTTGTGGCGCTGCGGACTGTCTAAGCGGCGATTGTGGGTTCGATTCGATTGTGGGTTCGAGTAAATTAATTATTTTCATTTACTCGCTCTGGTGTCAAGATTAAACGCGACATTGAGTTCCGTCTAAACATGCAATGTTACAAGGATTTGGCGGTGTCTCTTAAAACAAGTTATTCTCTGACTAGAGTGCTATAAGAGGGATACAGCGGCAAAAAAATATTTGTGAAGTAACCAGAGCGCTAAGTGAAACTTGTGTTCACACTCCGTCATTCTCTTCTCCGTCCTATTTATAGACAATACGTTTTAACTAGAGATCGTGCACTCTCTGTAATCAAATTGTGAAGCGAGAAATAAAATTCTTTTAAATAATTATCCTAGAGTGGAAATCGTAGAATTTCATGATTATCGTGAGGCTTATTCCAATTAAATCATAACTACCAGTATAATAAAAATACATGCCTTTTCAACTTAAAAGTTAGTATGTATAAAGAAAGGTAAAGAAAGCGATCATTGTGACCTTAGTTCATTAAAAATATATAACTCTGATGGCAGATATAATGGGTCACATCGAAGCGGTGGACGTGCTGGTACACTTAGAGGAAGGCTGTGTGATGGTCACGTCACAGAGCCTTCCTCGAAGTGTACCAGCCAATATAAACATATTTTTTTTTATATGCCAATACAAACAATTTGTTCGAGTAGTTTCTGAGATTAACTGTAAATCAAACAAATTCTTCAGCTTTATAATGTTAGTACATATGCAACTCCTTTTCTTTTTTTTAACTCTTTCTGCTAAACCTATAAATTACATGTAACGTCAACTATAAAGGAATACTAATTACAGCCAATAAATTATATTATAATTATATATTATTTAAGCGTTATTGAAATATTCATATAGTATATGTTAATAAATATGGAAATTTATTTTACTAAGAAAGAGAAGAATTATATGACGGGTAAATAAAATTTTTAAGTATTAGAATCAATAAAGCAACCATAAAAAAAATTGTGTTGATTATTTTCCCACTTCTGTGTAGGCCTCTCTAGTTTCTATAAAATATAAGTAAAAGGAAGTGTTGATTGTACTGTCCTAGTACAGCCCTACGCCCCGCAGGCAAATATGAACGAATGTAAGTTGACTTAGAATAAGTGTGTTCTGCAATCGAGAGTCCGCCAGTGTTAGATCATAATGTGTTGAAAGTGCCTGTGCGCTACAATGCCAACGCACCGGCAAAAAAACCGCCATCTTTAATAAAAACCACTTCTCCGTAACAAATTATAGTAAAAAGTGACCAAATTTGTGCAAAATTCAAAGTGAAATTCGTTTTGGGGAAATTAAAAAAAATGCAATTACGTAATTAGTGTTCAATATTTTCGCGCGCACCCGCCATGTTGGTTTTGGAAATGTAAAAGCATAGACTATATATTTTTTTTGGTTTTGTGTTCGGACTTTATGGAGGCAAAGGTCAGTTCAGTGTTTTTTTTTTTGTATTTTTTATTTTTATAAATGACAAAAAAATATTCTATAATTTATGATTATTTTCGAATAAGTTCAATAAAAATATTAGTGTTAATCCTACATTTTATTTTCATTAATGCTTTGGCGCTCAAAAATACTTATTTCGATAACTTTATTTCGCTTCTTTCTTAAATTGTTTATATAAATATTTATAATGTCTAATTTACTACGGATGGACTATAGTTTCGTATTCGAGTCTTCTTTATTATTATTTTTATACAATTCTAAATATTTTTACAATAAATAAAATAGGAAAATAAGACACGGACGGAATATAGGTAAAGTTCTGACATTTTATGAGCATTACTTAAGAAATATTTGCATAAAAAATAAAATAAAAATTAGATTTATATTATTTGCCAAAACTATAGAATATATTATAATATAGTTGTAGTATAATAACGCGCCTAAATGTGTTCAGCACCTGACGCCGAATCTGTAATAGGTATCCAAAAATAAGAATTTGTCATTATAATAAATATAGTAAAGAAATACATATTGTGAATGATGTAAGTTACCTATATTTAAAACGGAATATAAATATTTCAAATTTTCTAATTAGAATTTGATTTTGGCTTAAGTTCAATAGAATCATAAAAAAATAATTAAAAAAGCGACGTCAGGCAGTTAGTGTTCACGCGAAACTTTATGTTCTTAGTATGTGTGAGGAGTGGCGGAACTCAACGCCGTGCATGTCTAATCGCGAGCGAGGATCAAACCTACTACCATCGCGTTTTACAATCAGAAGCCCGCTGGGTCGCGATGGTCTCTAAGATTATTACAATTTTAGGCTTAATAAAAATTGTAAGTTTATAAAACTTTTACAGGTTATCAAAAAAATTTTTACTTGGAAAATTGTCGCGATCATAATTTTCTACGTTTATTAAATGCGAAAAATAATTTAAATTGAAAACATGTTTAAGTACCTAACATAAATTATATTAATCAAAAATCTATGCAAGAAAATTTTGTTTCAAAGCTGTATTTAATAACTGTTATTATTTTCATGTATTATATTATTAACTTCAATGGTTTATCGTCATTTTATAATAAAAGAACCACTAAACTTAATAGTAGTTAGATTAAGCTTTTACAAAAAGTGTTTAATATTATTGAAAAATATATGTATTTATTATACAATTTTATACGTTTCTGTAAATAGATGAAGATATTATATAATTATTATTTTTGTTTCACTTTTCTGTATTATTTTTGTACTTAGGTATATCTTTTTATTTAACCTTTTTTTATGAATACTTAAGGTAGTTGTTGTACTTAAATGAGATCTAAAGCCAATTAATTAATGTCAAAATAACATCTTTGTATGATTTAATAAAATATAACGATTTAATATAATAAGTACATATTAATTTTCTATAAAATATAAATAAAAATAAATTTAAAATTGAATTTTAATTAATTAATTAGGTATAGAAATAGGTCGCCAAAGCTTTTGAGCTTAAAGCTTTTCAATCATTGATCGAACTTTCTCCACTAATTAGAACTTGGTAGTAATGTTAACTAACAAACCTACTTCGGACGGACGGAAAGCGATGTATATATTTTTATATTTAGCTATTGTATTGACATGATTATAAATTACCTATACTTATTTGAGTTTTCACAGTTTCACGCTGTATTATTTTACTTTTAACGAAATAACGAAATTTTTGTGTAAATCTCAGAAATAAGGTATTGTCAAGATACTCTCTTCTAGACTATCCGTTGCGTTGCCTGCAACGGCAGAATTTAACACGCGTTTTTGCACTAACCGAGCAATGAAATGAAAAAAAACGCCTCGAGTCGAGATCGAACCCACAATCATCGGTATTATAACCAGACTATTTTTGAAGTATTTCTTTAACTGTCGGTTTTCAGGCTTTAATCAATAAAGCTGAATGAACGTAACTATTCTATTTGTGTCAATTTGCATTTTATTAGGCTGATCGTTGATGTAGATGGACAAACAAAATAACGATGATCAATTACATACATACATAAGTACGTATTGTTATCTAGGTCCTATATTAATTAGGTGATTTAAAGCGGCCTTGTTTGTTACTAATATTTTTAATTAGTGATAAATAACACTGGAAAACTTAAATATACTTATTTTAGTTTTTTAGCTTAGCGCTGTATCCCGCACGGAGAAAGGTAGGCAAAAGGAACCTGGGAACCTATTGTTAAAACACCTCGTTTACATTAAGGCACTTTTGTTCCCCACTTTCCATCGAAGGTATTAGGTAGAAGGTATTAGATTTAGGTAGGATTATAACCTACATATATAGTCTATACACGAATCATTCTAATATGTAGTAGCTTTAAGCAAAATGTTAAAATAGTACCGAATTACAATTTAACATTTTTCTTTTCTTCAATTTTTTCTTTCCTTTTTTATTTAAATCTTTCGATTTATTTATTAGATTTAATTCAGTTTCTTTAAAGAATTATGAAAAGCTGGTAGTATAATAAATAATGATTTAATTATTAAATTGTCGTATTACGTGTCGTATTACGCATTGTTTCTAAAATAAGGAGAGCGGAATATCTGAACACTACGTACTCTGTCTACCCTGCTTTATGCTGTAAAAAAAACTTCCATACAAAATGATATAATCGAACTAACAACCATTAAATTTACCATAGAAGATTAATCATATATTTTGCGCCGCGAACGCTTCTTTCAAGTAGGTACCGTTATAAATAATAGATGAAGAAAAAAAAGGAATATTTTATATATTCACGGTAACATTTAACAATAAAAGGATCGGCGCTTAGTTACGTAATGTTTTTTAAAGGCAATACGTTGTTTTGTACGTACGAAGCATGTATTATCGTGTTGACTGTTCCCATTGTCACTTTACGTAGTAAGGCCAGGGTATATAGAAAAAATATATGTTATATGGTAAACATATTATGTAAAAATAACAAGGATTTATTAAGTATATTTGTGGCTTGGCTAACTGAAGGCGATAGTTACGAGCTTAAATTCTGGAGTTTTTAGCTTCACGTTGTATCCCGCACATAGCAGGATAAGCATAAGGAAACCTGGTGAAATTTAGATGTATAAAATATTTTCATAGCCGCGGTATTTATATATCATTGAATATAAAAAAATGGATAATTTACATTAGTAAATAGTTAATTAATGATATTATAAATTCTACGTTGGATAATTTTGTTAATTAATATTATTATTTTCATAAATATGTATATCGCATTTTTCTTTGGTGTAGTAAATTAGAACGCGGAATCCGGTTACGCTTTTAAGAAATTAACAGTGCAAAACGGAGAGTCTTAACTCTACTTCTGTGAAAAATTCCTCAACTGCTCTACAGTAGGTTAGATATTGTTGAAAAGTGCTTACGTTTAATGCGCCCGCGCAGTAATATAAGAACTAGCGTAGTTTATGCACAAATTTACATACATTTCAATAAACCTAGCGCAGTTGCCCATATAAAAATGTAACTCAGAATCAAACATATTTTTTAATAAAAATACTGTAGACTGTTCATAAGGTATGAAAAATCCTAATATTATCTTATCAAAAAAATATGAAGATATACCTAATTTAATTTTATTTTTTATTTTAAAAATATTATTTTTTTATACAGAGACACTGTATGTTGAGTGGTGGGGCACTCACGATCATCTTGTATTAGTGCTATATTATATACAAAAATATAATTTAATTTACATACATATTACAAATTTCGACTGAAAAAAATTTAAAAATTTTTAAAATTATCTGTCTTCAGTATGACATTAAGAAATGTAACTAAAAATCTTTTAGCAGTACCAAAATGATATTAATCATGATGTTTTATTTACCTGAGTTTTCATTGTCATATTAAACTAATTCAGCGTGGCGTACGGCGTTGAGTTCCGCTACCTAACACCCAATATCCTGAAAATTGGTGAGAGTGTAGTACGGAGTGTCTTAAAGCTAGGTTCACTTTACCTACCCTGCTATATGCGAAAGCTTGAAGTTACTAGTTTTTCATAAGAAAAAAAAACAAAGAAAATCATAGACAATCCCTTATTAATGTATTTATTAATATAATAAACCAAAAATTGCGGTTTCTAAATGATATAGGAGAAGGTAAATGTATAGAATAGTTTAACTAGAATTCTATACTAGCTACTATTATTTATTAGAGGTTAATACTCGCCACTTTACCGCAATAACTAGTTACTAGATATTAGTTTAATTTTATGTTTATATATTAATTATAGTTAAATTATATATTAAAATTAAATTCGCTGTATGTTCCAGGCAGGTTATAAATGAGATAATCTTGTTTAACGATTAAAATCGCTCTATATTTCTTAATTAGAAAAAAAAATGTAATTAGTATTTTATTATATAATTTGTATAGGAGTGTTAAATTAAGAATATTGTATAGGTAAGAGATAAGAGAGCACTGTCGTGTCTTAAAACAAGAAATAGACCGTTGTCCTTCAATGATTTTTTTAAATTTGTTGTATGATAGGTGACAGTACTAAACGCTGCACTAGGTAAAGGTGTAAGTGCCTTAAAAAATTGGAGAAATGAAAATGATTTTAATTTTAGTGGACATTTTATCTTATCGGAGCGAGAATAAAAAATATTTGAAACATAATTTTTTTTAAAGATTTTTTAATATATTTATTTATAGCGCTTCTCCTTAACCATAAATTCTTATAACGGTATCGCTATAAAATACAAAGTAGGTAAGTCAAAGTTGTTCCGTGGGAAAGATTTTTCCTATAAAATAAGCTTTACAAATCGGGACCAAACGTTGACAATACCGCAATCCATTTCCAGCGAAGGTTGGAAGTCGAAAATAAACTAATACTATGAGAAATTTTATTTAATACATTTCCTATAGATTTATTTTGTTTAGAGAATATATATTAGTACTTTATATCCTCTTGGACGGTTTCCATAAATTTTCTAGAAATAATAGTAGGATATTGATTAAAAGATCCATGGCAAAATATCTTTTGACAAATAATTTTATGATTGGTTTCTATGGTGACTATGGAAGGTAACAAAATTACTTCACAAATTCAAATGTAGCTTCATTTGAATACAATATAAAAATATATAATAAAAAAAAATTAAAAAGCACTCTTTTCTACTAATATAATTCGACGGAAAGTGGGGAACAGACTTACTGAACAATAGGTTCCCTCTGGTTAACCTGTGATATACAGTATGCATGAAGTCCTAAGTGAGGATCGAACCCGTTTAATACTAGTCTAGAGTCTAGAATATAGGATGGTAACAGTACTAGGTCGGACGCCGCGCCGTTTGTTACATTTCAAACGATAAACGATCGAGATTTCCTAAGAGCATTTTAATTGGATGAATAATTCTTACATGCTATACGTATTACCTACTATTCTAAACAAATTTAATGGTGATTCAGTATGTATTGCAATTGGGACTAAAGTGGCATATGATAGTTTTTTTTTTAGCTTTCACGTTTTATTCTTCTTTTTTTTCCTCCGCTTTCTACTTGAAAAAATTAATGACACGAATATATTCAAGTAAAAATATCTCAAATTTATAGAGTTGTAAAAGTATTTATATCTACCCTTAATACAACTATTTCCTCAAATTAACTTGAATCCACGACTTTCTAGTGCCATACCATCAGTTTAGAGTGTAAAACTGCTAACAGCCTATTAAGAAAATTCTTAGGAGAGACTGTAGAGAAAGAGGGAGAGGGAGATTTGTATTCACTACTATATGATATAAAATAAATATCGATTTTCATATAAACAGACTTACAAGTTTATAGTCTAAACCAAGGATGTGTTGAATATACTAATTGTGGAATGTTCTGCCTCCTGAGATTTTCCCAGAGCGCTACAATTTGGTGGCTTTCATGCGTCATGTGGACACCTTCACCTACAAGGCTCCTCTGTTGTTGTCATTCCTTCGAGTGTGATCGGTACTAGAACCATATCCATTGGGAAATGGAACCACTTCATATGTTCTCTTATCGCTTTTTTTTTATTCGCTCTCGATTTTTTTAATTTTAAATATTATGTTATTTATAATTTATTGTTATTATAGAAGCTAATCGCGTAGGTATACCTAAAATATATTCTTATTGATATTTTTTTTTAAGCTTCAAGCTGCATGTCATAGCAAGGTAGGTAGAGGGAACTTGGTTCCCAATAACACACTTCAATACCGCGATTTACTCTGTTACCAGAACGAGGAAATGAAGATATTAAATATTTAATTTCCTCGAGTGGGTATCGAACCCACAACCTGTTGCGTTTACGGTTGCACTCTTCAGCCTATGCGCCACTACTGGCCTCAAATGTGATGCACACACATTTAGACAGAGTGATAGATTTCTTTACATTTATAAAAAAAAATATCATCATAGAGTTAACATCGATACTTCGCCGGTTCTATATGAAAATGTATTTCAAAAACACTAGCGCTAGAACAATGCTTTGTTTAGATAATAATTTAACACGTTGCAGGAAAAAGGACAATAGAATAGCGCGTAGTGTCGTTAACTGTTGCAAATAGACATTGCTATCAATAGACTTAGGAAAAATGCACTTTTAACCGACTTCAAAAAAGGGGGTTAGCTGTTTGACCTATAAGTAGGTACTTGATACTCTTGAAATTGGATAATATTCAAATATTATCCAATTTCAACAGTATGAAGATTTGTTTAGGCTTACAAGCACATGTGCTATGGCTTTATGTTTCTTTTAATATTTCTCAGGAACTAAAAGTCATATTTAGATTATCCTTCTTTATTATAATCTGGTATATTCTAACTCATCACTAGATACAAAAATAATTATTAAGGTTTTTTTTTATAAAGAAACCTCTTGTTACCAGAGCGAGAAAATAAGAATACTTCATTCCCCCAAGTAGGAACCGAATCCGTGAACGTCGCAGTAAAGTGAGACGCTGTTTCACTTCGTCACTTTGGCCTTATATATATATACATATATATAAAAATGAAAAAGCTTTATTTTCTTATACAGACTGTAGCTACAAGTCTGTTTGTTTCTGACAGCGCATCACATAAACCAAAGCTTGGCGGGCGTGCCAAAAAACATAGAGCACGCTGACTGTGAAGTCTTGATACTGTTAGTGTATAAGGTATACCTGTGGTATGTAGGTATATTTTTTAATAATATATCTACAATTTCATTTAATTAAATGTCTTACATTTATTTAATAAAATTTTTAATTAAAGTAATTTAATTTGATTGATTTACAAATATTTTCAATAAATATTTTAGATAAAATGAATTTAGTTTTGGTTATACTAAAAGGAAGTTATAGATAAATACAAGAAATAAATAAATATATATGTAAATAATTGATTTTACATTTCCCTTTTAAAAATGTGGGAAGTAATAAAGGAAGTGGTGTTCATGACTTAAAGTCTTAACTGGTCGCAGCCATACATAATACATAAGCGTTAACAGTATCAACTACCACTTTAAATACAAATTGAAACACAGTCATGGATTGACGGATCAGAGTCTTAGAAATAATATTAGTTGACTAGGAAAGCTATTCTTGTACTAAATGTCTATGTATTTTTAAGATTATTTATAGGTATATGTATAGCAATTTAATCTTATACAGGTACAATTAATAGTGATTCCATAAATTAAAAAAGGAAAAGTTTCTGTCTTAATCTAAATACTGCTTACACATTTTTATATTTTATGAAACAGTAGAAAAGCTTTTAAGATTTCATTAAAACTAAAACATTGATTGGAAGAGACATTTCTGTAAGGCCAAGGCCAACCCGCAGCTATAGTAGCTTTGATGATGATGATGACATTTCTGTAATGTTAATAATAATATAACAAAAATACTAAAATACAAACAAATTAAATACTATAATAAACTTAAAGCATCAAAATCGCTCGCACCTCGTACGACCTGTATAAAAAACACAGCATCGTAAAAATAGATGCTTGAAAAATGAGCGGCATATTTAAAGAGAGTGACCAATCGGGTGCCGCCGTTGCATGTGTGCGTGACGTTAGACGTTAGTATTGTGTTAGTGTGTTAGAAATTCGGCAACACCATTGGTGAATAGATAACACCTACATTGAATGTATCATTTTTTTTTCTACGTAATATTTAATTTAAAAGTTTTGGGAAGTCGCCATTGCTAAGTTGTGATGCATTAGACCAAATTCAATAGCTGTAAATTTGTTTTTTTCTTAAAGCAACTTTTATTTATAACCTGTAATCTGAATAGCTTTAGAGTTGTAATAACATTATTATTTCAAAGATATATTGGAAACTAAAGTTTCAGCAAATTCAATAAAACAATTATTTTGTAGCAATTTTGTCGAATATAAGTAAATATAAGTCTTTAATTTATGAACCAATTTCAATAAAATAAACACTAAGTGTTAAAGAAACTTAACTAAAATACAATAGTGAAAAACACATTTAGATCTGTTTAGTACAGACACTTTGAAAAAACCTTAATTTGGATTGTACTACTTACCTATATAAAGAGTAAACTTTATACAACCAGAAGTATTTATATAGGTATAAAAATTTTGAATTCTAGGCTCCATAATTACTAAAGTTTAATTGTTTGTTTTGTAGTAGGTCAATAAAGCTTAAAGAAGAGAAAGAAAGAGAGAGAGTAGTCCGTATTTATTATGAAATTGATTTTAGATCGCTATGTTGCTGAAATGCAACGAAGAATTCAAATGTCTCATCTAAAATGTATAATTGGCAAAATATGTATTTTCTTTTGGCACAGATACATATTATAAAAATGTTTCGCAAAATAGATGAAATGATACATCGACGTTTATCTATATATATAAAACTCTTCCGTTACTGAGTGACTGAGAGACAACGTACAGACAAAAAAAATACCAGACATAAAAGTTGAAGTCATACATTCAATAAACATCATTCCATACTCTCAAATCTAATCTCTACGTTTCCCACATTCAGCCAATTTTTAAAATTGTCAAGTCGTTGTATTGGTGGAGGAATTCAACGCTGCGCGTTGTTTTGTTACCAGGGAAAAGAAATGAAAATATTAATACCTTAAACGGGAATCAAACCCACAATCGCAGTGTAGACGTAGCGTTTTTTTTTTTTCATAAAACGTAATATTACTACCTACTACTATTTTATCAAAAGGCGGTCGGATAAAAGTCGATCTGAGCGCGCCTCAAGTGCATCAGAACGAAATCCGGCGTTATTTTTGCAGCAACCTTGAAAATGAATTTTAGTGGATATTTTTGTGATGCACCCATTGCACTTGGCATCGCAGATCTCGCTTTTTGATTATTTATAAAAAGACCGCGATCGCTGTGACGTAATCGCGCTGAAAGAATACGCTTAGGGCTTCAGAAAGTTGGATATTTATATAGGTACATATTATTTCATTTTATATAAATGTTATATTTAATATTAGGTATATTAAAAAACCTATAAAGTAAACAAAAAGATATGGTGATTTTATGAAATGTGTAATGTAATTTTTCTTCTTAGTTTTAGTTTGAATTAGGTAAATAAAGAATTATGATACATTTTATAAATGGTTTCAGCGATTTCATTCACTTTCTAATATGTAAAAAAACATTACAATATTTGGATAAAATAGTTTAATGAGACCTATAGAGCAGAAGTCAAGTAAATCCACACCAGGGTATCGATACTCATATGAAACTCGTAAAGAATTTCTTATTTTAGTCCAATTCTTTCATATGCAATTTTCGATTGTAAATGCGATGGTTTTAGGTTAGATTCCCTTGGGGGAATCAATTATTTTAATTTTCTGCACTTTGGTAACAAAACAAAATGCGGCATTAAACTCCGCCGCTTCCGTCGAAAATTGTGCAGAAAGTGGAATATCTTAATAATTAAGATTTTTTTATGAATTTTAGTAGCTTAGAGAAAAACTAGTAAAAATATAGTATTTTAGGGTATCCATAAAAATTAATTATTTTCATAGATATAATATTTAACATCGAGATACCATACCACATAAAAATGTAATTATAACCGACTTTAACGGAGGAGGTTCTCAATTCGGTTGACAGGTACGTTTATGTTCAGATTACGGAATCGATTTATTCTTTTTTTAAGTTTCACGCTGTATCCTGCAGAGTAGAAACGTAGTGTTACACTTCCCTTTGCGCTTTCCACCTAAATTCGAGACAATACATGTGAATTAGCGTAACTCAACGCCGCGTGGTAACATAATAATTGAAAAAATACGTAATAACTCTCATTAACTGTAGATTTCATCAACAATAAACCAAACCGGCCATGTTCTAGAAAACTCCGCCTAGACGAAATAAAATTTTAAAATAGCATACAGTTTCCTGCGATACGTTTCCCTATACATACATACATACATACCTACATGTAAAAATGGCGGTTGTTTCATCCGGCGCAAAATTGTGCATAAAACTGCGCCTGCAGCGATCTAAACATCAAAAATAGATTGAGTTAGAGCCGAGGTGTTCACATGCGGTAGGGACGTTTAATAAATTTATGCTTCGTTAGCTTTTTGATCTTTAACTTTTGCTTTATTTTTGTGGTTTTTGGTGGTGGTGGCGGTTGTTGTGGATTCGATTCTCGTTTAGGAAAATGTGTAGGTTTAATATATAAATGTGTGAAGTCTTTTTTTTAGCTTAACGCTGTATCACACTCATTGCACATACCTAGGCAGAGAGATGTGCTACTGCTAAGACACTCCATTCCTATTAAACATTTCCATACCGTGGCGATATTCAACGCTGCGCTGAACCTCGTTACCAGAGCGAGGAAATGGAAATATTTTATTGGAATTTCCTCAAGTGGGAAATGAATCCACAATCTATCTAATGCTTATTGTAAAATGAATTTCAAAATTTACTTCAATTATACGATTATGTTATATACCTACCTCCATTGAATAAGCTATTATTTGTTACATAATTTTAAAATGGTAATGTATGTGTTGTTAATGTAGCGAGAAAATTACTCATTTTTATATACTGACGATAAAGCAAAAAATAATTTAACATACTTTTATATATGTATGTAAAGAAATTCAATTTGTAACGTCTATCGCAAATTCGGATCTTTTGTGCGAAATGTTCTTCTACTTGTATGAATTATTCTTATCATTTTAATTGTTTTCATATGATTCCAATTTTCCATTTCTTCCATTCTATGTTTTTCAGTTCTCCCCCAAATTTTTTTTTATAAAAATAACAGTTTCACACTGAGTTTCCCATAAAACTGATTTTTAAGGTTAAGGTTAAGAGACTAAAATGACTGATACTAGGCAAAAATCACTGTTAGTTCATAATCATTACCTATAAAAATAGCAATAAGTTAGAATAGAGGGCAATTGCAAACATAAAATCTAGTGTTAATCCTAGGAGTTATAATAAAACTTATAGTGCTAACAGTATTGAAGCCGGTCTTCACTTTCACTTTGCGAGTGATACATATCTTACCTACCTATATTATATATATTTAGATTAGATCAATCTTTAATATTTAGTTTTATTTACTTGTTAATTACTTTACGATAATATACTCGTAATATTGTTGTTAATGTTTATATAATACTTATTCATTAATTCTTCTTCATCCTTCATCTTCTTTCTTTTATTAAAATACGTTGTATAATAGAATCTTATAACATAGGAACATATAAACAGATTAACATTTTGCCTTGGTTCTTTTTTTTACCTTTCGCTGTAGGTATCCAATTTTCAACATTGTCCAGCCATTGAATGTTGAGTAGCGGAACACAACGCCGCACTTCGTCTTGAGAGGTGACCCTAAGACAGGTGCCTCAGAGCACCTCAGGAGTGACAAAATGATATTAATTCATTCTTTCGAGATAGATTCGAATCTTCGCGTTTGCAGTGAGATGTTGTGCCGCTGTTACGACTTTATTTGCTATCTTAATAGTTTTTTCTATATTTTATTATATTAGAAACCTGGTACAAAATAAATTTGCGTTACACAATTTGTTGCATTTAGTGAACACTAGGTCTAAGAACGCCAGATTCGCTTCTTTCAGCCAGTGCAAACAAACATCAAGATAGTACCCAGCTCTTTCGAACATTTTACTATGTTTAAAGTAGCCCACGCAACTAGTTTAGAAATAGATGCAAAAATTATTTGTGCATATATGTAGATATGTGGTTTATAGTTCGGTCGACGAGTTGTGGCCGCTCTGAAGGTCGGTGTTCTGCAATTTGTTTATTCGGGACAAAAATGATCGAAAGTAAAAAAAACTTAATATGAAATCTGCGCAACCATAATATTATGTCACTAACTTCAGAGCGGAAATTGATAAAATTTAGATGATACTTTCCAGTAATATAGCTTATACATAAGAACAACACATAGGCTACAATTTATGTGTGATAGATATTGTGAGATGTTGTGAGAGAGATATTGTGTTTATTGTGAATGGCTATAAAAAAAAATAAGCGGGCGAAGCCGCGTCGTGGTCGCTAGTAATAGAAACAATGAAATAGGTACCATTGTGATTGATTATTTTACAAAAAAATATTTAATGGTATAATATGATTCATTGTACAGTAATAATAACGTCATTTGATCACATCTGTCATCGGCTGTCGTAATACTGGCATACCTTTGGAGGGTGTATGATTGTATACATCAAATATAAATACTGAAGCTGAGGCAGTGGTGGCGTAGGAGTACACAGTGGGGCTGTAAACGCGACAGGTTGGGGGTTCGATTTACACTTGAGAAAATTAAATACTTAGTATTTTAAGTTCCTCTGTCTGGTGTCGAGGCAAAGCGAGTGCTTGGACAATTCAGATCATATTTTGGCAGTGTTTAGCCACGTAAAAAAAGCGGTGACGCTGTCAAGACCAATCCATGTCAACAGCAGTAAATCATTAAAAAGAACATATTATATGTGTATTTCTTTTCATTCTGTATTCCGTGCTTCACGCTGTATTCCCCACGCAGCACTGTAGGCAGAGGGAACCTATTGTTAAGATACTCCGTTCCCCATTTTCTGCCGTATTCTGGAGGCATTACGCGTTGAATGACGAAATTCAACACGGTGGCGCTTTGCCCCGTTATCATATGAAGAAAATGAAAATATTAATTCTTGTTTCTTCAAGTGGTAATCGAATCCTCAATCTTTTGCGTTTACAGTTACAGAAAATAGTATTATTTATTAACCATAAACATACATGAATGTAGGTGACTCTATAGCAGTAATTTAAGTAATTTAGCAATAACAATAATTATCGTTAGCAAAATTACAAATGTTGCTTTTTGTGCCTCAAATGAAACTGAATTTAAGAAAAACACGCAATTACTTCGATATTACGTACGTTTTATTTCTGTTTTTTTATATGATTGTTTGACATTTAAGTAAGTATCTAACTAGTGATGTTCTTGTGACATAAGTGTGTTTTTTGAAATAGTGTTGGCAAGGTTTGTTATGAAAGGTGTTCAGAGTTCTTTTTTTACTTTAAAAAAATGTAGCATTCTATAAAAGTGATGTTATTTTTTTTTGGTGGCTGAAAGAAAAAATATTATACAATTGCAACTAAGTAGGCATGTATACCATATACGTACATATGCATACATTTTGAACTAATAATCTCTCTTTTTGACGTCGGTTAATAGAAATAATTTCATTGTTGCTTAATAATTCTTAAAAAAGGACCAATAAAATTATGAATTACCAGTTCTATAAATGTATGTTTTAAAGTCGACATAAAGCAGCATATAACGGCATTGCATGTTGAATGGCGGAACCCAACCCCGCGCTTGGTCTCGTTATAATAGCGGAAAAATAAAAATATTAAATTGTTATGTCATATCCTCAAGTCAGAATCGAACTCACAACCTGACCACTACTGGCCTCTCTTATTTTGTTCTAAAAAAATGTATTTAAACATTTACAATTATAAAAAGCTAAACTATTTCCAAGATGGTATTACCAGTCGATCTAAAGGAGATAAAGACTAAATATAAACGGGACTAAAACATTCACTAAAGCCGCTGTGAATTAGCATAACTATTTTTCTATATAGCACTATCTAGTTAGCCTTTTAGAAACAATGTATAGATGTGCTTTAAATCTCGTTTTATCTAAACAAAATGGCGTCTAACGCCTAATAATGCCATTGTCTAAAACCAGTAGAATTTTGGTTGCAAAATTGCGCCCGCGCAGTTGACTCACTCGCAGCTATGTAGGGGGGAGTTTACGGATGAAAAGCGAATCTAAATCTTATTTCAACTATTAGTAATGAATATTTTCGTTTGTAAGACTAACCGAAGGCTGCTGCTAGGTTTTACGAAATGTAACATGAGTTTTCGTTTTAAAATCAAGAATTGGTTTAAGAAACTATGTGAGAGGAATATTTAAACATCAAAGGCTCGATCTGACTGCATCCCGTTCTAATTAGGTTGCGTAAGAATATCTATTGCTAGTTACGTGGGGTAGGGTATTATTGAATTTGATTTTGGTGATGTAAATTGATTGAAATCTTAATTATTAAACTTTTTTCATTAAATTTATGCTTTATAAGGGAAGTGCTTCGCACGTTTGTGCCCCTACGCCGCTGCTACCAATTTCTCTCCGCCCACCCTGCTACGTGCATAATACAGCCAGAAGTTAAAAAAATTAACGAAAAGTGTGGAACGAAGTGTTTCAACACTACGTATTCTTATTCAAATTCGAACTCAGCGTTAATAAAAAAATATTAAATACAAACATAATACATAAGTCATAAATAATCAAAGCATAAGACTCGTTTCGACATTAAAACAAATTATAATATTTTATAGATAATTTAATTATATTATATGTAGGTACCTACAAGCGTTCTATCCACTTATTGATATTCAATGAAGCTTATATTCTAGCAAATAGATATTACGTATTTTTATGATTATCACAATTTTGAAATTAAATAATATATATTAAAAACATAAAAAAATAGCTTCATGCAGTATTTCACATTTAACAGGGTAGAGAGACAGAACCTAGTGTTAAGATACTCCATTTACATTTATTTGCCCAGCTTCCAAAACTATTAAGTAGCAAAACTCAAAGCTCTGTCTTGTTACCATAGGAAATTAATATAATTCATTCCCTTGAATGAGAATCGAACCCACATTCATTGTATTTAAATTCAGAGTGCCAAAAAAATCTCAGTTTTAAAATTAAAGTTTTCTTAAGTAAAGAGATGATTTCAGTTATTTCACAGTAGAATAGATCTCTGCAATACTAACTATTTTATTATCTATGGTCTAATATGTTTAATACTAATATAATATCCGGCGTTGACTTCCTCCACTCAACACGCAGTGCTTCGAGAATTCGGTAGAAAGTGGGGAGTGGATATGTCTTAATGCTAAAAAAATTTAAATATAATATATAGGTTTATCTAAATGTAGGTTCGGTAGTTTAAATGAATAACTAACAAATATAGGTATAATTATATAATATGAAATTTTTATAACATTAATTTAACGAAATATTTTGTATTGTAAGTACATAGCCATACGAACCACAGAACCACCTAGATGTTATTTTGATGGACATCTTAAGTCTCTATTCTTTTCTTGATGTCGGAACTTCTTATGTTAATACTAGTGTTCTCACGGATCCTATACTTCACGCTTCGTCCACTATCATCATCTTTACTCAGAGATTGAGAGTGTTCTCAGAGGTCAACCAAAGACTTCTCCTGCCTCTCTTACCACTCATCTTTACTTAAAATATGAGATATTTCGTTATCTTCCTCATTAGCAAATAATTACACAAAAAAAGTATTTTGCGCCATTATAATTTTTATTTAATTTCAATCCAACGTTGTTAAAAAAACAAGTTAAACAATGTTAATTTATGCGATAAGACAAAATCTACTAACTTTTATTGCTACAAAAAAATACAAATACCTCATTGTTGCTCCAAATGAGACATTTTATATATGTATGTATATCACATAAAAACTCGTAACTCCCTCGAATAATACGTTAAAAGTAAAAACTTAATTGGCATTGTCTTAGTAATTGTGTTACTTTAGAATAGGTAAGGTGATATGTAGAAAAAACAGGTTAGGCAAGGCTGAGCACTGGCCCTAGCGTTATGTTTCTTCTAAACACTTTTTTAATATACATCTTATGTTTAATGCAATACGGGTCATAATGTAATTGTTATACAAGTCAGATTACATATTAATATTTTTATAGAATAACATATTTTCTGATGTTCTTTAAGACTTCTATTAGCGCTAAATGATTTTGATTTATTTTTTTAATTTAGGTTTTTAAGAATATTTTAGTTTAAACGATAGAAAATTGATATGCAGTAATTTTAATTACTCTTTTTTTCTATGGTTTTACTCGTCGGTAAAATTTGACAAAGAATTTGGAGTCCAAAATTTATGCATGTATTGTATGTATCTGTAGATGGATTCCATTATGTTCTTTTCTCAGGGCAGGCTCCCTCTATAAAAAAGACGAAAATATAATATTTAATGTGAAAAACTCTAAGATTGAATATTTTCCAAAAATCCTATGAGAACTGAAAAAAAATGTAATTCAGATAACCAGAGTTGATTCAACTAGTATATTTATAGATATTATAGATAAATAATAAAACCTAATTAAAATAACATTATTTTCTTTACAAGAAGAAATTATAATTTTCCACGTATTGTAATAGCTTACAAAGTTTCATTAAAATCTGCTTACGATTATTCTACAAGAGGTCTATCAGGCAAGTTTTTTAAATGCATCCACCCCCTTTTTACACGTTAGCTATTATGTCGAACATCCAATAATAGACGTTTACACCGCGTTCTTATTAATAACCTATCTAGATATTCTCAATGATCTTTTTTATTCGGAATCATTATACTTGAGGAATTTAATAGGCTTAGATTTTTTCCAGTTTTACGCTTTATCCCGCTGCTATATAGCAGGGGAGGCAGAGGGAACCTAGTGTGATTCCGCCCGAATTCGAGTCGCATTCTAATTGAAGGAACTCAACGCTGTGTTGGCAATCAATATGATTTGGATATTATTGGATAATTATATTTTAACTTTTTTAAGGGGGATTGCCGAGTGGGTAATTTTTTTTTATTTTCTCCATATAGTAATTGTGAAAGGTGAAGATCGAATTGCCTATTATTTGCTTACTATACCTATTAGTTACGGTAGTGCTTTCAGAAAGAAAAAATCACAAAAAATATTTTTATATAATAAATTATTAGAAGGATATTCCTTTGAATAAGAATAGAACCCACAAGCATCACGCGTACAGACAAACATTAATTCAACTAGTAAAAAGTCGTTCAGACAATATACAGCGCTTCTTCCCACACAACAGTAAAACCTATCTTTAAAAGATGTGAAAAGGGATTTTCTCACCACTACCACTTGTTACTCACTTGTACTCTATCTAATTTCTCAGACATTGCCTATTAACTACCGGAACTCAACGCCGCGCTTAGTCTACCAAAGTGGGAGAAAAATTGAAATCTAAATATAACGTCCATCGTGATTACAGACCGTCGCTCAATATTCGTTTATATTTGAAAATAAATACAATGCAATATATAATTGCGAAAATTATAATGGTTTTGAAGTATTTATTGATATGTCGATCCTTTTGTGAGGCTATCTAGAGCACTTGACCAATTTTACCGATAGTCGGTTACGTAACATGTGCACTTCTGTCTTAAATACTTTAGTTATTTATTGGCTTCTATTAATATTTATAATTGTGGATTAGTAAAGCATTATTGAGGCTATCGTGGCACAGTGGCAATGGCTGAATGTAAACGCAGGTTCAATTCTTAGTTAGGGGAATGAGTTATTTGCATTTCCTCGCTCTGGTAAGGAGATCAAACGGGGCCTTGATTTTTTTCATTCAACAATTCGTCTCGAAAATTCGACGAAGTCTTGAAAGATGAGCCCAAAGAGAATTCCCCCTTTGGGGGAATAGGAATGAAATAACACAAGGTTCAGAGAAAGAAAAAAAGTTAAATTAATTGTAAATCTAAAATATAAAACAGTAGTATCTTTATTAGAAATATTTTGTAATAGATTTCTTATTATTTATAGAGATAACGCGTACCTAATTAGGTTCAAAATAGGGTATAGTAAGGAAACAGTATAAGTTTAGTGTCGTCGTAAAAATTTACGCCAATTTAATGCCCCCGCCGGTGATCTGCGCGTTAGTTAAGAAAGTATCTTAAGGCCAATGCTAGACATTTCTAAGGACTTATTTCTTCGTGTAGAGGAAACCTTGTGTTAAGACACTCCGTCTAATTTTCGAGACATTGGGTATCGAGTTGCGGAACTCAGCGCCACGCAGCGTACTTTATTTTAGCACCAGAGCGAGGAAATGGAGTCGAACTCACAACCGTAGCTTTTGTAGTCAAACTTGGCGACAAAGAGGTGTTGACTGTCGGTACTGAAAATTGGTAATGCTTATAGCCTTCCGTGGTCGTTTGACTAGTTTTTCAAAAATTATTTCAAATCCAACTAAAAATTACTAATATTAGCGTATTTAACCAAACAAATTCTTCGTTTTTATTATATTACCAAACTAGATATTTTATTTATTATTAAAAATTCAAATCAGTTTGATACATTTATAGCTTCAGTTTGTACCCTGCCCTTTTCCTTTTCTAAATTAAATTGTAATAAAATCCCGATTTCAAATAGGTATCGAACAAAATAGGAAAATATGAGAAATATATATTAAAACTAAAATAATATATACTAATCAGGAAGAGGTGCGAGTCTAAATTACGCTAAGACTTATACTTTCTCTAAAAATATGTTTGTTTTTCTTAAGTAGGTCTATGGGGAAAACTTTAAAATTCTACGAAGATGTGCCTTAAGACCTTCTTGCCCTTAACCAGTTACTATAAACAAGCCGAGAAAAAGGCATCAATTAAAAAGTCTCCAATAGACCTCTAAATCACTGAACGACGGGTTCATTAGAATATATAAATTCATTTTATATCTTATTACATTGTTAATAGAGATCATTTTCTCTTGAGACGGTTTAAAGTGGATTATATAGGAAGACATAAAGACATTAGAGAAATACTAGGTATGTTCTTTGTGAATATTCTTTTTGCAAGGCTTCGTCCTTAGTTGCAGAATAAATAGAAAGAAGCTAGTGTCAAAACTTTTCGTTCCTAGAATCCATCCAAATCGCGGTTTGATAGGCGGAACTCAACACCGCGCTGTTTTCTTATCATAGTGCGAACGTGAAAATAAGTAATTGCTCTACATAAGAAATAATTTGTTAGATTTTACCATATTTGGCTACACTATGGTAAGATTAAAAATATGTGCACATTTAACAGTATTAAGTCGGCTTAAGCTTAGAAATCATAAGAATAGGTCAAGCCTATTCTGTAACCAGACCATTAATCTCATAACTAACGTAAAGAAACTAAAATGGAAATGAATATAAACGGGAATACAAGCTAACCTCTAAGTTCAACTTTCTTTTCTTAGAATTCAATATTTTATATTATTTGTATTTGTATATTTCCATTTCTTTGAATAAAAAGAAATATAAAATTTATTTAAAATACTCTTTTTCCCACTTTACACTCAATTTTCGAGACAACGTGTTCTCATAATCGAATGAGAATCGAACCTACACACCTTCATGACTCACTGATCCATCATTACAGCTTTAAATGACTGACTACAACACTAAGTAGAGAGCGAAGTGTTTTAACACTAATTGAAAATATAAAATTAAAGGCAAAACGAAAGTACATAAACTATACCTAGTAAGTGTAGTTTAGAAAAAAAGCACTATGTATAGATAGATTGTAAAAAAGTGTTCCAACGCACATGTGCGCGGGCGCATTTTTTCGTCTTATTTTTCACAGTTCGTTCGCCCGCGGGGTATTCGCGGTCGTTATTTCTTTTTCCCTTTCTTTTTTCCTCTTTCTTTTAGAGCTTTGTGCTAGGCCGCGTGGATGATGCTGTAGTTTAGAATTTTTAAAGGAATTTCTAATGTGAGCTTTGCAATATTGGCAACTTGTTGGCAAGAAAATAATAAGTAAATGTTTTTTATCTATGGAAAAAATGAGGCCGTTGTGGCGTAGGGAAGAGGCGTGCTTTTGTGGGCACGTCAGTCGTGGGTTCGAAACCCACTGGAGGGTATGAAATATATGTAGATAATATTTTCGTTTCCTCGCTTTTGTAATGAAATAACGCATAGTGTTAAGTTACGCCACTCAACAATGCCTTGAGAATTCGGCATAAAGAAGGAAACGGAAGTGACTTAAGTGTAACTTAATTGTATGAATCCAGAATGATAAATAAAACTAAAATATGGCGTCTGTAAGTTTATCTAAGTATTAGTATTATAGAAGTATAACAAAATAATTAATATTATTCGAAAATAACATGAATTGAATATAAAGTCGCGTCACATTAACATCGCTCCGACGTGATAGCCCACAGTATTTTTATAGCTTCACGCTGTATCTTGCATATCCCTAAGTGCAAGATACACTAAGTTCCCAGGTTCCCCCCTGGTAGGCAAAGGGAACCTGGGAATCAAACCCACGATGAAGTATGGCTGGTAACCAAAATATAAATATATACATATAGGTATCCATAAAATACACTAAAACTCAATGTTTATATAAAAAAGGGCAGACGTGTCTCACAAAGTAACTCTACTGTAGGTTAAAAGAAAATGTTATACCTTCCAACTGGTTTTGTTTGACACGATATTGAAACAGGATTGCTTCAAAGTCGTGAAATGCATCCTATAATAGAGTTCCGTTATAAAAAATAAAAGAAAACTACCGTATAGCGCAGTGGATGGCTTGTTGATTATATTTTAGGTAACTACTTCAAAATTTAAAACATCTAAATGGTATAGATGTGAATAAATCTTAATTATAATTATGTACAATATCTTTTAAATACAGGTATTTGATAGTAAAGGAAGAAAACGTTGATATCTCTCCAAAATAGATATTTTTATTTTGTAATTTAATATTATAAGCACAGCAAAAAGTATTAAATTTTTGTAGCTAAACGACGCTGCTTTTTTTTATTTTCACCCTAATAAAAACTTTATTTTCCATTTTCCGTTAAATGATTGACATTGTGTGCATAAGAAATTGATGATAAAAATGATAAAATTATTTTCTCCATAATATTTACCTAAAAATATTCGAGATTAGTTTGTTTTAGTTTTTAAATGGCGTAACTCAACGCCGCGGTTCAAGTTTCCAATTTAAGTTCAAGTTCTATCAATATATTTAATGCCTTTGTTAATTGTAATACCGAATGTGATTAACTTATAAGGAATGTCGTAGGCTTGTATTCCAAATTTAATACCGGCGGTCGTCTAGCTTTGACACCCTCACGATTGCTTGAGATTGACGCTTATGAAAATACTGACTCATATAGTAAGATTGTCGTTGAATGGATGACAAAGTGGTATAACTTGCATTTTAGAAATATTTTTATATTTTTTTAGGTTCACGCGGTATTCTACGTATATTAGGACGGGTAGAGGGACGCTAGTATTAGGATTTTATCTTGCTACGCACCGCCCAATTCTTGAGACATATTAGTATTGAGTGGCGGAACTCAACGCCGCAAAATGAAAATAGTTAATTTCCTTGAGTGGGAATGAGAAGAAGCTGTGATACTGTGCTATGTATAGGTACAAATTAAATAATTGAATATTTGTATAAATAATCCTGTAATTTCACATAAATTATGTTTTCGTGTTATTTGCACTTTTTGAAATATTAGAAGAGTAAAAACTAGACTTATATTAATATTATTGAGACGCAATCAAAGCATGTTAAAGTTTTTCCGCATACATTTATATATTTGTATAATTTGGATTCTTAAAAAGGGTAATTACGTAATTGTTGGACTAAATGAGTGTCACAAAAATCACTTTCAATGAAATCATGATTTTGCTTAAATATTCTAAGCAACTGTCTCCTTTAGGACTGAAATCCAGTAACTTAGGTAATAAATAGACATTGACCACTTTTTATAAAAATCGTTAATATAATTTAATCTGCCACTAAACACGCTACTTCAAGAAAATTAGGAGGAAAGTGAGGAACGTAGTATCATAACACTAGATTCCCTCTGACCCTGCTAAGTGCGGAACATATCGTGAAAAAAAAGGATCCAAACATCTCTAAAAATAAGAGACTTTAAAATAAAAAATACCAATGTTCATACTAAAATAAAATTTACGTACAAAATAATATATAATGGCGGCCCAGTCGTGTATAGGCTATTATGTAAAATTAATAGTGTCTAAAGCCTTATCGCAATTATTTCGTAGTTACATACTTTGTTACGTTGTAACTAGTTGCTATATTAATTGGTTTATTATGATTAATGAAGTGCAAAATTGTGTTCTCTCGAATTTTAAAAGAAAGGATAGAGAATAGAGAATTTTTTTGCAGTTTTTCTCCTCTCTTTAATGATAAGTATTAAGTTTAGTGATTAAAAGTTGAATATCGTGTGAATGCGTCCATTAAGTCCATCATGGCGCAATTATATAGTGTCTGGCTAATAAATGCAACGATTGTGGGTTTCATTCCCACTCAGGGGATTCTATTTAAATTATTTTTGACAGGCAATGTCACAAAAATTCTGTGAAAAGAAGGGAACGGTTAACATTAGGTTCCCTCTGAAAAAAATTTAAAAAAAATATTTTCGAAGTGTTATATTTTCTTTAATGGTGTTTAGTGTGTTCTATGATTTATAATATAGTTATAGTAAAACCTATTACTTTCTCTACTATTAAAGCTTAATTGCTAGCGCTAAAGCCGTTACACTATAATCCAATTAAGGGAAGTGCACTGCGTATTCTTACTTCTTTTTTTGTATAGTTTTTAGGGCATTGAAGGTGAAGTAAATATTATAGTTTTCGGTTCGATCTCATTTAGGGGCATTCCACAGCTCAATATCTCGAAAAATGAATGGAAAACAAAATACAGAGTGCCTCAACTCTAGGTTTTCCCTACATTGTTGTGAGGAACAGAACTTTAAGCTCCTTTTTTCTTATTTTTATATTATTTGCAAGTAAGTATCTAAGTAATAGAGTGATCAATCACTACGTTTTCTGTCAATCTTTAAGATTATTAATTATTGTTTTTTTTATTTAAGAAACATCGATAGCATGACCCTTAAATTACATAAATTAAATACAATGTTAGTTCTAATGACAAATATTTTTTAATAGCACATCATTAATTTTTATAATTTTCATATAAGTAAAATAATGAAAATCCGTTTATATATCGTCATTTTAATGATTGCCAGTAATTTTTCACCTGTGAAAGATAAACTTGTCTTAATTAGTCTGCTTCCTCATTAATCTAGGCTTGCGGCCGCCGGTCGGTCAGGTCATTGACGTAAACCCACTTTCTGAAAAGGAGTATTACATTTTATTATTACTGTAATTTAATTTTCGTTTTAATGTTAGTAAATTATTTTTATTATTGTGGCGCGGTAGTATGTGACTGTAAGTGTCGAGTGTGGGTTCAATTCCAATTCGGGGGAATGAATTTATTCAGCTCTGGTAACAAGACTAAGTGTGGCGTTAGGTTCAGTCATGGAACACGTCAATGTCTGCAAAAGTGTATTTGTGGGAGGCTGGTATCTTTTTCCCTACCCTACTTTATACGTGATACAGGTCAAGCTAAATAGTGTTTTATATGGAAAATAATGCCTCTAAGTAGAAGTTAGTGAAAAAGAGAGTGATTTGAAATTTGGTTCTATAACAATAAAATCAAGTCTCAAACTTGATTTTATTTTGCGGTATTATGTGCTATATTAGCTTATGTTTTTTAGAATGTTAATATTATAAATAGAGATTACCTTACATACCAATAAAAAATATTTCCAACTCATATTTTCAAAAGTCTAAATCTTTTATTTAAAGATTCGACAAATCAGTATAGGCAGCTGGAACCTAGCGTCAGTACACACAATTATCCTAGACATAAAGATATATTTTACCTGCAACCAAAATAATAAAAAAACAATATGAAAAAAGGAAAGAACCTAACCAAAAAACAGAGCAACTCCAGACCACATGGTCTTTTTCCTATCACAAAATAGAAAAAAAGTCTAAAGCCTACCATTAAAGCTAGTCCATGTAACGGTAACCGTTAGATAGTCCAATTACCATAGGTCCTGTACGCGATATATCTTTTTACGGCGGAGTCGATTAGAGAATTCCTTTACTTTATTAATTGAGTGCAGCAATTAAAACGTTTTAGCTCTTCCGCGTGATTTTAAATAATTTTCTTTATTTTAATAAGTTTCTTAGTTAATTATTTTGTGATTAATTAGGTACTATAAAGTTGCTGTAAGTGTACCTTAACGGAGTGTCTTAACACTAGGTTTCCTCTGCCTGCCCTGCTGTGTGCGGGAAACAGCGTGAAGGTAATATATTGTTACTCTTTTTCACATCAGATTAGGTAAGGGATTCTCCATCTTTATAAAAAAAATGAGTTAGAAAATCATTTTAAGTGATATTGAACCTACTGTCATTGGTAATGGTACGGAACCCTTGGCCGGTTTTTATTTTAATAGTTCTAAAGAGTCTGATGATAGTGGAACAGGCGAAAGAGATATGTACATACCTAGACTGTAGGGTTTGGCGTTCCGTTCTCTCTCATTACAACGCTGAGGATAGAGCCTGAAGCAAAAAAATGGTGCATTACTGATATAATTCCAATTAATAAAAAAAATTAATACTATTTAAGCAAATGATTGCATCTCCTGCAATATTCCAAAAAGTGCAAATAAGTTTTTGTTTCGTCAGCTCTATAGAAAAAATAAGCTCCCTTTATAATATATCACCTTTCCTGATCTTTGTCCATTTTCTTATTATTTCACAAATTATTATTCAGTTAAACCTGCACCTACTGACATTATCCTCTGCTTAAGCCTGCTGCACGGTGATGTTGACTGGAAAAAAAAAATACTTTGTACTGTTGTTAATAATAATAAAATTGTAACCTTTACATTAAAAGGACCAACTGTTAAATTTTTCTCAGCAGAACTGTCTTCCGACCTGGTGGTAGCTTTATGTTTATTCGACGATTCCAAAGTGCTTGCAAAATTTTTTTTAATTAAGAAAATAATTATTTTAATATATCTAGAAACAGAGAAATATTGCAATATTACCTAAGTTTTTAGGTTATGAGTGATGTCACTCCGTTTTATTTGCATTACAATTATAGGTACATTATTTAAATGAAATTAGATAGAAACTGTTGAATTTTCCACCTGCTCTTCTAAACAGAACTGCTTTTTCAAAACAGTGGTAGCTTTATATTAATTTAAAAATGCTAAACGGTTGTGCCCTCGATTTCCACTCAGGGAAAATAATTTTATCCAACAAGACAAAGCGCACCGTTCAGTTCCGCCACTCATTAAATTGAACGGTGAGTGGAGAGTGGAGTATGTACACTAGATTCCCTAAACCTATCCTGCTATAGTTATATAGCGTTAAGCAAAAAAAAGTGTTTTAAACTTAAATTACGCCACATTTAATCCCACTTAACCAATATTACATTTATTAAAATAACACGAACACAAACACACCCAAATTACGCAATAAAGAAAAAACACAACCAAATTAAATATACTTACAGGTAAAACAATTTGTTCACATTTCATAACTTATAACATTATAATTAGTCAACATCCAGTACATTATATTCTAGCCAGGTTATATCTAGGCTGATAGTTTTATCTAGACCCTCACAAAGACACCCTGTTGTACACACACGTGATAACGTATAGCAAATAATACTTGTTGGACGTGCAGTTTATTTATAAAATACTGTATTTATAGTCGAGGATCGATTATGTTGTTTTTGTTGTAATATTATAATAATTTACTTAATTTTTTTTAGCTAGATTTTTCTGTATGTAGGATAGGCAGAGATAATCATGGAACTTAGGCTAAAGACACATTGTCCAATTTCCGGTACAACTATTGTGGGTACAATTCTCACTCGGGGGAATTGACAAGACAAATCAGTGTAATGAGTTCTGGAACTCAACACACAAGTTTGAATACTTGGTTTCTTCTAAGTACTCTGCTAGCACCTAGCAGCAGGGTACCTAGAAACCATTCTAGAATGCAGATTCTGCGAAAGCAAAAAAAAATATCAAAATATCAGTGGTAATACTCATAATACTGTCTTATTGAAGTTAATGGATTTAACCAATACGGTTTGCAAAAATTTGCTAACTTACTGTTTACCACGTAGGATATTTTTTGTTTAGTAATATTTTTTTTATTTAGTAATACAATAAAACATTTTTTCTAGGCTAGGCTAGATATTATTTACATTTTGTTATGTAGCACGTAATGTCTCTAAGCGTAAAAAGATAAAGGGCGGCGTTGAGTTCTGCCACTCATACACAATGTTACGAAGATTGAACGAAAAGCGGGAAACGGAGTATCCTAACACTACTTTCCCTTTGCTTACCCTACTTACTAAGATACAAAGTAAAAGTATATAAAAAAATATAACATATCGTGATATAAATAAATAATCACTATGAATACAGCTTGGAAGCTTTTTTCTGCGCGTCCGGGCGCGTCCGGGCGGGGTTATCGCGGAAAAGTTGAGAATTTTTCAAAATTTTATCTACGTACTACAGTGCATTACTGATAACGCACACATGTGTTGATAGTGATGTGCATTGCAAATGCAGTCTGTAGACTTGGGTGGTCGCTTAGTCGAAAGTCGATCGATTAATGAAGTTTTCAAGTTTTATAGTTATTTTCTGTATTTTGAATTTTTTTTGTCGACTTAAAAATGTAAAATGGAAAATCACATTCATATTCAATCCCTTATGAATTTCAGTAGTTTCAACTGTGAATCTGTCAGTTACTTAGTATCGGAAAAAAATTATGTCCATACATAAACTTCTAAGAATCCTTTGTAGTAATTTAACACTAATTTCTTTTCATGCATCAAAGGTTTTTCTATTAAGTAAGTCATTATTTTTGTTATTTGTAGTGTGAATACAAATTTATTGTGAATATAAAAAGAAACCATTAGGTTAGGTACATTTAAAGAAATATTATAGATTTCTTTAAAAATAAACTATGAGTAAAGTTTGTTCATCGTTGTACATATTGAAACAAAAAATGAGTTAAACTTTTTTTATTTAATAAAAAAGTAACATGCATATATTAGAAAAAAAATTACATAAAAATTAATAAAAAAATCTCAGCAATTATACAGACTACGTTTTAAGACGATGCTATCCCCTCACTAGTGGGCAATAAAGTAGCCCAAGACGAAACAGTCTCATTCCTTAAAGACGTATATCAGAATTAACATTAAATTAAATTAAATCATATTAATTAATAAATAAAGTTTAAACTTAATAATGTTATATGATATTTACAGTTTTTTAGTATCACAAAATAAAGTATTTTTCGTTAGAAAAAAGATAATGAGCTGTGTGTTTTAAACGGAAATTTTATAAGTTGTCGTGGCGCGGATCGGTTGTATTTTTCTTTTTAACGGAAAGGTAATTATATAACTTATTTTATTATGTAATATGTAGTGATTTTTTATTCTTTTTTTATGTTTTTTTGACAAGTATAATTAAAATTTGAGCGTCAAGTGTATTTTTTGACTAGAAAGGTGTTATTGCGCAGCTTTTTTATTGACTTTGAGCATGAAGTATTCTTTATACCATTCGCTTTTTATATTCTTTTTTTGACTTTTGAGTTATTTTTGAATATTTTTGACCTTGACAGTAATTATTTTTTATGTTTATTTTCATTTTTTTGTGATATATTACCTATTTTTAACAATGGTTTTCAACTATCTAAGACTATTCTAATATGATTTCTAAATATATATTAAAAATACAATAACATTTAGTTCTAATAAGAACGTTTGAATCATTAACCAAAATTTCCAATAAGATTTTTTTATATCTTTAGTTCAACTATTGTTCACCAGATGTCACCGTGACAAGGTTTTTAATTCTCTTATCAATTATTATTTTATTTTAATAATGAATGCGTACATTATAAAGATAATGAGGTTTTATAATCTTTTGTATGTAAATTGCTGATATACATTTTAAACATGATTGTGAAATATTATATAGAATAATTTATTCAATTTCTTATATTTAGAAATCTTTAATTATTTTTAAATATGATATTTTTAATGTATTATTTTCTTAGGGATGAGATAAAAATGTAAAATTATTAATTATAAAATTATCGATGAAAGATTTGAAGTCGTAGTGGACAGCATCTAATGCAATAATGAATGCAATGGTAGTGGATTCATGTTCCACTCGGGGGAAATAATTACGTCCTCGCTCTAGTAATACGACAAGGCAATGTCTCTCACCAGCTGTACGCGGAATATACCGTAAAGCTGGAAAAAAACAAACACAATAGTTTCACCAAAAGATTCTAAGCTAAAAAATAGGCAATTAAATCTCTTCGATAAGTAGACGTAAAATGCTTTAGGTAATATTTTACGCCATTACTCGTGCTTTAGCTTAAGCTAGTAATATTATAAAATGTATAAACAAACATATACTCGGGTTCTAATTTGTAAGTAATGCAAATAAAAAAATAAACAAATAAATTAATTTAAAAAAATGTATACATATACCTATCCCTACCTATTGCATGTAATAAAAAAAATAAAAAAATCCACAATCCTGAAGGTTATATAGTAAGTAGTGCTATAGAATATGCTCAGAACTATTAATTGTATGAGCCTAAATTCGAATAGTTTACTAGTAACCTCTGAAGAGTCCCAATACTCTGGTCTTGGCTCCATCACCACTGAGAAATAAAAATTATGCCTTAGAGCTTTTATAAATAATTGATATATAAAATATTACTAATTTTAATAGTTTCTTTAAACAACACAAAAAAATATTTTTTTATGATTTTTAAAAGAACAAAAAGAAAAGACAAAACACTACATCTATTATTCACAACACAACTAATAGTCGGTAGTAAATTAAGTCGAACATAAATTACATACTAAATAATGCAGTGTTAACATCGTTTAAAAGGTTATAATCTTAAATAATTTGTTGGCGGGAAGCATAATTGTCACAAAAAACCTCACCCCACGTCCAAACGTGAATGGAATAAAAAAAGTTGTATAAAAAAAGCAACTAGGGCGGCACGAGCCAATTAAGTCCCTTTTTTTCTAAGTACACTTTTTTTTTCTTTTCCATTGGTCGAGCTAATGTTAGGGCGGTTTTTTCATGTCAGCTACTTTTTTCTAAGCAAATGTGTTAAGATTAACAATCGTGAGTTTTTTTTTCTTTTTTTTTTCAAACGGCGGTGGGCTTTGACACGCAATATTTGGACAGGGTGCTTTTTTTACACTTTCCTTTTTTTATCTGTAAACGTTTTTGAATTGATACTTGGCTTCTGTTTAACGGTCGATTTGAGAGGGATGTTTTTTTTTGCTTTCCGTTTCGTTTTTACTTTTGAATAATTTTTTATTATCTACTTTTGTAATATTACAAATGTTTTATTAAGATTATGTTTAATAGTGTATCGTACATTCGTTTTTATATTTTTTTAAGCATTTTTGAGAGCCGTATGTTTCAAAGATAATAAATACCTATAATAAAATTAATGACTTGCAATCTTTGCCCTTAAAAAGATAAAAAGAATAAATAAGATACAGAATAAAAACCTATTGGGAAAATACGGAATAAAAACCTACAGATTGATAAATAAATACAACCTTGAAACAATTTAGGTAAAAAGTATTAATTTCTAGTAGAATTTTATTTGATGAGAAAGATATAAATAAAAATAGTTCGTATATCGATATAGATGTATTTTGTAGGTAAATTAAAAATTCCGTTTGCCGGATATCGATCCCGCGGCCCGCTCGACGTTCACAGTGTACGAGTAGGTATCACTTGTCACGGAATTGTACCATCAATAATGTTTTACGTTGTTGGGTTGGGGGTTGGTGAGGAGATGGCTTTTGTTTTGAAATATATAGTAGTCTAGTAGTAGCCTGTAACATTGTTTGGGTGGACTTTAAAGTGTAAAATCCCGTTTTTCTCATTTCCGTAGAAATTCCGAGAAAACTTCTCTTAGTGCTCCCCAAAATTACCAAATTATCCAAAATATGCGAAATCAAAATTTTCTAATTCCAGAAGTTTCGTATTTATGATATCTTTTGATTGGCTAGCAACGGTAAAATTTTACATTCCATAGATTTTCTAAAATTCTTTTTTGTAATTTCAAATACATAAATGGTTATCAGTAATATATTTTTTTACAAATTGCTTTATAGGAAATATGTGTATATAGAAACAATTAATTACTTTGATGCAATATAACTTGATTTTTTGACATTTAATTTGTAGATATTAGATTTTTTATTTTATAGTAGAAATGCAGTTAGCAAGTTTTATGAATTTTAGATTTATTGATAAATAACAAAAACAGCTCTATAAGAGACACAGCATCAGGCTGTAAACGCGATAGTTGCAAGTTCAATTCCTACTCGGTGAAATATATTCATTTCCTCTTTCGGATAACAAGACAAAACAAGGCGTTGAGTTACGCCACGTCCAAAATTGGGGATGAATTGTTTTTGAACTACATTTCCTCTGTCTAGCTATGCGGGATACACTGTGCAGCTGTTTTTTATATACTTAAAATATATTAAAAAGCTGTATCCTTACGTTGATTTCTACAACCCCACTCGTTTCTTCCAAAAATGATTAAAAATAGGTCGCGGTGCGTGATCGCGCCGCCATTAGCCCTCTTACTAATAACTTTTTAGTTTCCCTTCTGTTTTAGTTTATTCTATTTTATTAATTTTATACAGATTGTTATGTAATTTTAATCTTTTTTTTTTTGTTGTATTTGCTTCTATATTGAATATTTTTTTTTCAAAAAGTATACTGAAGAGAACGTATCTACATAATATTTGTATCGAAAAACAAAAATAAGTATTTCAACTATTTTCTCTATAAAAAAATTTTAAAATTTATTTTATGAGTCACAAATTCTCAAACTCTATAAATTAAAAATATAACTAAGTATATCATAACACATTGTAAGTTACTAAGCACTGTATTCGATCACGTCACTTCAAAATGAATATTTTATTAAGTTAATTAATGATATTTTACAATAACTTCGGGAATAGATAAAAAATTACTTAATTCTAAACAAGTATAATCAATTGTTCAATTATTATATCAATCGGCGGGCAGACCAGTTAACAGAGCGAGAAAATGTACATAATATTAAATATTTTCATTTTCTTGAGTGGGAATCGAACCCACAACCTGTCTCTCCTGCAGTCGCACGTTTGTGGTTCTGCACCACAACTGGCTTCAATAATAATATTTACAAAAATTACGTAAATCACCACACTACCAACATTACAATAAAATATTACAACAACAAACAAAACAAAACAATTATACACATTATCTTAATCTAAGATAAGTTCTCACGTTGGCAAAAACTTCAAATTTCATTGCAACAAGCATCTTTTATCTTTTATCTGTTCTCAGGGAGACAATGACGTTTCAGACAATACCGGAAATAACCGGTTTGCGGAAGAACAGAAAAAAAAACAAAAGCTCCTCTAAAGATATTTGATATCATTTGCATAAGGGTCAAATGACTGCATTATTTATTCCGGAACTGATTCAATGAAAGGAGGAAGCTTAAATGTTACTTTTTCTATTGTTTTTTGCGAGCTTTTCGATGAATGATACGCGAACTTGAAAGTTTAAATGAATGGATATTTTTGTATGGGAATATTTGATGTAGTGATACAATTACTGTGTTAAACGGAAGTTAATATTGAATTACGTCTTTTTATTTTATCACTCGAGTGGATTCAATTCAAGAATTGGTTACAAGACAAAGTGCGGCGTTGAGTTCCGCTACTCAATACATTTTGTATTGAAAACTGGGGTGAAAATGAGGAACGGAATGTTTTGCGCACTAAGTAGGTGCTCTCTGCCTACCGTTCTATGTAGGATAATAGTATCTACTGTGAGGCTTAAACTTGTAAGTATTTTATTTAAACTACTGAGGTTCCTATTGAGGCGTTTTTTTAGATAAAGGTACGAAACTCTTCTCACGAATTCGACTCGCACTTGGTTACTTTTTTACATTATCTATAATTTATATGAAATAGTAAATTTAGTGACCTATCGATAATTCCCCCCTACCATACCAATGTCATACCGATACTATTTAATAAATAAAAAAATATAATTAAAATTAGTAATAAAATTAACTTAAATAAATTATACAGAGTTTTATTACACCATGTAATCAACAATCGATATCTAGCTTGAACAAATCTTAAATGTTAGTAGTTTACCTACTTTAACGTATTTATGGGCTACAAAGGTCACAATCAGTGTGTCATGTTTAAAAACTGATACAATTGCGAAGTCTGAGAAAAACATATTTCTAAAATTCATTAAGGAAAATCATATTTTGTAGGTACTATAAGTATAGTTTTGTCTATTGGGATGCCGTACCTGGATGAGAACGCGATGATTGTGGGTTCGATCCTTTATTTCGATTCGATTTCGTTCGATTATTTTCGTTTGCTCCCTCTAGAGTTAGAGAGGGATTAGGTTTTCTCTAAAAAAAATATCTAATAAAATTTTATACGCTTTCTCAAAAAGTAAACATACATTTTGATTACGCCAGTCGGGACTTGAACTTGTAACCATCAACGAATGCCAGTCCACATTTACAGCTACCCCCCAAAGCTATAACGAAGGAGGCCGAACTTTATGTGACCGGATATTACTTTACTTCGCTCGTCTGTCCGTGTTTTATTTCTTAATATCATAAACTAATAACAGATGGTCAGCTACACGAGGGGTTAGATCGAAATGTATTTTTTTATATTAATAATTATTATTGACGTTTCTTTTAAATACTAAGTTAAAACAACGAGTTTGTAGTAAATTTTATATTGCTGTGAATCTAAGTACTTACTTTTTATTAGAATCATGAAAAAATAAATTAATTAATATTCGTCACTCGCCTGGTGCAACAATGACGGAATTGCATTTTTTGTTTAGGTATAAACTTTGATCGCGTCTTCTGCAATATTTAAAAAAGCTTTAATACATATGTCATTGTTGGCACCAAATTAACATAAAATATTATGTTTTATAATTTTTTTAGCTCCACGTTGTATCCTACATACAGGAAAAGCAAAGGGAACTTGGGAACCTAGTTAAGACACTCCACTCGATTTTTTTTTTACTATTTATTTTAAAACTTTTTTGTTTTCTTAAGCCAAAATTATTATCTTTTTTCTGTTATTTACTTTTAAAATTCTGTTATATACATTTAAAAAACTTACTATAGGTTCTTATAGAAGTTGCAAAGGTTTGCGTCAAAGAAAGGGTTGTTTCATTTATCTAAAAGGGTTGTGATTTAGATAAGAACCATTGCTTTTCGTTATTTTCATTACTTCAGGTTCTTATCGAAATTCTTGGTTCTCATATTAGTTAAATATTTGGATTGATAAAAATAAATTAATTTTATATTTATTATTTAGCCTAAATATTACTATTTTATACATGTTTTGTAAAGGCATTTAGAAGGTTTTATTAGTATTTATACAAGAGAATATATTATTTTCTATAGCAGTGCACATGATTTCAATTAAAAACAAGTTTCAGGTATTTAAGTAAAAATAGATTTGCAAATAATATTTCGAAAACGTTAATTCATTTATTGTAACATATTTATCTCATATCTATAAAAGAACATTAAATTATTTTTTGTTAATTTAATTCATACTCAAACCTCTAATCTTAGATTAAAACCCTTAAGCTTCGATACAAACCCTACAATTAGGCTTAAACTAAAAAAACATTAAAAGAAAAAAATATATTACCTTAGTAAAAATCGATAATAATTATTTTTCTTGTTTCTCTGCGAACTATCATTATTTAAAAAAAAAAACAAAAAAATATTACTACGGTAATAATCGGTAATCATGATCATTTCCGCCTTATATAATACTTGTATAGTATAAGTATATTCGTCTCGTCTACTAGAACAATCGTGTTTACGGACCGTAAAAAAAAACACTCCCATACATTACGGCCACGCCTGTCATTATGTATGTATTAATGTTATCATTTGTACATCACTGGCGGCTGGCCGTGACTCCGCCTGCGTCATTAAAAATCATTATAAATAAATAAATTTGTATGGAATTACTATAGTATGAGATTTATTGTTTTTCATTTTTCACAAAAAAACAAGAGATACAATGTTTGACTGTAAGCGCGACGGTTGTGGATACATTTTCCACTTAGTGGAATAAATTATTTTCGCTTACTCAGTCTGGTTATAAAACAAAGCACGGTATTGAGTTCCGCCACTCAACAAGCATGTCTCAAAAATTGGCGTAAAATTGTTTTTGATTACTTAGTATGTTTAGAAAGAAGGATCATTAAAACAATTGTCCAATTATATAAATACTTTATTAAAATTTTCATATAAAATAACAACTTTATACCATATATATTTTTTTCTTTTTACAATTTGTATTAAATAAAAAAAAATATCTTATAGATAATTCAATAAAATAAAATAATTATATATTCAGTTAATATAAAATCGCTATTTATAATAAAACTAATCTGATATCTTAGTACTATCGTAGAGGTTTTCGTAGCGAGCTACGCCATCTGTCGTGGGGTAGCAATGAGAAAAGTTTGTGCATGAGAAATTTTCTTTGGTGACTTACACTTAGAGAGTAAAAAGAATACTTCAGTCAGTCACAAAAAAAAATTCAGTGAGTTGTTCTAAAAAATAGTTGTTCTTATGATATTATAGTACAGTGTAGGCAGTACCTAGTGCTACTGAGTATTTTTAGATTAATTTTGTTATACAATAAACATTTTTAAATGTTATTCAATCTCGAAAGCTTAAAGTCCAACAGGCAGTAGGTGTAATCTTAAAAACTTTCCAAGTTTAGGTAAAAATGAAATAAAAACTCAGCAATTAGAGGCCGTTGGCCAAATCCCATGCTAAGCTCCGCCTGAACAGGAAAAAAATTCAATAGTAAAGTAGGCGGCACGGAAAGAAATAATAAAAACTCCGAACAAACCGACGCTATACAAAACCCCTCGGAGAGAGCGAGACAGAGCAATAAGAAAAAAATCAGAAAGAACCCATTCTTTTCTATTTCCTCCCTCACTAATAGCGGCTTAGAAAAAATAGCGATATCCGTCCTTGTCTAACGCGGGTGGCGAGGCGCGAGGGTGCGGGCGCCGGGCGCCGGGCGGCGGCGAGCGAGAGGGCGCCCTCGCTGATAGTTGCGGTCCGAGCGAGGTCCGAGCGGGCACGGCGGCGTCTTTTCCTTGACCGGACACATTTTTCCGCGGAAAAATCGCGGGGCGCGTGCGCCTGTCGCGGGGCGCGAGCGGGCGCGCGCGGGCGCGACGCCGGAGGGGATGTTCTTGGCGGCGTCTAAGGCGGCGGGGGCGGCGCCGCGTCTTGCTAGTTGGAGCGGCGTCTTCGGCCGACGCGCGCGTCCGCCCCGCCCCGCAAGAAAGCGTCGCGGCGCTCAAGTTTTCCACCAAGAAGTTAGTCGTCGCCCGCCCGCGCCTCGAGGAGGTCCGCTTCCGCTTTCCCGACCCTCGCGACACCGTAAACACGCGGCCTGACTCGCGACCACTGACCGCCAGCTCTTTGCAGGTCCGCGCGGCGACCGTCGCATGAATTCCTTGTGACGATACGCCCGAAGCTGGAATTAATGTTGAAGTACTTCAATGAGAACATATCCCTAGCGCTCCAGGAGAGGTACAGGGACCTCCATGAGTATCGGAAGACGGAAGTAGAGGACTCACCGCGGGAGGCAAAAGTACCAAAAATAGCGGAGGAAGGCGAGGCGGTCGGCGGCGAGGGCGCATTCGAGCCGGGCGCCGCGCCGCCGTACCCGCGACTCCTGGAGCCGCCCAAGGAGGAGGAGAACTTCGTGGCCAGCTGGCTGCACAACTCCTTCAAGATGACTGCGGCGGAGGGCAACGAGGCAGCTGCTGGAGGCAGTGCCTTGGACCTTCGCGCTGCACCTCTGTCCTTACACATACCGACCTTGCAAACGGAAGCTCAGAGGTTCAAGATGCAGGACTTTTGGAATAGAAGCCGTCCTGAGTCCCCCCTGCAGGAGCAGGTCGAGAACACCCAGCCAGGACCGGCACCTCCAACTCCTCAGCCACCCGCCACTCCTGACCACAAGATGTTGGCAGAAAAACTGGTCAATGAAATCCAGGTTAGTTACATTTTTTTAATAAATTAGGAAGTGTTATTTAATTAGAAATATTAGGCTTGAAGATAGTTACAGTTTGAAAAAATATTTATTATATTTTTTCTTATTTTATTAACTTTAATAAATGTATCAAGAAAAACAGTGAAATATATTGAAATAAAAGCATTTTTTAGGAGATGAATCATAAAAATCATAAAATGTGAGTCAGATCGTCTTACGCGGCCCGCCGGCAACCTTAGAAGTTGAAACGCTAAAATGTTTAGGAAAACATTCAAAATAGGAAATATTAGACTTTTAAAAATATTTTTTTGGGAATCGCAAAAAAATTAAATTTTTTAACAACTACATTTAGGCAAAGTTCCGTATACATAACTCTAATTTTCATTATACGAGTAATTCGTCAAATCACTATCCGTTGCACTTTCCTAAACACAGAAACTAATAAAAATTTAAATAAATATATGAGAATAATTTAATAATTTAACACGTACGTGTATCTTCACCAAAACATATCGATAGACTGACCTCAGAGGTCTAAAAACTCGTTTCGAATTTGAATGATCGCTACTTCCTTAAAAAAAAGACAAGACGCACCAGCAACATGTTGTGAAGCTTTTGTTAAGAAAGGGTTAAGGGCCGTCATACATATTATTAAATCGTTTTTGTCCTTCTGTCGCATCCGGCCCCACAAAGGATATGTAAAATTTACTGATTACATTAATCAGTGATAATTTTATTAACCCGATAACATTATTTGATATTTCTTTAAAATCACCACTTTTTTTGTACTAAAATAATATACGTTTGCTTTTTGACAGTTGCCTAATATTTGTTTAACATGTACATTTTCGACGAAGGTAGCAATCTATACATACTAAATTAAAAATAATGCTAGAACATTAAAAGTTACAAATTATAATTTGAAAAATTTCAAATTGTCATTTATTACAAAACGGAAGTTAAATGCAAAGCTGTGCATAGCATGTATTTTAAAATTAAAATTTGTGAACTGAAACAAAAATTACTTTTTAAATTAGTTTCATATTCGTTCAAGGTAAGCATTTGTCGGGTTCCCACGGCTCGGATTAGGGGCTCATTGTAATTTTATTTTTTCAAATTTTTTTAAGTCGCTTTGTTTCACGAAAGGGGTGATGACAGTTATTTGTTGCTGCGAATCTGTTCCAATTTTTTTTGTTTTAGCATTGTTTGCTTAGGAACCGGTTCTCGATATTCATATTTCGCATTCATATAGTTTTTATAGTAAATTAAGATTTAACGGTTCGACGCGGACCAGTTGAACTTTTGTGGTTAGTTTTTTTGGAACAACGGTTAATTAAAATTTGCTTTATTCGTATTTTTACGCTCCTCGTGTGTCAGTTGGAGTGTTTGCTAACAAAATATAAGTGTTATTTATGAAGTGTTCTGTGATATATTTGAGATTTAATTCTGTGATTTAGAATATTATTGGCATGATTTTAAATGGTTACGTTCTCATTCCTTTATAAAAATAATGAATAGAAAATTTTGGCAATAGGAACATTTTGTTACCATGATGTTAGTGGATTCAATTCTTACCCGGTGTAATGATTAAATTTCATATATTTTCATTTCTCCCGTGTAGTTATGAAAAATTATATTTAAATTTCTACTAATACATTCTAGTTCTAAAAATGGAAGTACTCTTTACCTTTCATGATATGGAAACGTGAAAAATCACAAATTTCTAAATTTATTTACATTTTCTCTATCTGATAGACAAAAGTGTTATATTAAACTCGGCCACTCACCTCGCAATATTTAAAAAATTGGGCGGAAAATATTGAACGGGGTGTCCTAACAAGGGGTTCTCTCTGCCTACTCTTTTATACGGGAAAAGCGTGAAGCTGCAAAAACGTCAGAAAAAATGGAAAATTACATAATATGTAATTTATTGTTATTATTTTTATGACAAAATATAAATAAGATTAGTATATTTAATATAATAATATTTTTCCATTTCCACCGGATGCAGCAACAGCAGTCCCCGTCAGCGGACTCCACGATGAGCGAGAGGAGCCTCGTGCCATTCGCACTGGTAAATTTACTATCGTCAATCAATAAAGTTGATGTAAATAATATTTTTTATATCTTTATCTTGTTTGGATTTTTTTGCCTTTTTTTTGAGTGAATTTTGAGCTTTTTTGGATTTTAAAGTAGCTTTGAGTATTTTTTTTGTGTTTAAAAGTGTTATTTACATGCTAAATAGGAAATTAAATGTTTAATTTTAGTTACTTATTATAGTTATAGTTTTTTTTTATTTTTTGTGCGAGTCGATTTTATATATTTTTTTCGTATTTAACGTAGTTTTGCGATTTTCTATGCTTTTTTAAGTTTACATATTAGAATAGTAAATAAATTGAATTAAAATTTTATAACGTTGAGATGGAGAAACAAATAGCAATAATAATAACTTTACATTTTTTTACAATATTATTAAAAAAAGTTGCATTCACATTTTGATATTTATTTGTGAAGTTATGTTTTCTACATACAATATATAAACGCATGTGCATACCTGCATGCATGTGCAATGTGCATGTTGTCATGTTAGACGTTGTTTACGTCAAAATATTATAACAATTGTATCGATATTCATTGTGATGCCTAACGGATACGGCTTAGACTAAATAGAATCATATTACAAACAAAAACATTTTAAATTATTTTATTTTGAATTAGCACTAAATGTTTTCCCATTATTTTGACAAAACTTGAATTAAGTTACAAGTAATATTTATTTTATTACATAAATTGGTATTGCAATTTTGTATTGTAAATGTACCTAAAAATATAAAGAGAAGTTTCTCACATTTTATGACTATTTACAGATATTTATACAGATATAATAATAATAAAACTTATTGCTACAGCCACAGCAATCGCCGTCCGGGGAAGCCCCGCTGGGCGACCGCAACGTGCTGCCCTTCGCATTGGTAAATTTCCTGAATAGCCTCAATATTGATGTAATTATTTATCTTCTTTTCTTATCTCCACTACTGCGCTTGGAAATTCATTCGAAATTTTTACGGAATTAACAAAAAAAATCTTTGATTCTTATCTATATTCTTAATACGATGAATATATGATAAGAAATAATTAGAGAAAAAAAACTAAAAGGAATATAAATAGAAATACGTATGAGTATATCATACTAGTTATTATTTCCGGCTTCGCCTGCAAAAGAAGTCATAGCCGTTTACAACACATGACATCCTATATACTCGAGATTACTAGGACTGCAGATTACACCGAGATGATTACTTATTAAGATATAGCCTAGGTTCTTCCGTCATAAATGGACTATACAAAAGCAAAAAGATTTATTAAATTCCAATAATAATTTCATGGAATTAGCGCTTTCAATCAAACATACTCTACGGCTATAGAAATAATATTATAAAAAGCGCTTTTTTCGTGATAAAAGGTCAAAAACCCAATAAAACTTTTTGATAGAAAATTCCTTCACGTCAATTTAACAATTGAATTTAATGAAAAGAACCCACATGTCACTACTTAAACTGTGGAATAGAAAACGTCGATCGTTTATTATGATTTTTATCAAAAACTAGCCTTCGAGCGTGGCTTTGTTCGACTTTTTCAAAGTTTTAATAACATATTTTCTTTTTTATTTGAGAAGAGAAAATCTAATTTTTGATATTTCGTTAGTCAATTTAAAAAAGAAATTGAGATATTGCGTGTTTTGTGGCGGAATCCAACGCTGCGTTTTGTCTTCCTAAAGCGGAAAAAGAACTGCCTAACCCTCCTATATTCAGAATATAAGGTGAACTTTAAAAAAAATCCTAATTAATAATTTTAAATAATAAATAAACACACGTCATAAGAAAATATATTATGTAAAGCGTATAAGTTGGACGTCAGAGCTGTATATTAGTAATAATTAATTATTTTTTATAGATATCTTTAGAAACGAACTTGTCAAGTAATTATAATGCGCAATAATAACTTAAGATTTTTCCTGTAGGTACGTTGTGATTTTTTTTGTCGGCTTCGGAAGGAACGTAGTGTTAAGACATTGCTATCTATTGTCTGCCCAATTTTCAAGACTTTACCTGTTGAGTGGCGGAATTTAACGCCACTCTTTATCATGTTACCAGACTGAAGAAATAAAAATAATTAATTTCCCTAGTGGAGATCTGAAACTAACGTAAAGTTAATATGCTCAACACAGACATCATGTCATTTTATAGAATAGAAAACCAAACTATTAAGCTATTAAGAAACGTAACTTAACGCCGCGTCCCGTCACTAGACTTAATAAGATTATGGAAAAAATTACGATAAATTTCAATCCACGACCATCGTTTCATATCATCATATCATATCAACTGCGTATATATATATTTTATAGTATACATTTATTATTTATTCAAACACTTATTAACCGGTTAATAAAAATCGCTTCTATAAGGTCATTTGTAATGATATTGCTAATCGTGTAAGAACATCGCTTAATAAAATTATAAACATATCTAATTATTAAAACTTATTAAAAAAAATATAAGCTACACTTTAGGTGAAGGTTCTAGGTTCGATAAATATTAAAGTATGGCGAGTTGAGTGGCGGAACTTAACGCCGCTTTATATCTATTATTTTAAATCGTATCCTTATTTACTAAAAAATAGTATTAATAAAGTAAATATCGAAAGAAAGTCAAGGGCGACAACTAGTGCTCATAAAAATACTTCTATAACATATAAAATTTACCTTCATAATATAGATTTTAGCTGGCGATTGACCTAAAACCGCGTAATTACGTGCCTTGTTACTTCTTTTAATAACTTTAATGTAGAGACTATTATTAATTATATTATTTGTACTTATAATCGATTATTTATCATTTATATCTATATATATTTCTACATATATTTATATAGATGATTTTAAATCTATTAATGATTTTTTAGTGAATAAAGTAAAATTAGAAAGAAGACATTATAATAAATATTTATGTTAGGCAAAAATCGAAAGCGAAATAAGTGGCAGGTATACAAACATTATATGTTATAGAACTAATATTTCTTGTATTTTAGGTACCCATTTCGAATGAATTTCCGCAAATTTTCTTTTTGCTTTTTACAATAAGCTTTATCTTCACACTGATTTAGTAAATCTATTAATTGCTAACTAAATATATCACATTATACGCTCATTTAGTGCAACAATGATTTAATTGGACTTTAAAAAACACCTACTTTAAATAAAAAAGTATTTAAAAAAAGTAGTTTTTATTTTAGGTAAAGTAAAAACTACTTTTTTTTAAATAATTCAATATGGAAATGTAGGTCATCGCGGATATACTAATTACAAATGTATATTGAGTCTCCTACTATGTTTCAAAAAGCGCAAATATGTCATTGTTGCACCAATATGTACACCAAAGTCTAAACATCAACAACGATTGATGATAGTAGACGAGATGACAGAGGTAAAGACCTTAGAATTTGGCGCTCCGTTCTCTCTGGCTACCCCTTTCAGGGATAGAGCGTGAAAAAAAGGAAAAAAAAAAATTATAGTTTCATACAAATGAATGTGAGGCAAACAAACACCTTACATCTTAAACACATTTTTATATAGATAAAGCTCATTGTACAATACTTTTCTGGCAAATTAAAAGCTCTAGTAGTTTGTCTTGGCGCTTACTTATACTATCTTTTTCTATTTTATTCTTCTTTCTAACACTATTTGTAACATTAGTTTGTATATTTGTCTATATTTTTATAATGTTTGTCTTAGTGCAGTTTAAAAGTTTCAAAAATAATCCAGTTTTCGTAAGTATTATTATTATTAACTAGTCGATTTGTTATTTTGAAAGTTAACCCTAAATGTAATATCACTTTTAATTTTTAATTTTTTAACAACTTAATATATTTAATCTTGCTCGATTCAGCCCTTTTCTTTTTCTATGAACGAAGAGAAATCGATTGTTATTTATAAATAAAAATAATAAAGCTTACGTAACAAAGTATCCTTCAAAGACCCCTACCATGGTTATAATACTCATAAGAATTTCATTATGCAATTAATTCATCTCAAAGCTTCTTGTGTCGTATTCGCTATAACAATACGAAAAAGAAAATAGTGACTCATCACTACGTTCTTCTATGTTGTTTAGAATATAATGTTTATACTAATTTCTTGTTTTTCCTTTTAATTTAGCAACAAGCGAGGTCCGGTCAGAGCATAAGTGAGCGGACGCTAGAAGAATGCTGGTCGACACTACAGCGAGTGAGTTGGCACCTGTTTCAATGCGTATTGTTATCTTCCAAAAGTAGGGGACGTGCGGCGGCAGCTCTGATATTGACGTGTTCAATGAAATTTATTTCTAGAGTTTCTTTGAGAATATATTTTCTTATTATAAGAGTAAATTATAAGACATTTGATTCAATCGGGAATTGAATTCGCTACTACTTTATTTCAACGTCCGTCATTCAGAGCAGCTAAAACACAGCCTCTAATCATATGGGGGTATTGGTTTTAACCAATCACTCTTTAGTGTTAAGAATTTTAAATATTTCACTTTTTGAATACATAGGTACAATAATTAAAACAATTTATAGATTTATATTAAAAATAAACTAAAACATAAAAATAATAAGATTTTAATCTCTGTATCTATAAAATCAAAAGGTGGAAAAAAAGTGTATTTTTCGCAGCAACTATAAAATATCTAGCAATATCAATCTTGAATACATTAAAACACCTCGCATAGAATCGGTCAAGATAACAAAAGGCAATCAATGGGCACGATAAACCGCCTCGGGGTGTGCTAACAATTTATTTGTATCGAGATTTCACTCTTTTTCCTTTTTTGCGCCATCTGCTCCAAAGGTGGTTGTGTCCAGGAAGTAAGTGCACTTACACAGCATATGTATTATACTGAATTATTGCCGTGAAAATAAAATTGAACCAAACTGTTGCAAAACGAATATTTTGAGTTTAACACTTTAGTTTTTTTTCTTTGGTTAGCTTCACGCTGTTTTTGATTATAGCTGGGTAGGCAAATGGGTTGGGTGAAGGAAATCAACGACGCGTGTCTAGAGCTTTGTCTAGTGTAGAAATGATAATAATTTATTCCTTCAAGTAGGTATCAAACTCACGACCATTGCGCTTACAATCAGATCAGGTGAAAAGTTGTGTGGTTATCATGTGTTCTGTGAACTTTTTAGTATAAATTAATTAGCATTTGTTCCTGGAAAGTGGAGAGCGATGTGTCTTAAAACTAGGTTCCCTCTTCCTAGCCAAACACGTTACAAGTTGGGCCGATTTTTTTATTTTCAATTTCACGCTGTATATGAAACTAAAAGAAAAAAATAGACCTTCCCGTCACCTACATTTCAACCACAACACTCGTATCACATCCCACATACACTCCACAAAGGAAGCAGATACTAAAATAAATAAGTTTTTCGTTCTTCACAAAAACAAACGCCTAAAATCTAAATAACAGCCTATCGTGCTGTAAACAGGTGAAAAAGTAACGTCATGCATGCATTGTAGATACTGATACTGCTGGCGGAAACCGTCCGGTGTACGACAGTTCTTTTAGACGTAAATGTGAGACATTTGGATTTAAGAACACACGTGTGTCGTGGTTATGTTACGTGAAGGTTGCTGGTTCCGTTCTTGTTTGGGGAAATGGCTTTTTGTTATAAATATCCATAGATGAAGGTCGTTCCTTCTTTTTTCTAATATAAGAAAAAACCATGTTATTGATTAGATAAAATAATATAAAATAAGACGAAAAATACGATTAAAACAATAAAACAAAATAAGTTTTTAATAATAATAAATTATTAAACAAAACACACTGATCCCTGCTTTCCGCCTGAATTCTCGACATTGTATGTTGAATGACGGAACTCAACGCCGCACTATACCTACTACAGCTACGGAATGAAAATAAAAATAAAATATATCATGCAAAAATATTCAAACAAACGACAAACAGCTCCATTCAGTTTTTGTTTCCAACAAAGAAAGTAGTGTGTCGAAAAAATCCACATTTGCATGTCGATCGGATGAATTTATTGTTATTGCTTCAAGATTTATTAGGGCGGCGTACCGAAAAAATCTTATGAAAATCACCGCGTATACGATTTGAAATTCAAATTTTCAATTGTTTTTGCCTTTAAATTGAGACAATTTTGATATCCGTCGCAAGCGACGTGTGTTTAGCCTTTTTACTTGTATTGTTTGAGAAAAGAAAGAAATTTAAGTTTTTCTTATGTACCTACAAGTGAATATAATGTGTAATTTCATCAACTGATTTACGATTTTTTTCGCAAAGTAGGTTAGTCAGAGATAACCTAGCGTTGGGACACTGCGTTTCATTTGCGTATAAATTCGATTGCATGTTAAAAAGCAGAGCTCAACGCCGGTTCCTGTCCTGCTACAAAGACAATTATATTAATAGTTGTAATATTTAATTAAGAAGAACATTAACTTAGTTTATTTTCAATAGTTATTATACGAAACGATTCACTGCAAACACTTTGAAATTTTACCAGATGTAAATATGAACTTTCATACTTAATAAAAAAATAATAATAAGCTCATGAATGTTAAGATTATTTTAAAATTATAAATCAGCCTAAAACTTTTCTAACCAAACAAATAGACGGGAACCCGAAAAAAATAAAAACCATTATTTTATACGTTTTTTATTCTACAAAAAAGTAACCAATTCACTAGTAACCACCCAATACTATTAACTTGTTAACTTCATACACCTCTTATACATACATATATACATATATGTACATACAAACATTCCTACCACGCAGTATATTAACTCCGATACATTTTTCGAAATGCAATAGTAAATCAATTGACTTTACTTTTTTGAGCGGCGTCTCTATTATAAATATTGTTTTAAAAATGTTTTTAATGATGTATGAGATGAAAGCGTTCGTTTCGAATTGTCTTTTTATGTCACTGGGAATATATTGTTGTGCGATTGTTTTTGCTTACTTTTTTTGCTTCACGCTGTATCCCGCATATAGCAGGATAGACAGAGTGAAGCTTGTGTTAAGACATGAGATATTACGAACTGATTGGAGAAAAAATAAACTAATTAATTCCACAGAACGGGAATTGAACCCACAACCGTCGCGTTTACATCTAGAAACAGTCCCTGCGCTACGACTTATTATAATAAAAAATAAAATAGTCGAATCTTGTTAAAGAAAGGAGCGGTTGTGAAAATCTTTCGAAAGCTATTAACTTTAAGAGCGGGTCGTCATTATAGCACTTTTTCTCATCGCGGACGATTTTTCCACCCTTGGACACTTTTCATAATTACCACCCCCGCTTCTTACAAGATGTTATAGTCGAAGTCGCTTAAGAATACAATTATATTTAACCCTTTGCCTTTTTTGAAATGAAAAATTTTCAAGATGCGCAAAAAAATTTAATATAGCTTCACGCTGCATCACGAACGAGTGTATGATAGGGTTGGCAGAGGGAACACGGTGTTAAGACACTCCGTTCTCCACTTTTAAGATGTTCAATAAAAGTGTAATAAAATAAATACTAAATGAAATTGCATCTTTATAAGATTTTAAATATAAATTTACTCTAGTCGGAAGGAAATCCGCAACCTTCGCATCCTTTCTCATTTACAAATCTTTCACAAATTTGTACTTATTATATGTATTGTGTATGTACCTTTCAAAATAATAAAATCAAGAATATTAAAGAATATAGGTATCTACTATAAGAGCAATTCAAATTTTTTTCATGAAAAATGAAACTTTAACGCAATAACAGTATTACATAGAACCGTGTTATCTTATTTTTTTCCAACGTCATAACTCACGCCGTGGAGGAAGGTTTTTTGGTGAAACTTGAAAATTTATTTTGCAATTAGCGGTGAAACACTCTTAACTTGTCGAGACATTATTAGAAAACTTTCTTATGGCTCGTAAAAATTCGCTTTTTTCAGACACCTGCTCTTTACTTAATTTTATTTGCACTTAAAATATTAATTAATATATATTATGTATTCAAGAAAATATATAGCGATATATAGCTATGGCCTAACACATTTAAAATGAAAATTACCAAACATCACTGAAGACGATGTTTGTGGGTTCAGCTTCTACTTTTGGGGACATATTTATATTGAAAATAATAATGTATGGCGTTAAGCTCCGTCTCCAGCATAAAGGAGGTTGATTGCTCTCTTGGTCCTCTTAAAAGCTATTTTATTTTTTGCTTTTTCATATAAAAATTTAGAAATTTATAAAACTCGTTAACTTCTAAACAGGCGATAATGTAACCATTTAAAATGACACAAACATTACTAATTGGTAGAAAAATGTCCCTCGAGATGAAAAAGTCTAAAAAATGAGATTTAAATGACGCGCGATCCAATTTTGATACTTGCTCTCATATTTTTATTTATTAATGATTTATTTGTATATTTTTTGTGATAATATAATTCTTATAAAAAATATCATATATTTACTGCTTAAAACTTTAATTATTTAATGTTGGTTTTTAACGATGGTTGTGAATTTATTCTCCGTTTAATAAAATAAAATAAATTCAGTTCTGTCGCTCTTTAACACGGAAGGTGAACGGATTTTTTTAACACTACGTGTTGTTTTTTTTTTATAAATGAAAGCCTTGCTAATGATCCATTATCTAACTTCGACGGATTACAGCGTAAAGTTAATAAAAGTAAAAAAAAACATTAGTAATGAGTGTCATTAACACATTAAGTCTTGAAAAGACTGTAGAAAATGTTTGTACGTGCAAAATAAATATTTCATCATGTCGCCTCTAGCTTTGCAATCATTGCGTAAAACAAACAGTCGTATTAAGTTAGAAGCAGTTTTATAGTAATTTTATTTATTTTTGTTTTTTTTTTTAATTTTTAATAAAATTAATTAATACTACTTTATATGTAAGGAAAGAGAAAATATATTTCTTTATCTAATTTGCTCCTGGAGAGAGAGTGAAAAAGCAAAAAAGATATAAATTACCAGTATCAAAACACTTAGCATCTCACAACAGCACTAATGGTCCGTGCGCTTAAAAAAGACGACGAGAAATAAAAATTAGTTGAAATTAAAACAGGCTAACGAACGCCATTCTGTTTCTTGCCTTACCTAATTTCTTATATTTCCAAAAATGAGCATTTTCCTTCGCAAACGTGAATTTGCTTTAATTTCACCAGCGCGTCGGCCCCTCTTACTTAATGCTACTTTCTATATATTTTAATAGTTTTTTTATAAGAACATATTATTTTTTATTCACATTCACGCTTTATCACTTAAATTGAGGGTTAGACAGAGAACCTTATATCATAATAGCTGAATTTGAGACATTGCGTGCTGAGTGGCGAAACTTAACTCTGAATTTTCTAGTGCAAAAACGTTTATTTTATTAACCCCCGAGTGGGAATCAAATCCAAAAATCAAATACGGAGAATGATTTATATTTATAGCATTTCATTGAAAAGTATTTATGAGATCTCTACCCCATAAAAAATATCCATATTCAAACCATTAAAAATATTTTTCTTATACTTATAATTCAATATTGCCAACATCGTGACATATTACATCCAAGTTCAACTTTGCTGTTGCTATAATAACAAGTTATTATTTACAACCTAATTTGAGACATTTACCGCTCCGTTGAACCCTAAGTAAGACCTAAGTGTAGCTTTTTATCGGCAACCATTGAAGATGTCGTTACGTTTAGATTGTTGTTAACTCATTTCATGGTTTCACGGTGCAGTTAATTGCACTATATTTAAAAATAACATTTTTTTTAAGGTTTGACTTTAACTGTAAAGGCGACGGTTGTGGGTTTGATTTTCACTCGTGGGAATTACATGGTCTTTCATTTTCTCGTTTTGGTGACAAGACAAAGTGTGGCGTTGAGTTCCGCCACCTTAACACCAAGAAAAATAAAATAACGAAATGTCTTTCTCTCTTTCTATCTTCGATAATAACCGATATCTTATGTAATTATAAAAAATATTGATAGAGCCTAAGCTCATCGAAGTTACTTCCTGTTGCTGCCACTAAAAATTATATAACATCTTATTAAGACTACTTTTTACTTTTATTTTATTAACAATCAGGAGTAACAAGTAACTAATTTGTATTGAAATGCTTTTCTTCCTATTTTACTTGCTGTTCAGCGCAACCGTAACCCAACACTGATTTTTGTAAAAGCAGATCAGAGAAATACTAATGTAACTTCATTTGAAATTGAACCCATAACCTGCCAAGCTCTACTATTAATATCCAAAAGTAAATATTATTATAAAATACATTATTTCTATTTTAACGAAGACCACCTAGAAGTAACCATAAGAAATGTCAAGAGTATCGCGAATAAGGAGTTATAAAAACGGTACGGAAAAAAACATCGGTGAGAGGGCGATGAAAAACTGCAATAGTGCCTTCTCGCTCGAGATATCGTGGTAGAGACGACTTGATACATTCCTTTTAATTTTTATATACTATTTTCATGTTTTTAATACTTTGTTTTATAGTTATTTTATTAAATTTGTCAAATATTCGAATTTTCTTTATCTAGCTGTAATTATTAGTTAGATACAATGGGCTAGAAACTCTTTAGAATTCAGTCACTCCAATTTCTTGTTCTTGTTATATATAGAACACAACGCTTTGCTTGATCTAATCAGACTAGTAATATATTTTTTTATTTCTTTAAGTTGGATTTGAACCCAAACCGACCCACCTATCACGTCTACAATCAATGAGAAATTACATATTTTATCAATGGCTTCTATAAAGAAGTGCTTACATAATTATGTACTATTGAAACTACCATAATTATAATAACAATCTAATTAAGCAATGCTTGCATCAACATTTCTTTAAAATCTTCGATTTTTTTCTTTTCCTTCAAAATTTCCATCATTTTTGACTCTACAATCCTCTACCTAATAAACAGTTCCATAACTTCACCAAAAGTGACATAACACTGATCAAGATCGTCCATCCTTGCGAGCCTCACCAAGGAACCAAGTATAATAAAAAAGTTACTACACATAAGTGCATTACGTACTAGCTATAGTACCGCACGCCTACAGGCGAACGGAGCTCCGCGGATTTTTTGCCTGACATTTGAAAAATACTATTTGACGATAACAGACATATTGTTTGTTTTGCTAGAATTGCTAAAATTTTTTTTTGTGGTTTTCTTGCATTTTTTTTTGTTGTACATTATTGTTTTTTTTTGTGGACTCTTGCAATTTTTTTGGATACTTTTTCTGTATAGTGAGTGTCTTGAAGTGTGAAATGTCTCTATGTAGAGCTCTATTGATATATCGATGCAGGTAAATAGTTATTTATAACGTTGTGTTTATTTTTTTTTATTGTTATCCTTAGACGTGTTTATTTATATATTGTATTATAATTATTAGGTTATTATATATAACTGTGTAATATTTTAGTTCAAACTGTTATAGTTGTATTATATATTTTTGTTTTCATATAAAAATTTAAATGACTTAAATTTTAATTATAAATAAATAAAACTAATGGAAAACTTGTGAAATCGTTACTTTATTTTTTTTTATAATATTATCAAAAGCTATAGTTAAGTTTAACACGCGGTTAGGGAAAGTAACCTAACAAACACGTATAAGTTCACCGCGTTAAATGCCATAACGTGACATTTACATTTTGTTCTAATTACTAATGCGTATAAATATAAATATAGTTCTAATATAAAAATATATAATATATAGACCTATCGTGGCGCAGCAGAGTGTGTGACCGCCAACGGAACGATTGAATGTTTGATTCGCATCCAGGGGAATGAATAAGTCTTATTTCTTTACTCTGGTAACAAGCCAAAGAGTGGCGTTAAAATAATTGAAATGATGTCTCAGCACTAGGTTTTTACTAATTTTCCCTATCCTGCTTAAAGGCGAAAAAGAAGCTAAAAATACAATAAAACTATACAAGTGTCTATAAAACAATAAATGCTTTTTTTTTAATAATAAGTTGATTATTTAATTTTCTTTTTGTTTTCTTTATATCATAATTAATTATAATAACTGTAAATAACGACTGAAAAAGAAATTTACAAAAAAAAACCTTAAATATATCAACGTTTTTTTTTATGAATTTCTTTTTCAGTCATGTCTTCAAATTTCGCTATGACAAATATTTGATATTAAAATTATATATATTTGGAATGCGAATAACACTTTTACAAACATAACAATATATTATTATGATTTAAATTGTAATTACTTTTTTTTATAATAGAACGTTAATGATTCACGCTTTTCAGACATAGGGTTGCGTGTTAGTTGACGGAATTCATCTATCAAAGCGGGTAAATGAAAATAATTAAATAGAATCATTCTTCCAGGCGGGAATCGAACCGGCGTTGTCCCATTGCGCCATCACGGTCTTATTCAATCATAGTTATACTAATATGAAACTTGTTTACTTTTATCGTCTTCCTGCTATAACAATAGGTACAATAGTTTGAAATTTATCAATTTTATTATTTTTTTGTTAATTAAGCCGAGTGTTTTGCGGTCGATGTCTAACTCAAAAATTAGTTTTCCTGTTTTGATGCTTAATAAAGATGTATAAACATGTATTTTATTTATATTATTATAAATGTGTATTATTTATTTTTAACATTTTTATAGTATTAACATAATATTTTTTTAGAATACGTTTTAATAAAAATAAACGTAACGAGACTCGAACCTGCGTCTCTTGGCAAGCCAAAGCAAAGCACTTGGACGGTTCACTAAGCCATATGCCCAAACTGCGTCGCAATTCTTATACGCTTGTTGCAACTTATTTATATTACTTTTTAATCATAATAATTTACACTTTATAATTTGTTTATATAATAAATGAAACTGTCTTTTAGTCAATCGTCTCAAACAAATGGGTACCTGTAAAGGAAATAAAAATTAAATTTAATAATTATTCAACGAAGGGAACCTAATGTTAAGACACTCCATCACCATTTTCCACCCATTTAAAGGAAATTACGTATTGGGTGACGGAACTGAACGCCGCAATAGATAATGCTAAATATTTCCTATTATACGAATAAATGCTATTTAAAATACTATATAAAAAACAACGTGCGCACCTAACGTAAGTGTAATATAATAATTTCATTATACTTTATTATACCTACTATAAGTATATTAAATATATAGTTTGCTAATATACATTACTTTATATTACGCAGTAGAGGCGTACTGGTCTTATCGAGATATTGGTTAAAAATCTCAATGTGCACAATATTTAACTTGTGGCCTAATACAAATTTTATACTAGTTTTTGGCAAAGCGCGGCGTTTAGTTGCGTCACTCAATTTCTTTTCTCAATATTATTTTTTTAAATGTCGAGAAAGTAGTGACTTACTTTGAGGTTTTTTATGCCTTTCTACCTGACTCGGAAAATAAAAACGGTAATTTCAAATAAAATCTATAGATATGTGAATACAATATTCTCCATTAACATACTTCTCCGTTTTCCCCCAATTTCTTAAGCCATAGCGTGTTGATTGGCAGAGCTCAAAGCCGCGCTTTGCCTCGTTATCAGAGCGAAGAAATGATAATAATAAATATTTCGTTCCCCTGAGTGGGAATTGAACCCACAACCGTTACATTTGCACGCTTGTGCCTCATCTGCGCGCCATCGGCCTCAACTTACAATATAATTATAAATATATTTATCAGACCGTACTGGCGTAGTGGCACAGCGTTGGACTTTAAACGCAACGGTTATGTGTTCAATCCCGACTGGGGCAATTAGAATTTATATTTATTTTCCCACTCTATAATGATATAAGGAATGCTGCTTTAAATTCCATCACAAAGTTCGGAAATTAGGCAGAAAGTGGAGAGCGAAGTGTCTTGACACCAAGTTCGTTCTGTCTAAATTGCTATAATTCTAGGTACGGCCTGAGAAAAAAAAATATTCTTAATACGTTAAAAATATTAATAATCAAGAAAACTTCTTTTATTAAATCCTTCGTTATAAACGTTTATATCAAAGTTACTGCGCACTTGATCCCGATAAAAATACTTCTTTTGTCCATCCTGACGTCAAGGTTCTCGGTTGTTCTGAGACAGATTTCATTTATATTGTGATTTTTATGAATTTTAAACAGATTTGTATGGAAAAAAATACATTTACACAATTAGTATTGAAAAATACTAGACCATATATAATCTTCTTAATCAATTAATATGCCCTTAATATCTTTTAATAAAAAAAATATACCCAAAGCATAGTGTCAGATCAAAAAAAGTAATGACGAAAATTCAATGCAATATAAATATATTTCTTCTATAATTATTTAAAAATAGCTTAATTTGTTTATAAATAAATATTATGAAAGAAAACAGCATAACTTCATAACATAAAGTGTTAGTTCATAATAAAAGCAAAAAAATATATAAAAAAAGTATATTACGTAACACAGACGTTGTCGTAGGTCAAGACGCACGCACACATGCACGCAGGATCAACGTACGCGAACGGTATCGTTTTGCAAATATAAATTTTTAGCTATAGCATAGTAATTCAATTCTATAGCTGTCTCTTTCTAATTAGAGCATTAAAATGCTTATTAAGTATACTTGGAAGGTATTTTATTTTCAAAATAATGTCGATTTTGGTATTTTTGTGTAAGGTGTCGAATTTCGTCATAGTGCCATTATATGTGATAAACAATGAATAACATAATAATATACGACCTAAATTTTAAGTTAGCGTACATTTGTTGTCAAAAAATATTTTTATTAGGAAAAAAAAATATATTTTTTTTTAAAATACACGTTAAAAACGAATATAACGCAAAAGCTTGCGCCTAAAAAGAGAAACAATATTTCTTCCGTTTGTCTAAACTCGTTCGGCGCACGCGCCGGTTATACTAGTGTGTGTAGCGACCGTGTACGTATACTGAATACATGAACGTGTTTGTGTGTGTGTGCTAGTGTGCGTGATGCGTAGCTCTTGTCTTAGGTTAGGGAGGTGATCGACCTCTCGTTTCGCAGACTCCCATTATTTTTATTATGGCAACACGTGGTATGGACCATGTATTTTGTTACGTATTCATCCTTTCGTTTTAAGTTAAATTTGTAGATTTATGTTGGAAAATTTAATAAAAAATTGTAATTAGCAAAATTTAGGAATAAAAAAGTTTATATTTAAAAAAAAATTGATATTTTCAAAGACACATATTTCCGGAGATTACACTCATCAAATGTAATTAAAAAGGAATTAACACATTTCCATTATTCACAAAATAAAGAAAGCTAAATAAATATTCATATTGTATCATAAACAAAAGTGAGTTTTAAGTATTAATTAATAAATTTACATACAATTCCTTATCCAAGGTATTGTTTTAAAAGGAATAACTTTAAAAACCATTGCGTACATTGTGCTGTAATCCATTGAAAAATGCGAGTTTCGAGGCTTGATCGTGACCTGCGCTTATGTATAGTGCATGAGCTATTTGAAATTGTAATTGGGTTTTTGTATAACCCATACATACATTTGGGTGGAAAAGAGATATTTAACAGTTTATGATAGATACGTTACCCTTTGTTGGGGAAGAAGGGAATTTGAATAACTGTTGCCTATAAAAAAGGTGCAAAAGATAGGTAGCTGTTCATTGCGTATTTTTTTCTGTAAAAGGCCATTTATTTAAACATTTTTTTAACTTTATCTCGCAAACAGCAGGGTAGGCAGAGGGAACCTAGGGACCTAGTGTTATAGCACTTCGATTCCCCACGCATACCATAGGTATAGGTAAATCAGGATATTTTATAGCCTCCCTCTTACATAAATCAAAAAATAACGAACGAGCCTTCCTCTTTAAAAACTCCATACAATGTTACATAAATATAATTTATTACACAATAAAGAATATATAGACCAAGTGAGGTCTTAAAACGCAGGGCTAACGCTCAGGGCTCTTGATAAGAATAACAAAGATATCAGTAGGTAGGGCAATGCACTTAGGGACACTTCATTTTTATACACATTCACTTTATACCTATAAAATGTTGTTTTGTACGTGTGTACGTATGTTGGTCTTAGTTGTGTACTTGATAGGTGAACGATAAAGCGATGGTTGTAGGTTCAATCAATTAGAGGGGTAATTGAAATCGAGATTAGGGCTGCTTTATAACTAGTGCTAGGTTACGATTTTGTTTCTTCACGCTGTATCCCGCATATAGCATATGCTGAGGAAATCTAATGTTAAGTCACTCCGCTGATTACTTTCCGTTTCCTTAATAAAGTCCCCCCGAGTGGGAATCTAACCCAAGATTATCGCATCTATCAGACGCGCTGTTGCGCCACGGCGTTCTGAATTAAACAAACAAGTCAACTAAGAAAGTATTTTTGACAATTATTATAATTATTCAGATATTAAAAGTTGCTTCTACCATTTTTATATACAAATTAATAATCGAATAATAATAACTGTTAATATTTAAATTCCATGAGTAACGTGTGTAAATATAAAAAAAGATAAAATAAATAATATTTTGTAAAAATAGAATTATTTTATTGCTATTTATTGAAAATTATTACTATTATATAGTCTATTCTTTAGAATAACACTATATTTTTACTACATTAATAAACATAGTATCAACTCTCTTTATCATTAAAAAAAGTATACGTTTCAAGCAAAATACTTATAAAATTCTAGGCACATCCCATTTCTCTAATAAACATTATAAGGCATTACATCATCGCATACCTAGCTTAATTATTACAAGAGAATATAACTCTTATTTCAAAGTAGTAGAAACCAAAATTGACTCAATGTTTTTTTTAATTAATAGTATACCTTTGTGGCTCTACGTTCGCGGATATTGCCAATTCTCAACTATTCATAAATATTGTATATAATTATGAATCTTATTTTTAAGACCATACGTATTATTTTAATTTCTTCCATTTATTGACTTAGTTGTACTGCAATTGATGTACATTTTTATTACGTTAGACTTGTTAGGCAATGGCCATTAGGCGTTTGTTTTTATGGAACTTGGCTGGTTGGAATTAAATTATTAATTGAATTTATTTTCTTATAAAAATTATGATATTAAATTTTTTATTAAGCAATTTAATGTTGAAATTACTGATCTACTTTTGAACTTTATCCTTTTTTATTGGAATATAGTTATATTTTAATTTTTTATATAAGAAATATAGGGTAGCTGGATATAAACTCACGCCTCTTACAATATACTGTAAGCCTGTACGTTTTTGACGTTTTATACCACTAGGTTTACAGTTAAAGTTTGTAATTTAAGGCCCGTATTTATAAATCGCTCTCAAGTCTGAGATCGATCTTAAGATGCCGTTTTCATTCATAGATATGTAAATTATGAATGAAAATGGCATTTCAAAATCGATCTCAAACTTGAGAGCAGCTTATAAATACGGGATATTATACAACCACCTTCTCATTCAGTTAATTTAACATCTAAATCTAGAACAATTTTGTTTTTTAATTTTAAATAGGTACCTACTAGAAAAATTAAAGCATTTCCTATAAGAAAAAAATACAATTTCTTATAACATTTATGTATGGACATCCACGTTGTCGATGTACGAGTAACTCAATGTACGTTAGTGTGAGTGCTATCGCGGAAAGAAATGAGGTTATCTGAATGCGATGTCATTGTTTGTATGTGTATGTGTGATACGTTTTAAACACACACACACGCACACATGTGCACTTTAAAAATATCTCTATAAGGACACTTGGTTTTTATTGTAGTACTTATACCAAAAAAAAATAGTCTTCAGTTCAAATTTGGTACTGATCCTGGTGATAAACATTTCAGGTCATTTTTTATGTGCTTAATTAACTTTGAGTTTAAGACGACAGACGAAGAAGAGATTTTAAGACTAGCAAGAAGTTGATAGGAATGGAATCCATAACCATTTTCTTTACAGTTCACCTCAAATACGTTGAGTAGGAAAAAAAAATATAATAAATACAACTAGGATGTTAAAACCAATTTAATATAATTTACAATTAGAATTTCAGGAGAAGTTTTTATAAAACCATATAAAAATACTTACACATACACCCACATATACATTTATATTATGTATATAAATAAAAATTACAAGCACATTTAAAACGATTGTGATAGGTCAGTATTCATAATATACTTTTGTTATTGCCTTTTTGTAAAGTATAATAGCACTATAACTGTCAATGTGATAAGATCAAGGAAAAAGGAGATAAAATTGTAATAAAAAACGTAAAGTTTTCTTTAAAAGAAAAAAAACATATGCTAAAAAAAAATAAGATTATGAAGTATTTTTAATACATAATTATAGATATGTTATTAAAGATACATAAAAAACAAGTAAAAAGTTGAATACGGCGTTGTGTTCCACCAATTAATTTGCAATGTATCGAAAATTGCGGAATTTTGCCTGCAAGAGAACGGAGTGTCTTTACATTAGGTTTCCTCTGTCTATCCTAGGAAGTACTTACATACTCGTACATAAAATACTTTAAAAAAAAATTAAATCTTCATCTTCATCACATGTAAAAAAATGCAAATTTTTCAATCGATTTTAAATATTCAAACACGTTCTTTATAAGACTCACACAGTGATACCCATACAAACGTACTTTCACACATAGTTGTCGTAGGTCAGTGATGCGCGCACTTTTTAGTGCTGTCAATGACTTCTACATTATATATTATATATGTTACGTATTACATGTTATCCAGTTGATATAGCACACAGGAGGGTAGGCAGAGGGAACCTAGTTAAGTTAAGACACTCCGTTTCTCATTTCCCGCCGAATTCTATTTACATATATTTGCGCCTCTGCTCCATGACTGGCCTGGTGTATCCTAGTAATAATTGCCTATATATATGTATTTACTGTAATCATTATATATTTATTATGTATTTACATATCCATTTTGCCCCTGAAACATACAAAGAAACTGTTTGCAGCTTCTATATAATTACAATAAAATTTATAAAATTAACATTGTGACCTACATTATTGATTCCAATATAAACCACTTACTTACACATGTATAAATACATATCATCTCTTTAAAGATCTATAAAAAATCGATTTTCTCATTCAGATAATATATCGATTACTCATATATTACTTATATACATATATATCGATTATACAGCCAATAAAATCTACAACTATTGAATAGTTGACCAATTAAAACCATAATTTGTACGTCTGGCATAATTCTGTGAAACTACGCTGTCAGTGGAATAAAAGCCTAATAGTTAGAGCTTCATAATTAAAAATGAACTTAATTTCTTTATGTTAAAGTTGTTATTTGATTGGATATGGAATTTATGGTATGTAGCACACTATGGTTGTGATCTAAGAATATAGAAATACGGAAATGGCATATGTCAGCTTCACGCTGTATCCCGCAAGATAGGCAGAGGGAATCTAGTGCTGAGATACTATTTCTTATTCTACTTCCGATTTTCAAAACATTGCGTGTTGACTGGTGAAACTCAACGCCGCGCTGTCTATTTGACTATATATTTCAAAATTACCAACAGCCGCAGACAATACTTATATGTTTTTTTCGAAGTTTTTTGTTACAAGTAGATACATATTTAAGTTTAGTTTCCTTTTTAAATTTTTACCTAAAGAATATTCATATTGTGTATTTTAAAACAAATGTACTAAAGCTCACTAGAGATGAAGAAAGAAATAGACATTAAAAAAAGTAAACACTATATTATTTTTAACATAGAAAAACACAATCACAGAAATGCCACTTCCACCTAAACCATTCTAAGAGTAGGAAGTACAAAATCTCGTGGGCGTACAATCGAGATAGTTATTATCTTAACAGCGATCTGACCAGACTGCGTCTGTCTCGCTCGCACACAGCATAACCTACATACCTGGAATGAAATGGAGCATTTGTTTAATGTTTTTCATTTTGTAGTTACAATCAAGTCTAGGATTTTTTTAGCTTCACGTTGTATTCCGTTCATATCAGGGTAGCTTGAGGGAACCTGGCCGTTCTCAACTTCCTGCCGAGTTGTTCAATGGCAGAACTCAGCGCCACGCTTTGCCTCGTTACCTGAGCGAGGAAATGAAAGTATTTAATATTTCTCTACCCTGACTGGGAATTGCATCTATAATCGTCGCGCTTACAGTTCGAACCAAACTGAACGTCGATCATCTTACTCGACTGAAGAAATCAAAGTATTTTAAATATATTCCTTTTCAAAATTGGGAATCAAACCCACAAATATAATCGTATTCATATAAACGTCCCATAGAATCAAAATAAAGTCATTTTATAAGGATTAAAAACACTTTTTTATATATATAAAAGTACTGTTTACTTTCTTAACCGAGGCCGCTTTAACAATACGAGTTTAATATATGACTAATGTAGCCTTGAACCGATAAAGAAAAAACATTTTTTTCCCACTTATAACTGTGTGTCATAAAATATAATAAGAAATGTTTTTATTAAGATTACTTTGTATATGTTAACGTGATTGTAGTATAAGGGAGAAGTGCTTCATCAACGAGGGTAGTAGGTACGATTGCCAGTCGGGGGAATGGTTAGATATATTTAAGTAGGTTTCCTTTTGACAAATGTAAAGTAGGCGGGCGTCTGTGGGTTCAATTCTAACGTGAAGGATCCGCCATTTAACACGAGGAGAGCGGAATTACCCCCTCAGAACCCGCTTTTTATAAACCTTAAAAGTAAAAAAAAGAAGACATTTGACATCGAAAAAAACAAATAAACACAAACAATTAAAAAAAAACCACGATAATACCCCATGTAGACCCATGCGGTTGAGTTGTCAATAAATAAACACATGATAGAGGTAGCCGCTACAGACTACACTCGCAGGCACAGGTGTCAAAGTTACAATTAACAAGTTATCACTTCCCGTGCACCCTGTCATTTAGTTATTACAACTGGTTATTTGGAAAAAGGGGGAAAAAACTATCGTTTGTTATTTAAATTGATATAATCGTATTTCGTTCGTGGTATGGGTAGTAGGTAGTAGGTAGGTAGGTAGGTATGTTTTGGTAATGGAGGTTTAATTGATTCTTTGTCTAATTTAATATGAATGTGATAGGATTTTGAATTTGGATTTTCGATATCGATTCTTAATTCTATGATTCCCCTGTCAATTAAAATATTGTTAATTATAACAGAGGCCAGTAGTAACACATGCCTCTAGGATTCGGCGGAAAGTGGGGAATGGAGTGTGTTAACACTCTGCCTACCCTGATGTGTGCGGAAACAGCGTGAAGCTTAAAAAATAAAACAATAGAAAAACAGCAGTGATTTTTGCTTGTAACCTTTGCCTTATTGCTATCTGCTGTATAGCAAGGCAAAGAGAATCTAATGTTGAGACATTCTATTCTCGATTGTAAGCTTTATATCTGGACTACGTGTGGCGGAACTTAACGCCGCACTTTGACTTGCCAGTCTCGGAAAAAAGTATAAATTTAATAAAATCTCCGAGCATATCGTATCGACTACTACCAGATATATCAACTATTCCACTGAGCAACAATATTTTAAATTTTCATTATTTTTATAATTTTTTATTGTATTTAAATGAAATTAAAAATAATATGCTATGCTTCAATAACGGTCCTTTGTGGGCTAAGGCGTACAGATTGACAGATTCCTACGAGCTCGGTTCAAGACTTCATGCTCCAAAGTAATGAAATTCATGTAGCCATTTAAGTTTCTAAATTTAAAACATAGAAATATATTAATTAATAAAAATTATAATTTATTTTAAAAATAATAAGAGAATTAAAAATTTACTGAAAATAAAAAAAAACTTTAAAACCAAAAAATACTTCATCAACATCACTTTTCCAAAGAAAAAAATTAAGCTTATTTTAATTAAATGTTATATATGTTTTTGCCTTATAACGTAACAAACAAACAAAACAACCAGACATACATATACGTTTTATCTTTCTCACACCCGTTATCACTCGACGCCGACAACAAAAGCCCAGTTATTTTTTTTACACCGAGCTTGGCTCTCATTCAGATTATATATACCTGACCTGATGACTGTGAACGCATTTTTCTGAACTTGACTTACTTTCTTATAATGTTTATTTATAAATAAGCTTTTAAATCGCAACTTTTTATTTCAATTTGTTTGGTTTACTGAAAAAATTGTTATGTTTTTCGGTTGAAAATAATTCTGTATTCTTGAAGTAGGTCCTAAGTTTTTTAGAAGTTTAAAAAAAATCACATAGCTCTAGGCTACATATAAAATAGTTTTGGTGGTCTTACTCGACAAACGGCGTTAAGCTCCTTCAACTAGCATATAAAATATCTAAAACGGAACTAAAAACAATTATGACAAATAATATTTATTATTATATTAAAACGTCAAATAGAGCAACATCATCCCTAGCTATATAAGCCACGGCGTTGTATTCCGCGAATCACCACCCAACATATTCAAAACGGACATTAAAAACTCAAAATCCAGTATTATATCCACAAATACAAAAACTCACTTAAACAATTGGCTAACTAAATATTTCTTATTTGCACATTAATGAGTATCATGATTAAATATATATAAAAAGTCGTGTTGTCGTATGTATGTAAATTACATTTTCTTTGCCTTACAAGTAGCCTGTAAGCGCTCATTACCTTGACACACTGTCGACTTGTATCAATTTTTTGTTTGAATTGCTTATGTAGACTAGCTTCTTTACCTGACTTTGTTGGCCGTTAATGTTTAGATGTCCTTTTCTTAAAGAATTCTTATGTCATACTCTATTTTTTTAAATATACATAGTAGATAACAAGACAAGTCGCGGCGTTCAGTTCAACAACACTCGTCACACAATATAAAAATTTGGCGAAAAGTGCGGTATAGAGTGTCTTAACACTAGGTTCTCTCTCTCTTATATTTGAGAAAAAAAATCAACTTAAAGTTTACCCAAATAATAAAAAAAAATCATAATTTATGCAAAAAACTGAAATGAATTCAAGCTATCATGACAAAAATCTTGTTAAAAATCGCATCGGGAAGGGTTGTCTTACTAATAGAGACTTAATGCCTCCGCCGGAACGGTTTACGTAAAAATTATGGAGTGTACATTTTTCATGGGGTTTTTACGTCAATTTTTTATGTCGCTCATTACGGTGGTGGGGGTGGTGGGGGATTTTACTGTAACGTTTTAAGTGTAACGTGATTAATTAATGATATTAGCTTTGTATTTTTAAGGAAAAATACGTAAAAAAATGATTGAGACTAATTATTGTAATACAATTGTGTGGTAAGAGGCTTATTTTTCCTGGGTATGCATAGTTTTTGGCGTTAATTTGCGCAGTACTTCTTTGTAGTATTTTCCTGAGTAGGAATCGAACTCACAATCCAGACTTAGGCTGTACCACTACACCACGATAGCCTCAAATCGGTTCTTGCAACGTTGCATTTACTTTTTATATAAAATTTTACATAATAAGCTAATTTGTGGTCTATTGTATAATTAAACAAATTAAATAAAGAGCTATTGTTTTAAATAAAATGTACGGAATGAGGACAATTATCAGGAAACAAATGCAAATAGAAATATAATAACATAGCTGGAACATAATTACAGAACGCGTCTTCTATTTTTAAAAGGTTTTATTTAACTTGCAATGTTAATCTTATTACTAACGAGTATTTATATGAGTTCTGATTCAGCTTCATGCTTTAACCCGCGAATAATTTTAATTCTCTCTGTTTACCCGGGTAAGCTGAGAGAACCTAATGTCAAGATACTCAGTCCTCTCCATTCCAGCCGAATTTTTAACACTGTGGGCTGAGTGGTGAAACTCCAAGCCACGCTTTGATTTGCCACAGCGGGGAAATCAAATTATTTTTTCTCAACTGGAAATCGAACTCACAACCATTGCTTTTACAGTCAGACTGTATACTACAGCGTCACGACGATCTTTATAAAAAAATCGATATTTTTAATGTAAATTTATTGAAATCTAAATTATTATCATTTTATCTCCCACTGTATTCTAGGAATCAAATCTTAGACCCTATAGCGTATCAAAATCATAAATTCTTTGCAATTTCTTCGTTGCGTGATCAAAACCTCTAGTTCCACTTTCTAACACGCGTGAAAGGGCTACACTGCAGGCCATGTTAAAGGCACTCCACTTATATTTGAATAACGGAATATTTTCAATACGCTTGACTCAAAACTGAACTGAACTGTAAAATTAATAAATTTTACTTAAAATTACTACATAAATATTAGTGTGCTAATAAATAGTTTTTTTTTAATAAAAAGTAAGCTTTTAGAAACAAAATGTTTTTTTATTTATTTATTATACCAATATAAATATAATGAGACGTCTTATTTTATTTTGTTTTCTTTCTATAAATTACTCTTCACATTTTTAAATACGGCTTAAAATCATATAACAAAAAAAAACATTAACCTAAATTTTGTTAAGGAAAAGGTTCAAAAGTTCAACTTGTATAATCACGATTGTAATTTTAATAATTATTTTAATTAACAAAAGATTCTTGTTTTTTCCTCTTACGATTTTAATTATAATGTACACGAAATTTATGTTTAAAATCAATATCTTTCTATTAATTTTTGATATTGGTATTTTTAAACTTTTTATAAGTTTTTTTTGTTTTTTCTTAAATTAGAATCTATAATGGTATTATTATTTTTAATATAATAAATAAATCACCACATCGTCTTTTCCTGTTGTCTGCTGAAAAATATTCCAGCTTATTGCAGGAAGACGATAATGTTAATATGTTAAAAATATTTTATTTATGTAAAACAATTTATTAAATGTTTACGACACATTTTCCTTAATCAAAGTATATTAAAATAGCATTGACATTATGTTTTGAGACGTCCTCGAAGTATGAACGCGTTTTTTCAAAGTAATATAATGCATTGTGACTTGTGGAGTTTGAATAAATTTGAAAATGCGCCGTTTTTACAGCAGGTAAATGTTTTTTTTTTTAATTTAATTGTATTTTTTTTTTAATTTGTGTTCACATTATAAGGATAGCAATGTTTGGTAAAGTACTAGTACAAAGACAGATTTTTGGTAAACACCAAGATTGGACAGATTTGGTTTGACATTTGGTTAAGTAAATTCCCCCAATTTTTTTGTGGAAATTTACTTTTTTTTTTTAACAAACACTACTAACAAATATTTATCACAGATTCAATATAATGATAATATATCGTACTAGGCCGTAATACTCGTATATACATGTATTGGTGTACACATTTTCTCGGCCTACATTGTACGTTTGCGTGTCTAAAGTCGTTTCTTTGCAATCGCATAGAAGTAAGCCTTCGATAAATATACCTATATTATATATAACGCAGATATAAAAGATTAGTTATTTGTTAACGACAATTGCTATTTTCTATTATTAATTTATATGGCTGTTTGTGGAAATTGTTAATTATACCTAATTATTTTTCTTTTTAAGTGACTTTTTGGGGTGCTTTTTTTACTTCAAATTAAAGAAAATGTATTAAGTAATAGATTTTTATTAAAATTTTCTATTGTATAAAAGCCAGGTCACATAAAAACTCGTAAAATTTATTTTTGTTCTTAGTTGCTATGCAATCCTAACACTTATCCGAACACTCGACGTTATTAATTATACTACCGAAATAAAAACAAAACATATAATGAAAATTGTTCTTAAAACCTACTACGGAATTAATATACATACTAAATATTTCTATATTTTAAGATAAAATACTTCAAAAAGAAAAAGAAACAGTGAAAAAGATAGAGGTAACATTACCACTCCGTTGCGATATATTGGAATTAAAAAGTCTTAAAAAAAAGCAGCTTCACGATTTTTCATGCGTAGGTAATCAGAAGGTTTCTAGTATTAAAATACTCCAACTTCTAAGATAACTTAGCTGCGGAACTCAACGCCGCGAACTGATCAATCAACATTATTTTATTCACTTTTTATTAACATTTACTTGTAATTCGAAATTCCAATAAAACATATGACATTAAAACAAGAATTACATATGAAAAGTATATCAAAACCCTCGCGAGTTCTATACCGACGATAAATAATTTTAAGTCCCTATAATTCCACCTTATCTGGTGCCCTGGAAGGCAATTTCTTTGCCATAGCTAAATTATAGCAGTCCGCGTGAAACTTAACACTGGAGCTACGTAATGTGGCTTACACACGAAGTTATGGTACTTTTTATACGATATATTCTGTTTAAGTCATATTTGAAATGCAATATTTGATGAAACTTTTTAGTTTGTTGAAATAAATAGGTAACGGTAATATTTTTTCTTTATAGCATTATCATGGCATGCATCGCGTGGCGTAGAGTTCCGCCTCTTAATACGCAAAATGTAAAATTGGGTGGTGATTGGTATCGAAGTGTCTTAACACTACTTTCCTTATGGCTTTCTTCTTGATTGATATTGTCTTTCAGAAATTAATAAGTAATGTAAATAAATATAAATTTTATAGTTTCTGCGAAAAATAACCATTTTTATTTATAACTTAAGTGATATTAATATAAAGTTATAGAACTTATTCTATTATTGAAAGCTTCAATAATTTTTTCTTACTTATAAAAAAATTTAAAGATTTTTAGGAGAATTGAACGTATTAGCATTTAGATTTTCCCAATATGAACCTACAATCAATATGTACAGCTCAAAAGCTAAAATTTACATATTGAATATTTTTTTCTATGATTCAAAAAAGTACCATAGTACGTAGTAGTATACCGTCTAATAAATATATATATAACAATATTAAATTCTCTATTATAATATAAGATAGAGTCTCCGTCACTCCATATTAGAGAAAAAAAAAACCACTGTACTTTGTGTCTTCAACATAAAAAAAACCTATAACATAAAATAAATCACTCTATGCAAAAAACGAACCCACAAGTATCTCGCAACCAAAAATAACCCTCCATAACCAAAATAAAGCCACCTTCAACTTCCAGATCTTCATGCACAAGAACGCAATGCAGATGCACGCAAGAGAACTGCAACGAGGGTTGGGAGGTGAAGTCAAGCCACACCAGTGTCAGCAGTGCTTGAAGTCATTCAGCTCCAATCATCAACTAGTACAACATATTAGGGTGCATACCGGAGAGAAACCATACAAATGCTCTTATTGTGATAGAAGATTCAAGCAACTAAGTCATGTTCAGCAACATACGAGGCTACATACTGGTGAGTCTATTTGTTTCCTTTTGTTGATACAGCTTAGATATTATAATAACGATTTAGTGACAAATCTTTCAGTTTCTCCGTATCTTTTAAGTATATTTGTATATATTAGACGAGATTTAATAAATCCAATTTGTTACGTGATTTAAAACAATCAGTGTATCAGTTTCTATAAATAACAATACACATATTATTAATCATTTTATTTCCTTAAGTAAATTTATTTTAATACCTAATACGTAATTAATTAAATAATGGTATTCTAATAAGTTATTCTAAAATATAAATTTTAATTATATGGGAATATACTGACTAAAGGTCCCTTAAATCGAAAGAGAACAGAATACTGAGTCACTAATTTCTCCTTTCTCCTCAAAAAAAAATCCTAACTGGCTATATTAATCAAATAATGACTTTTTACTCTTTAATGAACCTTGAAAGTTTGATACATTTTTTTAATTTAACACATTTTTGCAACCATGTTTAGAACACTTCGCTATAGTCCTTAATCCAAAATCAAAGATCAAATACTAACTAATCTATAGATACTAACACAAATAAATCTTGAACTAAACAAACATAAATCCAAGCAACCATTTAAAGATTTCACAATATCCAAAGTAAAACGTTAAACATAGAACAAATAAACAAAATTTATTAAAACGCATGCTCACTGACATGCATGCATATGCGAATACTGATGTATGCAGCATACGGGATGTGTCTTCCAAATTTAACTCGAGCCATTATAAAGCAGATTGCATCGAGATGCAATTTTGTGCAAAAATATGCGTTGGGATTTATTTTGTGAGACCTTGCGACTGGGTCTGGCTGTACGTGATGGTCGTAAGTTCGATTCCATTCGGTGGAATTCATTGTTTTTATATGGATAAAGCGAAGTGTGATTTGCAACGAAAGTACACAAAACATATGTGTAATTGTTTTCTTCATAGTTATATAGTTTTCTCTGTCTCCAGAGAAGTTTATCACTCCGTTTCAAAGTGTTTAACATCATAACATCATGTTTTATCATTCAACATAAAAACATCAGAAAAACAATCTAAATAATACTACTAATGTGATATAATTATATACATCTATAATCAAACAAGCCAAATCTAACAAAAAGCACTAAAACATCACAAAATCTAAAATTAAAATGGAGTTTCCGCTTTAATAGTGGACTTATAGAATACCTAGCAGCCAACTCGTTATGCCGCCCATACTCGCATTTGAACACACGCAAAAACAAAGCGTAGAACAACTTTTATAATTAAAACTAAGTTCCACCAGTATTACCACCATTGGCCGGCATTTCCGTGAAAAAAATTCACACCGTATAAGTGAAAAGCGGGAAAAAAAATTATCCAATCGTCGGCATTTGCCTCGTTGCAGGCGGCCAATCACGGCGCTTCACGTTTCCGTATATTCTACGTGTTAAGAAAAAATTCACGTTTCTTTTTTCGTTTCACGGTATCGCTTTTCTGGTTGGCCAATGGCGGGGTTTTGTTTTTAATTGGGCTTGTATTGTTTGTTTTATGTTCTATTTCTATGTATATAACGTAAAATAATTGTAGTTTTTTTTTTATTATTGGTTATTGTCGTAATAAATGTAGAGTTCTTGTTTTGTATGCAAATTATTATTATGTGAAACTATTAAGTCATAATCTTGTTTAATCTTTGTATAATATTTTATTATCTGTACTTTTTAAAGACAATTTCTTTTCGATTAAATGTAATCGATTTTATATTACTAGTCGATGAATGTTTTGATATTTTAATATTAAACACCACTAGAACACAATCAGGACTTGCTTGTGTAAGCGCGATGACTGTGAGTTCAAATTAGAATAAACGATTAATTATGTTCTTTCCAATTTCTGGATTAGCTATTAAGTATTACATCTCCATACATATTTCACGATCTACAACTAACAAATAGACTAATTAGACTGCCTAAAATTACATAAGTTTGTAAAAAAATATTTTAGTTCTTATTAATCCGACATAATATTATAAAAAGCAAGTTTAGTATTATAATCAATATTGCGAAACAACACTGAATGATTAATGCAAACAAACTACTTATACGAAACACGCCTAAAATTCCCACGTTTTTTTTATCAGAACGTGCTAATTATTTGCCGCCGGTGGATGGATGGTTGGACTTAATGACTTTTTTAATTGTGGTAATTACCCGCTGTCCGTGACGAGTCGAGTGTGAATTTCATATTTAACATGTTGACTTATGTTACTTAAGTGACAGTTGATTGTTGATTTGAATCGATTTTTTTTTTGTTTTGTTTTGTTTTGTTTCGATTTGTTGGTTGGTATCGATGTTTGATTTCGTTATTTATTATCTGTAGTATGGAGGTATGATTTTTAACTGTGATAGTTTGTGATATATATGATTAAAATAGAATAATTAAGATCAAATGATATGTCAAAAAGGTCGATTTACTTGTAATATTTTAGTCGATTTGGATTTTTTAAAACTTTTTTTTATATTAACTTTAAATTATCTAAACTTATTGCTGGTTTTTACCTAATAAGTCTAATTTAAAAATACAACTAAGTACACAATGACAACAAAAACAAATAATACTACGTAGGTACAGAAGTCGCTTAATGAATTCAATTAGTATAATTACAAGAACATTTGCAAAACATTTTTTTTCCTTTGAATGGGGGACGAGGAAAAAGACTTTCTTCGGCGTTTCTTCGATTTCGCATAACAATGGGGCAAAAACGTGAAAGCTTCACTTTACTTTATATCTTATGTTTTATGTAATGTTTTAAAAGTACTCGCAACTTAGTACGAATGGCCTCTTGAAATAATGTATTCAACATGCAAATGAATGAAATGTGAAACTTAAAATGTATTAATATTGAGTTATTTATTAGGTATTTTATATAGAAATATATAGAATATTTATATGAACATCGTAGGTATTTGTATGTTTAATAAAGTATTGAAAATATATTTAAAGAAATATTTCGGGGGAATGAGTTTCATATCTCCGCTCTGGTACGATACGGAAAGTATGGAAAGTTTGATACTGAGTGTTTTAACACTAGATTTCTTCTTTTTATCCTGCTTCATACGAAAAAACCATGAAGCTCTTAATAGATTATGAATAAAAAAAAATCTTAATCAATAAGATAAAGTTTTTGAAGTCTACTAAAAGTTATATTAAATTCACATATATAAAACTAATGGTTTTCCTTCAATTTAAGTATAAATAGTAATATTTCTGGATAAAAAAGCGCAGGTGGCCAGCAGCTCGGATCTTACGCTCGGGAGCGCGAAAACTCAATATCAAACTGTAAAGTCGAGCCGAGGTGGAACTGACAAGAGCGAGTTTCTTATCAATTATACGATTACTTATTATATAATATTGTATTATACGTTTCATATTCTATCTTTTATTTTATCTTTACATATAGTGTGGAACAAAGTCACTTGCCACTGATGTACCTACGCTGAATATAAAAGTACGCAACAAACTTTAAAAATGTTTTCACTGAATACAAGTAATTCAATAGCAAAGCATAAAAAATATCCTCGCCGAGCGTTAAGAAACTGTTACTCGCGATCGTTGCGAGTTCGACTCCCAATCTGGGGAATGGTTATATTTAAATAATTATCATCTCTCCGTAAATATTTTTCTTCACACTAGGTCCCTATATCTGGAGTGAAGTTAAAAATATTTTACATAGTTAGGATGACTCTATCTATATGTTATTCAGAAAATATTTCCATTTGAAAGCGTTCATTAAATGTTAGTTATATATAGGTATTAGGACCAATGACATTTAAACTTACATTCATTGAGTTTTTTATAGACTTATATTATTATATAAAGATTTATTTGGCTAAATATGGTTTTATTATAATATTCTACTATATTTGTAAAAATGTATTATATTCTAATATATTTAGTAGAGTATTATAATCATATTTCTAACATTTCCTTTTTAAAAAATATTTATTTTCTTAAATATATAGAAAATAATATATTTTTTTATATTTCCCTAGAAACTCTTATGTCAATATCTCGTAGGGAACCCCAAAAATCGTCGCCAGCCAACAAAGACTCGCTGTCCGAGTAGAAAGTATTTTACTAATTTACAGAGTTCCATCCCTTTTGTAACTGTTCAGAAGTTTTTTTATTAACATTTTCTGATATCACTTTTCATTCTTTGCCGGTGATTTAAAGGTTAAAAGAGTTCAACAAGCTTAAATTAAAATTTAATTTCAACATCAGGCCGATGTGGTACTGTGGCACAGTGTTACTCTAAACGCAATGGTTGTGGGTTCGATATCTACTCAAAAAATAAATAATTTTCGTTTCTCTGCTCTACGTTAAAAGAAAACGTGGCGTTGCGACTGCGATTACTTCAAAATCAACAATTGTAAGTATTATATAAACATATACATAATATATACGAGTAGCTTAATGCTGTATATAATGTTGTAAGAACAGGGAACCTGTTAAAACACTCCGTTCCGCACACACCACCCAGTTTCCTAGACATTGAGTATTGAGTAGCGGAGAGAAAATAAAAAATAATTAATACCCTCAAATACGGATCGAACCTACAATCCTCACTCATATACAAACACAACTATATTAACCTTTAACTATGGACGTGATATTTTTATAACACAAATATGGACGTCGGGTCTGCCAGACCAATGTATTTATTGGTCATATTCCGTCTGTTTTTTAAAGGAAGAAGACAATTTTATGTTTTAGTTTACATGAATAGCCTCAAATCAAGCAAAATCAATATAAATAAAATCGCTTTTTATTAAACTTTACGCATCACAACGATTTAAGTAACTTAAAGTCACAATTTCAGTCTTTGGCCACATGGGATGACTTTTAAGAAAATAATACTATTAAAGAAAGACAGATAATAAAATAAATATTTTTTTAACAAAATATAAAGTCTAACAATTAAAAAAAATAAAGAAATTACATCTTATGTTATAAAATAAAAATTTTGACAACACCTTAAGATAAGGTACTATTGAACATCGATACACAATGGCTTTCAACATTGTAGGCTAACAGGACGATTGCAGTCAACATAAGTATGTGTTGTCTTTCTATATATCTTTTGGGGGCAAAATATACATGTTTTTCAAGAACCCAAAACGATTTTTTTAGCTTCATGTTCAATAAATGATAGATCAGATCGCGAAATGCGAGTCAAAGTCATTCTCAATTCTTAGAGTAGTTTAGTATACGAAACGCGTCTTTTTATTTGATAAAGTGCTATTTTCTTTATAAAATGTCGTCGTCTAATTCTTTTGTTTGATGTTGATTATAAAGTACCGATATATTTGTCACTGACGTGCTTGGTCGATCATTTTTTTCCATTTTATCATAAAAACTAAAAAAATTGAATCTGTTTTTTAGGTAAATAATATTTATATTACTAAAATATATAACAAATAATGCAAAATAATATATAATATATAACAATATAAACATTTGAATACAAATTATACAATTAAAATATTAAAGTATATTTTGTAATATTATAAAAATATATGGTGTTTTGAAATCACTTTGTATGGAAAACATGGACGTCGGGTCTGACAGACCCAGGCCCCGTTTAGAAAGTTAAATACTCACGTGTTTTGAACCCAGAGACACAACCACTGCTATCTACATTCATTTTGTCATTAATATGAAAGGTACTGAGCGACTCAGTGGCGGAGGTCACCGAGAAGTGGCCGATTTGTAGAATTCGTAGACCCACATGGGTCTGTGAGACCCGACGTCCATACTTAAAGGTTAACAAATATTATTAAAAAAACACTTAATTTCCAATAACATAATAATAATAACTTAATAAACGTAATAAATGAACATTATAGAGCTTTAAGCTCCATATTTATAGTGGTGTGCTTTCGGGGTGTACCGTCAACTAACTAACAAGTAGTGTGGGGAAATCAATAGTCATTGCGTCGCGATGACGCTGACCCGTGGAGCTCGCACGCTTGTACTCGTAGTGCCTTTAAATGTATTAATCGTACGGATATTCCGTCTTTTTTGTATGTAAGTTGTATGGGTTGTATGGTTTGTGGTCTATTTTTTGAAGGTGCTTGGGGTTTTTCAAATGTTTTTTTGTATTGAACGCTATGATTTTAAAATTATTGGTAGATATTGTTTAAAAATAAATTGTTTAAATATTATTAATAAAATTATTATAAGTATTTTAATGGTTAGCTTGTAGTGCAGCTTAGTGTCTCGCTATAAGTGCTGTAGTTTTGGATTAGATTTCCACTCGGGGTGATGAATTATTTTCTCCCTCTGGTAGGAAGACAAAGTGCGGCGATGCCGATGAGTTGGGCAATTCAACAAGCAATGTCCAACAAGAACGGAGTGTCTTAACACTGAGTTCCCTTTATATACCACGCTGTACGTGGGATACAGCGTCAGGCTAAAAATATGTTTTTTGAATAATTTTAGGCTTATATTTCTTTTTATTAAATTGTATAATAAATTTCCCTTTTCTTTACTAAGCAATTATTATTGTACTTAATTATAAGCCTTCGTTGGCGCTTGTCTAAAATATTAATGCATTTTTTATAATTACATATACTTTGGATTAAAATCGATTTTATTGCGTTTTTTAGAATCATTTTCTACTCATTCTGATTTTTGTTCCTAAATATAAATTTGGATAAAATTATAATGATTGGAGGATGCTTTTTAATATTCTTTAACTATTGTTTTATTATTATCAATATCTTACTTAACCTCCAAAATCAAATATTTTTATATACACAGACAACGCCGAATCAAATCGCTTGTCCGACACATTAACTACATAGTATTATGTACCGCCAGTAGCCAGCAAAATTACTAAATATTAAAATTATAACATGTACTCGTATGTATGTACGTCCGTATATAACCCACGAAGCGCTCACCACATTGCGGCTTATCCATTTCCTCTAAATTAAACTAAACTATACAATAAATGTTAATACATTAGTTCGATTTTGTTTAGCCTAATTAGATAGGATTTAGTATTTGTGTTATTAATATATTATAGATATATATTTTAGCTGCTATTCGTAAATTCACAAAGCGGAATACCTAATATGGTAATTTTGTATGTATTGTTTGCTGGATTGCATATTGTTTGTTTAAAATGTTTTGGAAGATTAGGTGAATTGTAGAGTTAGGCCTCTTTTTGTGACTTATACTGGGAAGCAATGATATTTACTTTCATAATCTGTATAAGTATAATATATTAAAATATTTCGTTCCTGGTTGACTAAGAAAGAATAGACAAACATATTTATTTTAGAAATTTTAATTTGGCTAGTCATCCGTTCATAATTTATATAATAACTATCTACTTTATTTTGTCTTATCTTATCTTTTTAATGTTATAGGTAAATATGAAAGTTTGTGAGTGTTAATAGATGTTTATTCCTCTTTCACGCAAAAACTACGGAACGCATTTTGATGAAGTCTAATCTTATATACAGCTTACAATTTATATATAGATTTCTTAAAATAAGTTCAAGCCGACGAAACCACAGGCACCCGCCAGTATTTAACAAATATTTAACATATTAGGTAGAATTCACAACCTACCCCACTTTTTTCATTTACTAATGTTCAAAAGTGAGGGGATGATGAGTCCCAAAGGATTGCGGTAACTTGAGCACATAATCCATCTTATCGTTTTCAAAAATTTTAATGGAAAAATTCGTGGCAGGACGAAATCCGGCCACAAGGGATGCAAATTTTCTTTCTTACTTAATTGATGCGATTCGTTTAATGCATATAAGTACCTACAGTAAAAAATAATAGGTACTTTCTCTAATATAATATCTATATATTTGAAAGTCAAAATTTTCTATTTAGGTTAGGGATTGCGTCACGCTATATCGCACATAGCGCGGCGATAAGTTCCGCCACTGAACGTAACTCCAGGTTTCCGCTGTCTGCCTTACTATTCTGGAAAAAGCATCAAGTTACTTTTTATCTATTGAGAAATATTTTTGTTTAATTTATTATTCTTATTCTCCCCTCTTATTATTCTTGACCAAATTATAAAATTTGGAAATGTATACAAAAAAGTTTAATAAAAACGGGTTTATTTTAACTTAGTTCTGTCAGTAGTATACACGTGGGAGCGCCGACGTCGGTTGTAACAGTTTGAAAATTTCACGGAAACTTTTTACCGTCGAAAAACCATTGTGAACTTATTTTAGAGTTTTATTGAGTTTTGAGGCTGGCTTTTTGCATTTTGTATTTATTGGAATAATATTATATTTAACTGTAACTGCCTTTCTATCCCTAGCGAGAGAGAACGAAGAGCCAAAGGTCATACAGTCTCTGCATATCTCTCTCGCCTCGTCCTCGTGCTTTTTACGTGACCTTCCTTTAGTATCATCGATGTTTTTTCTTCAAAAATCTCTTTTGTCGTACTTTCATTACTCATTTTCTCGAAGTATTCAAAATATCGAAACTTTTCTTCATTCTCACTGTGTCATTCTCGAGTATACCTGCCATTCTGCGTATCTCTTTAGTCATTTTCCTAAAAGAAAAAATACTTCAAAACCTATTTACATTATAAAAACGATAAAATTTCACAGGAAAATATATTCAAAATATGTTTCTCGAAGTGGAAAGTAAAAACAAATAAGGCCCAATGGAAGCGTAATTTCCATGATTGGTCCAACTCGGGAGGCCCCCGGTTATCTTTTTGTCATTTTTTTTGTTCACTGCGTCTTTATTCCACCCTTCAGAAAAGACAGGTCGGCTGTATATTGATGAATCTCGATACTTGGCGATTTTTTTTTAAATAATTTATTAAATAATTTTAATTCCTTGTCTTTTTAATTAATCTTTTAAAGTTTATACTATGTGTAATATGTAATAAATATTTATTATAATTGTCATCAAAAATAAATGTATAACGTAGTCAATAAAAATGTATTAAAAATTTACGAACAAAAAAACATTATAAATGATATATTTTTCATTAAATCTATAATGATATCAGCAAAACGATATTAATAATATATAATGTGGAACGCAATTGGCAAAGACTTATATCTAATACGCCGTATCTGCTTAATCATAGTTTTAAATGATCTCTCCGTAGTAAAACTGCGTTCATTTATTATATAAAATAACGGTACGCTTATTACCGCATATAGGTATTTAATCAATCTAGTATAATAATGTTTCTAGTTCACCTTTGATAGGAAGCTGAGGTCAAAGTAGGTGACTCCTTTTTTTTATTTCTTTTTTATACTATAGTATGACGTTGATCCTACGAGAATATGGAGAAAATAATTATACGTATATTATTATTTTTTTATTTATCTTATCTATCTAAGTATTTCGGCATTCCGTTCTTCTCATTTTGTCCAACTATACGTGCATAAATTAATATAAAAGTATATTTTTTATTAAAAATGGAGAATAATTTGACTATTACATTTTTTTCATATAGGTATTATTACAATTTACAATGAATCAGTTAAAATGATGACTATTTATTGACATAATGACTCATACAATTTATAAATTTAACGCATATTAAAAATGAAGCGAAACGAATTTAAACTACGGATATTTTTCTTACTATATAATTAAAATATCTGTATTTTAAATGAGTCATATGTCTTATATGAATATCATTAGTTTCTTCACACAGTAATAATAATAACATACAAAATAGAGAATACAAAAGAGAAGTTTAATTCATATTTCGTCGGTCTACCATTTTAGCACTAAAATAGAAGAAAATACGTAAATAGGTATATATTTTTTTCTTGTTAATGTTACTTAGTTGGCAAGAGAAAACGCAGCGTTGAGTTCCGCAACTCAAAACTAGTGTTGGCACTAAGTGATGCCTGAACACGAGAGTTACTTGTTTTTTTATATATTTTACTATATTATGATTTTATATAATCAAAAACACTCACAATATCAAAACATCGCGCACACAGTACAAAAGAGCGTATTTGCAAAAGGCGAAATGGAAAAAAGGTTCCGCGTGATCGGCCTTTATTTGATTTCACCGTGTTTGCGTACAAATTAGCGACGGCGCTGTTACGTTACGTTTTTATCTTGTCTTGTCGTTTTGCTCTGGGAAACCTTGTAAAAGAGAAAATTAAGGAAATTTTGTTTTAAAATGTAATTTAATTTAATTTATTTGTATGTATGGAATCTTTTTTTTATTTTTTTTGAAAGAAGCTAATGTTAAAACACTTCAACTTGGCAGAACTCAACGCCGTCCGCTTTGCTACAGAGGTAATTAAAATAATTTTACGTTCTCAAGCGTCTCTTGAATATTTTCTTTTCATGTACGGTACATGTTTTGGCAGTCTGGAGCCTAATTTAAAACTTATATTTTTGGTATTTGAACCAAAGACCAACGCCATTGTCACACCTACATTATGTTTGTATGAACTGTTTAAGTAATATTTCCATTAAATACAAATTGATTTAAATTTTTCATTTATCGCTAAAAACAAAAATGAATCATAAAATTATAATTCTAATACAATTTGCAAGCTAATTATACGAAACTTTTTAAAAACTTATTTTATTTGAAGCTTTTTTTTATCTCAAGCTTATTTTTTTAGCAAAAAGTATTGTATCCAAAGTCGTAACCCTTGCTTTTTAAGAAGGTAACGATATTCGCCCGAGTTATCTTTTAATTAACTCTAAGTGTTTTTCTTGAGAGTAAAAATTTTACTTTCAATAACAGTTTCAGTTATTACTTTTTGATTAAGATTTTTTTTTTATTTTTCTTTTTAGCACATACAAGTAATTGCTAGATTCTTTGTCGTAGTTGAATATCTAAATAATATTATTTATCATATCCCACCATTGTGGGTTAAATTCTTAGTTGAGTTCTCCAATGACTAGAACATTGAGTGGTGAGTGAGACTTCCCTCTGCCTACCCTGTAGTAGGGTAGATAATAGAAATTAGACACCCGATTCTATATTTTCCACACACATATTACACACGTCATAATGTAAATTACACATTTTGATTATAATTTATAATTATTATTGTTTTATAATTATTTCAGATTATGAAAATATAAAGACTTATTTTTTTAATATTATTGTTTTTATAATTATCTATCTATATATGAAAATGTAATAGATAGACCAAATCTAATCAATCTTTCAGACAGCATTTAAAAGTCGCAGATTCGAATCCTACATTCAATCATTCAATTCTTATACACCTCTATAGCTATATTTTTATAAGTAAATAGGGGTCCCACCACATATATATCCATACCAATTGCATATAACAGTAGAATCAGTATGAAGAACACTCGAACAGTAATAGACGTAGGCCCCTCGGGCCCTCGGGCCGCAGATGTCGCCGAGATTTAGGCAAAATGAGCTTTCGCCTAATTTATTTTTTGTCGCCTTCTTTTCCTCGTGTAAATATTGACGTTGAACGTTTGGTTCTTGTGGACCTTCTTTTCATGACGTCTTTTTGTAATATAAAAATATTTTAATATGTTTTTTTGTTTTGTATTGATAATGGCGACGTTAAGTTCTTTCTTCCGCCACAATGGAGGGAAAGAAAAGAATAGAGTGATCTGTCACTAAGTTATCTCGTATGACACAATAAATTGCATCTTCTGTTTAAAATCCATACTGAAAAAAAAACAATTTATAATGATTGAACCAAGCACTGTGATTTGTCCGGCCAGCTTGGCATGGTTAAGTGTTAAGACACTCCATCACATTGGGTGTTGACGGAGCTCAACCCCGACCTGTGTTATCAGATCGAAGAAATGATAATAACTTCGCCAAAATATTTGCAGCATTTTACTTAATAATTAAAAATAAAAGTCGTATCCAATGATTGCGAAATTTGACAGACTCACTTGTACCTATCTAAGAGTTTTTTCGTCGGAACCGGACGTTCGGCTCGGCGATTAGGAAATTATATTGGGGGTGGAATTTCTTCTTTTTCTCTCAAGGTGTCGGGAGCGATTGGTTATTAAATCGGACTTACGATTTCACCCTCGTCTTAATTGTCTACGCACATTTTTAATTTTGGTTCCATTTTGAATTTGGTCTTTTATTTTATTATACGTACTACTAAAGTACTTGTACTCGTAAAACAAATAAAACGAAAATATGAATATTAGACTACCAGGCACCTGTACAAACTTAACAATAAAGATTACAATTAAACTGGTTAATATTAATCTTAGGTATAATACAGAATGTCCTTTTATAAAACAATTGTCTAAAAACACAACAGATGGTCAAATACAAACTATTGTATCAAAGAAAATGAACGTAAGCTCCTTAATAATATTGAATACAAGACAACTATACTTCTACAAAAGAAAACAAATGTAACAAAAAACCAGCTAATTAGAACAAAACGAGTAGAACAATTTAATCTGAAAAACAATGGAGTCGAAGAGAACAACAAAAAAATGAGAACAGTCGGCGTCTCTTTTATAACGTTATAAGAATAATTAATTGTAGATATTAATTATATAGTGTTTTGTTCTTATTCTTGATACAACCCTTTACGCCATATGGAAGGAAGGGTTGAGCTTTTTAGCGTTGTTATGACTTTTGGTTTGATTAGGTTTAATTTTTTAAAATTATTCTTCTAGATTACAGCATGGAAAAAATGTATTATTATAAGTGAAACTACTTTTTTCTTTATTACGTTATTTTAAATATGTTATAATATATTTTATTGGTCACTTGTCGAATATAATATTGAATTATTAACTTTAACTCAATTATGTATGGTTTTTGATTACTTACTTTTCTACTTAGATTACCTAATTTAAAAAAATATATATTTTAGCATATACATAATAAAAATGGCACAAATAACAAAAATCTTATAAAACATCAAGATATAAACGATACGTAACAAGTCTGTTGGTGCACACATCGCACAGCTTATGTCATTATAAATCGAAAACAATAGATAAAAAATACATTCTAGAAGGCCTCGCGTTCAAATGCATATTGCAGTAAACCTGTTTTTCCGTTGCAATATTGTTTCTCGCGTCACACCACCGATTGTAATGTAAAACTACGATTTGCCACACTCAGGGAACTAAGAAAGAAGATTTTTGTTCCATACAAATTCTTATGGTTTACAAATTAGTGTTGGCGCACAATTGCATAGACTTCCGTGTGTTTTTTAAATATTCATTGTTTTGCAATATCGATTTTGTATGTTATAGCTTATAAATAATAAAAACTACATTTTTGCAATGCCTATTGAAAATAGCTTAATTTCTTGCATTTATAGTAAACTATGGATATATTTGTAGTTAGTATCGTAAGCTTTTAATAATACATTTTTAATTTCAGTCAAAAATATAAACGCGTAAATCCGCTAAACAAAAACTGACAACATATGGTAGAATGGTAGGATTTCGTTTCGCTCAATAAAATCGTGTTTTAATGGAATCTACCAAAAAACACCGGAAGTGACCCATCAATATTGGTGTAGTGATTTTTTACCGGATCTCGGCAACATCTGAGCGCAACAGGTGCTTTGCGTGAGATAAATGGAGCTTACGAAAAAAATACTCGTTCATGTCGACGATGCTTGAACTTTTACTTTAAAAATGTATTTTATGCATATATGATTTAAATAATCTTGGGTATTTTTTGTAACGCTGGTAATTGGATTATAATATTGCTTATGAATTTATTAATCGACTTGTATAGTCCACTCTTTATAAAAAAATATTTGAGCGCGATAAACGGAACTCAACGTCGCACTCAATCCAACCAAATCGTGGGAACGAAAATATTTTCAACATCTATTTGATATCGAACCTATACCTATCACGAGAAACTTCTCCACTGCGCTTTAAAGGTGTTAGATTTCAAAACAATATTAAAAACCGCCTTAACTGATAGAACATGCAAACTTTTAAACTCATTCCGCCTTTTTTATTCCCAACTTGCTACTTAAGTCGACTAAAGCTCTTTAATTAACTAAGAATGGCGTTGCGTGATTTTTTTGTCTCCTTTTTTTTTTTTATTTAATTACGACCGTAGAAAAGACAATGGGAATAATGTGTTCAGCCATTACAACATTTTGTTATGACATGCAAATTTTTTACCTTTTGTTTAAGTTTTTAAAAGGTAAGTTTGTTTGAGTTTATTCTGGCGAAAGTTTTAAATTAAATTTGTTTTGTTTCTTTAAATTTTCTGTTGATTATAATTATTATTTTTTATAATAATTGTAAATAGGTAATATTAGGCTTGAATATTAATTTATATAAGTTTTATATAACTTTAAATAAATATCATAGTATGCTTAAACGTTATAGGTTCATTTCCAGATTAGAAATCAAAATAATATTTTTTAAACAACCGTTAACCGTATAATATATGAGAATACGTTAAAATCGAACTATTATATTATTATAGGCATCAAAAGTTGCATCAGTGGAGCTAACGGTGCTGTGCAATACCGCATACTCGTAGGTACAACTGGTTTTCTTACATGCACCCACACTTTATATACGATAGCTGTTACAATAGAAAATATCCTTGTTTAAATATTAAATATGACTACGTTATTCCTATTTTATCGTCAGAATTGAAAAAGATGGAGTCTTCACGCTATATACCGTATATAGAAACGTAGTTGGTAGTGTTACTATATTCCGCTCTCCACTTTCCGTCCAATTGTTGAGATTTTGTGTGTTCAGTAGTGTTGTTACTAGAGCACAGAATTGAAAACAATTCATTTCCCCAGAGTAGGATTTGAATCTATAACATCTATTGAGTTTACAGTCAGTGCCATTTAATAATGATGGAAGTAATAAATTCGATTTTTATTTCATGTGTATATTCAAATTTAGTTAATTTATTCAAAAGTTATTTTCGTGGTAAAATTAGAAAGTTTCTGTACATGAAAGATAAAGATTCAATAATATATTTATAACGCTTATATATAACGAGTTTAAAGATCATAAATAGGACAATTTCACATGGTTTATATTTTTGATATATCTAACTGTTTAATTTTATTAATAGGAATATTTTTGCATATTATAAGTATAACGCTTATAGCTAGAACTATTATATTTCCCATGATTTAGACATGTATTTAATATAACAGTTCCATAAATACAGTACTTATAGTGAAGTTATTTAGTTTTCATTGCGTGCGGGTCTTTTTGACCCGCAACACGGAAGGGTTACGTTGTTTATCGTCTACACTGGGACCAGCCGATTGCTAGACACACCTTAATTAAAACTGTGATTTGTATCAAATAACTGGTATTGGTGAATTATAGGTGTAATGAAACAAAATTATATTCTCGTTTTAAGAGATATTGATGATTATTTTACATAGGGCTAAGTGTGGGTTATCTGCATTCATTTTGTATTTAATTATTCATTTTTTTCATTTGAAGTAGAATTTTGTAATATATCGCTTTATTTTTTCAATAATAACAAGTGTAATAAAGTATCTTTATATCTAATATAATATAAACTTAATGTCTTAACACTATGTTTGCTCTGTTTACTCTGTTGTGTGTAGGATCTGTATTCCACGCTGTAAGTTAAAAATATATTGTAAAATTTCAAACTACAGTTTCCTTTTATCTCTACCAAAGTTAAAAAAAATACAATTACAGCTAAAATATCATATAAATAAGAATTCCACCCAACCTTAAAGTGTATCTTGAACCCTCCCGAACAAAAACAAGTCAAGTTTTTTCACTTAATTTAAACTCAAAAGATACTCGAGATAATTGCTCTCTGCTCTCTCGATGGCGGATAAATCGAACCCATTTGTGAAAGCAATTTTCCCCATTTTCCCTATTTTTTGGCATTCTTCGCGGCCATTGTGAGCAAAGAATCGGTGATTAAAATTCAATTTTGGGACAATCAATGGTATAAGATGCAGTGCATTCTAATTGGATGAATAATTATGGATGTTTTAAAATTCGTATTTAATTTCGGGGACTTTTGAGGAACCCTAATCTTGATTTTTGATAAATGATTTATGTGCACCTATTTTGTGGGTATTATGTTGTAGGTATTTTACTATAAACTATTAATTCTTGTTGTTACTATACATAACTGATATCGTACTAAAAATAGATAAGACCTATATTATATTTATAATTTTTTTAGTAAATATATAAATTAAACGTGTATATGAGTATATACTTTTCTCATTTTGTAGCTGAAGCTTTTATTTTGTCTGAAAAAGAGTTCCCGCTTAGCATAGTATTAAGACACTTCGTCCACTTTCCACCTAATTTTTACTGCATGTGATTTGGTGAAAATCAACGTCGCGAAAATACAAAATTTAATTTAGAATTCGAATAAGCTATCACATCTCACACTTCCCATCTAAGCCACTGGGATATAAAATGGAAGAACATAAAACAAAAAATAACTAGCAAAATTATAAAGGCCGAACCAAACACCAGTCATCAATCAAATAACAACCGTTCACACGTCGATGGCAAAAAAAGTTACCAAAACGAAATTCGGACAATGCGATGCCCTTCCTTGTTTATACCTGTAATATTAAATAATAGCACTAATATTAGCATAATAATAGTGTACTTCTATAGTTTCGGGGTTATTGGCTAACGGGCAGCTGCAGGCCATTTTTTTTCTGTGGCCATTGTCCACCGGAATTTGTGCATCGATGCATTCAGGGGTCACCCTTTTTGGATTGCATCTTCGGAAACAATAGATAAAATTAAACCCTTCTACTATAATTTTGAATTGAAATATGAATAATACTTTGTGTTATTATTGTTACCTAGAGATATTAATTATTTTTATTATCTTAGTGGCTATCGTGTACGGAGTTTGAAGTCACCGTTAAACCTAATAAAATTCATGACAAGTTCCAAAATGTATGTTTTTAAATTATTATTGTGCTCAATTTTTTGTACGAAATCCATACAAAAATAGTGAGATTAGTGGAAAAATGGACTTTGAGAATATTGTTTTCTAGAAAATTTAAAATTAGTATAAAGTAAAATTACTACAATAAAAAACGGATTATTAAAATAATTCCGTTATAAAATTACAAATTATTTGAATCATTTAAACACGAATGTCAAATAAATTCGACAATTGGCGTACCGGACCCTTCTGCTACAAAAAACAACAGGTAATCAAAGGGTTATGAGTAACAGTTGTAATGGATGAAGAACATGGGGTCGATTCCGAATGGAGGATTTATATTAATATTGTGTTATACTTTTTTGGTCTACAACGGAAGTATTTATTATTTGTTTTATAACATCATGGGGACTCGATTATTATTCTAAAAGTTGACCTGTAAGGCGCGCTGTTTTATTAGAAACTCACTCGAGCTTCTTTGAAGCTTGATTTTTCTATATTATTATTATAATAACAATTATTTTACCCACATACGTATGTACTTTCATAAAAATGACACTTTTATCTCATATTATTTCATTTAAAAACACTTAAAACCTCACAACTTGAGTAACAGTTTAAAAATATTTGAAGAAGCTTTTAAATATAAATCATGAAAAGTGTCTGCAACTTGAATTCTCTCAACGAATCGAGTCGAGTTAAATTTTTAAATCTCTGTAAGATGCAGCTTTCGGTATCTTTTTCTTCTTTTAGAAAATGTCTCGGGCGATGAATAAAAATAATTGTAGAAGTGACGCCGGCAACCTCTATTCTTACTCTGTTCATACAATTTTATCTTAGGGCTGGTTATTAAAAAATATACATTTTTTTTTCAGTCAGTACTTCTAAATTCTCTTTTAGTAATCTAAACTGTATTTTTTACACACTCTTTGTTAATATGCAAATGATTTATTTTTTTTAACTTCAAGCTTATTTTTTGATAATTATTAAAATTATATTAACCATAACTATGTCGCGGGCCATTATTAAACTTGTCCGTTTTCTCAAGAACTGATTTTTGAGCTTATGTTTATTAAACAATGCTAAAGTACTTCCTAAAAAGTCTATTTAAATAAAAAATATTTGAACTGAAAAAAAACATGGAAACAAGAAAAAACAAATCAAAAAAAAAAGCTCAAAAACTAATAACGATGATAAGTTAAGTGTGAAAGTCGTTAGCGGCAGCCCTACCAGCTAGTACCTACCTACTCGTAAACCGAGACGCTTTTCTCGAACTTAAGGAAAACTTGCCAACATTGGTTCTCTCTTTTTTCTCTACAAAACGGTTATATTATACTTTTTTTATTATTTTCTTTATTCCGTTCCTCGCCTGGAATCTTTTTACTTGAAAACGTGTACCCTTTTCAGGAGTTGGCCGGCTATCTCTTAACTTGACTGTTCAAAACAATAGTGCATTGGAGTAGATATTCTAGTGTGTAGAATTTTGTATGAAAATTGTTGTTGTTGTTTTATTGGATTTATATATCATTTTTACTCTTAACTGCATATATTTTAAAGAATGTAGTGATATGCTGTTGTGACGCAAACTAAATAAGAAGTTAAACTCTTTCTCCATTTAAAGAAATATAAGTGAGATATTCCTATTCATACTTTTATAGGTATATTAATGCGTCAAATTATTATTAGAATTATCATAAGTTTAGATTTTTTTACTTATATATTTTAGAAATCTTAAATCATTGTTTCTTTTATTATTATTAAATTCAAACATTATTCTACATAAATAAAGAAAATATTTTTTAAAAAACGCATAAATATTAAAACTAGCGGGAAGTTGAGCCCGAGCTTTTTGGTTATTGTCTAACATTTTCTAAAATGTATAAATTCACTCGCTCAAACTCAACTCAACTCTTAATGTCTAAAAAAATAAAATAAACTAATTTGAAAAGAAAACTCCACAAACCTCTGTATTCCTTGAAAACCCCTTAAGTTTTTATTTGACCACTGAAGCATTCGCGAGATAGCGCCGCGCGGTGAAAATTAAAAAAAAAACCAAACCGGAGGAAAAATACGCAATCCTCAGGATAGAAGTTTCACAACGTTAAGAAAGTAAGGAAGGGGTGATGTTTTATTGCTTTAGACTACTTTGCAATTCATTTTTGTTTTGTTTTTTTATTGTCAAACAATTATGTTAAAAATTATACTTAAAGTGGATTCATCGTAATATTCGTTTGTGATAATACGCGGAGTTGTGTTCCGCCATGCAATACGCAATGTGCAATACGCGGAAAAGGAGTAAAGTTGCTCCTTGTTTCTTATCTTTAATGTTAACTGGTGTAAATCTGTTTATTGAACTATTCTATTCTATTAAAATATTGAGTATTTAATTTCCTCAAGTGGGAATCGAACTCACAAACTATCCTGTTGTAAACTATCGTGTCGCACGCCTGCGCCTTAACGCTATGTCCGCACTGGCCTCCACGCTTCTCACGCTTCTACCGGTATAATATATATTGAACATATCGATTCATATATTTATATACAATAACAGTAATATTTTAGTAAAACATATTTTCTACATAAATCAATAAATTCCATCAAAAATATTACTATATACAATTAAAATCATACATCTACAAACAACAAGCACTCAATACGAAACTAAACTAAATATTAAACAGTTTAATAAAAACAAAATGGCGACTCAACGTTGCAATAAATTGGCTATCGCGCATATTCGCTCGACGCAGGTGGAATACTATTATATTTTTTCTTTGACCCACCCCCAAATAGTTGAGGGTGGGTTCCTCCCAGCTGGGGGAGTGGGGGAGTGCGTGCCCCCGCCACCCCATCCGAGGGTGGGACCAGGGGGAATGCACTTAACGTGTGTGCACGCAAATTCATGCCCAATAATTTAAATTTCCGATACGTACGCATGATTAATAGAAAATTAATGTTATGTATTTTAAAGATACGTAACTATGTGTAATTTAAGGATATTTTATATTATACATACAAAATTTTTTTATATATATTTAACTAAATGTTAAATTAAAATAATTCATTTTAAACCTTTGACCACTAACTACTACGTTTGAAACGTTAAAAATATTTTAAATTCATATGAATTTTATTTGTTAAATTAGCCTAGCCGCGTCACCTGGCGTTACTCGAGTTCAGATAAACAAGTTAAAAATAACGTCGTTACAAGGATAACGCTCTAATGAAATCTCAATACGTTATGTTCGTTGGTGTGTATGTACCTACATAGGTACGTGTGTAATTTTAGTATAAATGCAGTTTTCGTTGGTTTTTACTATCGTTGTTTTAATTAAATATATTTTTTTGGCAAATTTTTGTATGAACCATACAAAATTTCACAACTTTTTGTGCTATAAATAATGTGTGCAATTATTTCAGCTTACTTATATATTTATTGTTTTTTCTTACATGTTTTTTTAACTAGTTTAAAAAAGAAGATCCTCTTGGAACACGTCCAAGCTCTCTGCCCACTAAGCTTTTACTGTTTTCTTGTATACAATTTCAATCAATGTTTTATTGCATTTCCTATAAAAATCCAATTAAAAAAATCTCTATCTTCGAAAGACATCGATAATAGCCTGTGAGGTTTAACAATAATTATATGTTTTACAAATTATAATACAAAATATTTTTTTCTTTTTTCATATTCATTCATTTTGAAGAACCAATATAACCTACTTATTTTACTAGGATAGTAGGAGCTTTTATAGTTTTTTTTATAGAAAAAATCTAAAGAAAAACATAAAGAATATATAAAAGATTCATCTTTTACAAGTACATTACTGCAAGTTATAACGTCGGCGATTGCGTCCCAAATTCAAAAATAAATTTTGCATCGCGCCGTCGGCTTTCGCTTTAAAATCGACGCCAGTATGCAACGTTTGATGTCGATTTTAAAAAGAAAAAAATATCTATGTACTAAGAACTATTATTAGTTATATTAAAATGCCTTATAACTATTTTTTTAGTTATAACTTAATTGTAAATAGTTACTTAGTTTATATTTAGTAAGTTTTTTAGGTTAGTAAGTTTTTTTTTTTAGTTTTGGGTATAATTTTGAGGTTGTAAAAGAAATTACTGATAAATCATAGTATTCTTCATTCACCACTTACTTGAGTCAATACATGTAAGTGGCGGAACCTAACTCTGTATTTATAAAATATAAATGTTCAAATATTTTATGTGAATTTTAAATCGACAATTACAAAGTCAAATATATAACAACTACACGAAAGTATAGAGACCTACCTAAGAAAGTGTTATTCTTATCAGTTTAGACTATTATCTAAGTTGAGAAAGTTTAATTAATTAATTAGAATTATTAACGAGGCCGGCACTAGCGTGCGGCAGTAGATGTGGGTTCAATTCCCACCCATTCAGCGTGAACTTAAAAAAAAAACATTAATACCTATTTTATGTTACAGTGATCCCAGTCTCAAAACAGTCCATTCTCGACTTTCTACCCAACATTTGAATTTGCGTAACTCAACGCCGCAGTTAAACATTATAATAATGCGAAGAATTCAAAATCCTACGCTTTCAAAGCTTGTGAGCTGGCACTTTTGTATGTAAATCTAGTGCGTAGGCTCGGGCCGCCTAGGTCTTTGATTTCGATATCTAGACGATTGTTACTTGAAAGTAATTACCATTTTATCTATTTTATACATTTAATTTCATTGTGGATTTAATGTTTAAATTATTTAGTGTTATTTTTTAAAATTATAGAATAACTATTTTTTTAGAAAACGTATAAGAAATTAACAAAGAGAAAATTTTAGATACAAAAAAATATTTTTTTTATAGTTTACAACGTTTATAGTTTAAAATGTCAAGTTTTTTATTTTTTGTTCATTACGTGGGTTAGGTAGTGTCTAATTGCTTATTATATTCTCCATTTTTATTCCAAATTTCAATATTTTATACTTAAAGTTATTTGTATACCTATGTGTATAAAACTCGTTTCTTCATTATAATAGTTTAATATATTATAAAACTAATAAATCTAACCGAAAAACAAGCATAATAGATACATTTGCAAATTAATACCAATAAATATTGTAATCTTAAGATACCATCCCAAGCTAACATCGTTCAAACTGTGCTAAGGCGAACGCCTTTCCCTTTGCATTTATTCATAGAAAATAACAAAAATATACATATACATGGCCATTATAAAATGAACCCCCACTTCGTTACTGGGGAGTGTGTACAAACCAATGAGCGGTGAGTGTGTTAGAAATGAGAGGTCAAGGTATTTTGGTTTGTACTACGCGTAGGTTGTATTGAAAAATGGCGGCCTTAGCTACAATAGTGCGAGGCACAGTGAACCCGGAAGGTCTTAGTACAAGATTTAATCTGTTACTTTTTAGATCTTGTACGGAGTTATGCAAAAAAAAATTAATCTTCTTTTTCATTTTTCATTTTGTAGGTAGTTTTTTGGTTTATTTCAAGAAACGTTATTAAAACTGAATATAATGATTTTTTCTTATGTCAAGTTTTTATTTCATCGTTTATTAAATTTATTCAATCCATACATACTTTCACTATAACATGATGTAAACGAAACAATTTCACGAAGTCTCCATTAACCCCTTACGTAATGAAATTGAGTACATAACAAAACTATTTCAAAATCTATTGATCCAATAAAATGGCCTTGTAAAATTTACTATCAATAAAAGTAAAGACCGTTAGAAGCCTACATTCACTTTGGTAAATATGAGACGAACGTATTTTTTCTAATAAATATCTAGAAATATTTTCGCGGCGTTGAGTTTCGCCACTCAACACGCTGTCTTGAAAATTGGGCGGAAAGTGAGGAACGGAGTGTCTTGTAACACTATGTTTCCTCTACCTATCCTACGATGTGCGAGAAAAAAATATTCTGAATATCGTTGTTGAATATTTTCGGAGATATTAACATACATCACTTCGTTCTTCGCTCTTAATTATTTAAATCTAAGCGTTATGTTAGTTAACGTAACGCCATATCTAATTTTATTTTATAGTGAGATATCAACTCACATTTACATTTATAGATAAATATCATCTTCATTAATTTTGAAAAAACTAATGAAGATGACACTACACAAAATACAATACACCAAACCTAAAATCAAACTCACGACCACCTAAGTAATATAAGCCACACAAATAGAAATCAAAATCACCCGTTATTCAGTCCAAAAGATTTATTATAACACGTACGTATGTCATATTCATACTATATGTGTATATATATAATAGCACAATATATCATATATCTAGGCTTGGCATCTAGGAAATAATTCTACAATATCTTTCTAAATGCGTCGGTGTGCGTACGCGCATTCTTCTCAAACATGCAAAAACACGCACACATGGACGTGTCAAAAACATTCTGTATGTGTGTTGTACAGGGATGTGCGCCTGTGTGCGTTGGCCGAGGACATTGACTTTTGCATTTGCTTGCAGCTAAAAGTATGCGTCGGTTTTATTATGGACTTTAAAAAAAATGCACTCGGTCATAGTGGGTTAGGTCGCGGTCGTGTGCGGATTTGGGTTATGGGATGAATGGCCGGGTTGCCGAAATTTGGGACTGTTGTGTAATATGGAGAAGCGTTAGCATAATCATGTTTCTAAATATGAATGAAGAAACAATTTTTTTATGTTCATAATAATATATTTATAATTTACTTAGACTCGACTATGACTTCTAATACCCATCCACCTCTGTTCTTTTCTGTTTTGATTATGGCGCTCCCAACATGCCAGTTAAAAACTAATCACTCCTCTAATGTCACGTTGTATGAAGATCACACTAAGTAAATTGTACGGTAAAAGAGACAGATCAATATTAGAATATTGTAACAAAAGAAAAAAATTCACAGGACAATGTCCAAAACAAATTACGATTAAAATAGCAAAGATATCTTTCCCCTCTATAATTATATCTTCACATTTTTGGTCGTATAGTAAAATAGGCAGATGTAGCCTAGTGTTAAGGCACTCCGTTCTTCACTTGTTACCAGAGCGAGGAAGTGAGAATAACTCATTCCCCCCAAAAGTATCGAACCCACAATCATCGCTTTACAGCCGCAATCTGTATTAAAATACATTTACTTAATATTTTAACGTTTTAAAGTTATTACTTCCTTTAGAGACCTGAACCTTTCGCCTCAATGCACTGGGTGTATGCACTTTTGCTGTGCTATTTTTAAAATGAGCTCGGTCATAGTGGGTTGCGGTTGAACTTGCGTTTCGGGTTAGTTGGTGAATGACCAGATGAATGAAAATATATGCCAGCCTTTTTTTCATAACAGAATAGGTATACAGCCTGTTAACACATTATCTAGCGGCGGAACTTTACACCGCATTTTGGCTTAACGGTGTTAAGAACCAAAGAGGGTTTAGAATATAGGCAATGTTCTGAGCAAAGATAGAAAAAGTAACGATAGTGTATAAGACATTACTCAACGGCCTTTAATGGTGTGAATTTTATTGACACGTTTAATCATATTAAATTTCATCTTCATAAGTGCAAAGTTGCTTACTCGAGTTAAAAAATAATACAAATGACGAAATACATTGAACCCACTATATACCTTCGCTAATTCTTTGTACTTATATGATACTTGTAATGCTTAACCTCCTTTTAATTTTAAATTCATAGGATGTTGGACTTTTATCCATACTTCTATATCTATGCTAATATAATAAAGCTGAACAATTTGTTTGGTTGAACGTTCTAATCTCAGAAACTACTGCGAATTAAAAAAATCTGCGAACAAAGTCACAGTTAAAAAGTTGATAACAATATAAACGTGACTTACACCTTGTTATCATTTGTTACATCAACAACATTAAATATCTCAATTAATTCATTAATATGTATCAATTGTAATTAATAATTCATTGAATTACTCGTAAAATCATTTTAAATCAGAAAATACGCGTAATTTACATAATACTTAGGTAGCTTTTAAATAGGAAAAGTCGAGATACAAATTCTCAGTATCCATTGATATATAGCTTATATATAGCCTTACTGTCAAACCATTCAATTTTATTAAAGCTTTAAATGCGTTGAATTCCGCCACACATTACGCACTGAATTCGGGTGAAGAGCAGTGAATGGAGTGTCTTGACATTAAGATCTGTTTACCTACCCTGCTATATGAATACGTAAACAATATTTTTATCTATAAATTTTACATATAATATATAATTATATTTCCTCGCTCTGGTAACAGCGGCGTTGAATTCCACCACTCAACACGCAATGTCTCGAGAATTTGGGGGAAAGTGGAGAACGAAAGTTTCTTAATGAGAACAGAGGGCCTTAACACTAAGTTCCCAGATTAACGTGAAACTAAAAAATATATATTGTGTAAATCCACTTAAGCCAACCAAACTAGATGTTTATAACACCATTACTCAGGTATCATTTGCCATAAAATAACCGTTCGCAATGCACGAGATGAACAGATAATTATAGGGACAGATGAGGCTCCACATCCTTATTTGTTATTACTTAATGAATATATTTTTAATAGAATTTACATAAATTATATATTACTATGTTACTTAATTATGTTTACTTTAGAGGCCACGTAAACTCGACAGTTGTGAATTCAATTTCCATTCGGGGGTATGAATTAATTTGCTCTGGCAATAAGACAAAGCGCGTCATTGAAGTCCACCTAAAACTATAAAAACTAACTGTATTCCTTCTTCACAGGAGAACGTCCATACAAGTGCCATTTACCGGACTGCGGGAGAGCTTTCATACAACTATCAAACCTCCAGCAACACCTCAGGAACCACGACGCGCAGGTCGAGAGAGCCAAGAACAGACCCTTTCATTGTAACATATGCGGGAAAGGATTCGCCACCGAGAGCAGTTTGAGAACGCACACAGCAAAGGTCAGTATAATAATGGGGTTTTAGTGAAAAAAATTTACAAATTATAATTAGAAATGAGAATTTTGATGTGACTTAGAAATAATTTGCAATAATCTTTTGACGTTACTACGTATTTAATGAATGAATGAAAATAAGATTTCTACGTCCACTTTTGATCCATTTAGACACTCTCTCAATCTCTAACTCTTAATCGTGAACAATAAATAATAATACAAATAATATTTTTTGTAACTGCAAAGGAAAGATTTAACTATTGCGATAGTTTTTACAAGTTCATATTTTATCATTGAAAAATACAAAGTATTTTTTTGGATATATAAGCTAAAATACTAAAAAAACTCCTTAAATAAAAAATATTATGCACATTTGTTTATTTAAGTGCAATTTTTGTATTTTTTACTGTTTATTTAAAGGCATAATAATTGAGCTAAATTATAATATGTATTTATTTATATTTAATCAATATTTAAAACTATGATTTCTTTTATTTTCTATTTTATATTAAAACGACGCACCAAACAAAACGGTGCATTTTATGTTCAAAATCAAAATTCCCTTTGGCCGTTATATTTTTATTTCAAACATTATATTTATTTCGAAATTCCATTTGATAATGTTTGTTTGTTTATACATTACTAATCTTTACTATGCCCGCATCGACGCTGGATAGGAGCTTCAGCTGCACCTTGGTGTTTTGCAGCAACACGCGGCTCTCATGATAGGTGGAGCTACGGCCACGCCTTGCCCGATATGCCACAAAGTAGTATTCGGTGGCGAAGCCCTAGTCGAACATATGAAGAACACACACAAGGACCCCAATGCGTCCGGCGTTGCGAGTAAGTTTCTCGGCAGCTCGGTTTTCGTTGGTTAAAGGAACGTCATCTATTGTTTGTCTCTATAGATAGTGTTTCTTTTGGATTTTTTGAATCCAGTTTCTAGATTTAAATAGTTTAAGCGATCCCCTTTGTTTTAATTGTCTTTGTTTTTCTTAGGTTATTATAAATATTATAGATTTCGAGTCAGTTAGATGAAGAGTTTAAATAGTAGACAATATTACAGAAGGGATTATTAGTTTATAAGACAAGTCACTGGAAGTTTATAAAGAATTGATAATTCCTTATTATAAGGAGAAATAAATAACTTTTGCTATTTTACAGAACTAAAATCTTCCAGACGGCTCAAAGCCACAAGGGGTGTTGGTTATACCAACCAAAAAACGTATCGTCTCCATAATTTTAAGTCATAGCATTAGTTATTTAATGCCATCTGAAGAATCGTCTGTTTATGTTACTGCTTTATTGGAAGGGTATACTGTTTTACAAACATTACTTCGTTCAAATGGTTCTTCGGATGATGTGGAAGCTTTATTATCATAACATGTTTTGTTTATATGCCTTATATCTTTGTTACCCTCGTTTTGAATTCATCGATCTAATGCCATCCATTTAATTTAGTTTGTTTTAGTTTTCCCTCGTTTTGAAATGTTTCTTTCGTTATTATTAAGCCACGACGACTTTTGTTAAAAGCCTTCCCTCAAAATAAACATTGCGGCCCATTAAATATCCATGTCTAAGGTACATTCACGTGATAGATAAATATTACCAAACAGCAATTATCAAAAGTCGTCGTTCGTCATACTGAGCTAACTTGGAACTAACCGTTTGTTTTTTTTCTCTCTCCCTCCCTAACCCACTAACCTTTCCCGGTGATGTCAGGTCCGCCCTCAACATCACCGTATCCTCCGCAAGCTAAACCTATTGATCCTTATATAGCGAAGCGGCGGACTGCTAACCACCCGTGCCCGGTGTGCGGCAAGCATTATGTCAATGAAGGTTCTTTGAGGAAACACCTGGCGTGTCACCCCGAGTCCCAACTGTCTGGCGGTCTGCGAATGTGGCCGTGCTCAGTTTGTCAAGCAGTGTTTACTCATGAAAGTGGTAAGTTATTTATGCATTTAAAGACCCACCTTATTGTCGGTAACAAGCTTAGGAACATCGACTGTAAATTTGTATAAGAGCGTAAACTTACTAGTTTTAGTGGCTTGATTTGAACATTTTTGATATTGTACAATTTTTACATCTAATGCTTAACCAGTGTGATAATTTTTTTTGTACTCAAATTACCAAAGAAGAAATTTATTATGAATCTACTATTAATTTTATTTAAAAAAACACACAGGAAATTAATTAAATACCTAACTAATTTCAGGTCTCCTATCGCACATGGAGCATATGAGAATGGAACCTAAACATCAATTTGCGGCTCAATACGTCCTGTCGAGAGCCGCTGCAGAACGACGCGAGAGAGATATTATAGCTGCCGTCTCAGCGTCCGCCGGTAGTTCTGGTCTTCTGAATCTGGCACCACCTTCACCTGCACATTCTGACTCCTCATCAAATGGACGTCTTTCATCATCAGCTGGTTCAGAAGTAGGGACAGCGGTTAACAAAATATCAGACCTTCTCCGATCAAATGGTCAATACGATGAAAGGATGGCAACCATAGCCGCGGCCGCTAACATGATGACTCAATCAGGTGAGAACAATGCAGTGCAGGTAGCTGCTGCGAATCTAGTATCAGCAATGCGCCAACAACTAGCAAGAGAACCGACACAGGAAGCCCAACCACCCTCCGAAGCGGCGATTAGAATTCAACAAGCTGAAGCTCTGTTACGAAGTCAAGCTGAAGCGCTCAGGCTAGCCGTATCTCAAGCGCATAACAACGAAAACCCTCCATTACGACATAACGGGTTTCAAACGAATGAACAACTATCACCTGAATTAGTCGAAGCCTTCAGAATTGCGCAAGAGCAAAGACTAGAGCAAGCGCTACGATTGCACGACCCGAGAATGCTTGGATTTAATTTACCATCACCAGTTCAGCAGGCCCAGGCTCAGGCGCAAGTTGCTCAGGTCGCTCAGGCCGCTCAAGCTGCCCAGGCGGCTCAGGCAGCCCAGGCCGCACAGGCCGCCCAAGCCGCTCAGCAAGTAGTCCAGCAACAACAAATGCACCAAGCGGCGCAGGTCGCACAACAAGCAGCGCAACAAGCGGCACAACAAGCTGTCCACCTACAACAAAACACTCAACCATGAAAATTCAGTTATTACTAATCCGACGCGATGTCTATCGCAAAACTATAAAATTAACTAAAAATATTTTATTATTATATATTATTAGCTCTGACATTTGATGAATTATAAAAGCACTTGGGAATATTTCAGAGAAGGGGAAATCAATTTTAGGTATAAAAATAGTTTTTCAATATTGTCATCCGTCAGAGCTCCACACTGACAATATTTTCGAAAAAAATGACGTTTTCGGAGCGAGAAGTCGCCTCTGATTAGTAACTTACTCTATGTTAATGTTATACCTACAGACGATATTGAAGCTATACTAAAACTTAGATAGAACTAACATGTGTACATAGGGGTAGTGAAATCTAATATTGTGTAAATATAAAAATTAATTAAAAAAATAGACGAATGAACATAATGGAACAAAAACTCGCCCGAACAAATAATTAGATGTAGGTACTGAGTGCAATCGTCAGTATACACATGTTTTGGTTTTTTTGAGTGTTATCGATATTTATTTTATTTTATTTTAATTTTAGCGTTTACCATATTTTTTATGAATACGTAACGCGCTCTTCGCTTAGAATCGGATCTCCGGTCGAGGGTACGGTTACAAAGTTTATTTTATATATTTATTTTTATTTTAGCTTTATCACAGAACAACGTATTTTTTAGCTTAGTACAAACTTTTTGGATGTGCCAAACGTTTTATGCACGTTTTATCGCATTTAGCGAACCTTTGCAATATTTACTTACATTAAGTTTCCAAATATATTTTTATTACTTCTATAATTATTATTATTATATAAATATATTTTAACATTATTTAACTTTCACGCAATAACACGTCTCATGCTAGTCAAATTTTGAACGCACAAATTCTATTTTTGAAATTATTATCAAAAAAGTTTTTTTTTTCATATTATTATTATATTAATGTCCTTTATTTCTTGGCTTATAATTTTATTTAAATGCCATATTAGTAATAATTGTAAATAATATATAGGATTTAGAAAATGTTGATGCTTATGTTTTTAATTGAAAAATGAAAAATTAACGTTTTATTTTTTATTATTAAGCGGTTATAATTTTTAACTGAAAAATTTAATAATTTAAAAGATATTTTTTTGTATAGTTAATATATTGAATTATGTTTTTTTTTCAGAAGACTGCCGTTATTTTTCTTTTTTCTTTTGTAAATAATTGTGATTATTTCATGGTATATAAAAATAGCGATTATTCACTGAATCGATACACGATATGCCGAATTGGACTTGGTCGGACGCTAACATCAGTCCGACGGACGGTCTTGTATGGACGAAAAGAACACGAGACATTCTTTAAACACGGACTCAGACATAGCCCAAGTAATATATTTATTTTTATTTTCACACATAACATATAAATAAACAATAGCCCAAATCATTCTATATGATAACAAGTAATGTTTTACACAGAACAATGATATACAAATAAATGCAGTTGCCCGAATAGTAGTTTTATAGTTCACATAAAATAGAAACTAGCAAGATCGTCCCATTTCGATTGGAATTAGAACGATTTTGCAGTTTTGCAATAAGAATGTCAAGTGTTGCCGAATAATTCTTTTAATATTATCATCATGTATTATAATTAAGTGACGATTCGTGCGTACAAATGCGTTTCCGTACGGGTTTGTGCGGACCAGTCGGAATTATATAATAATCGTAACATAGGTAAGGTATTCTAAGCTGATTTAATGTAATCATGATTTTCTTGAATTAATGATTGATATCTCGCGCAGCAGTGGAGGCTGCAGCCGGTGCAGCCGGTGCACGGTGCAGCTCCACCCCTGGTGTGGGGTGTCAATGTATGTAGAAAAAAAATACAATGCAATAGCCCAAAACTCGTTTTCAGTTTGTTCGTGACGTTTGGTTCTCGTGGAGAATATTTTGATTGTTTTCCATTATAGTATTTCATTTATAAAATACAAAAATTTTCGGCCGATTTTTCCTATGATTTGGAATGGTATGGACAGTTCTGACGCGAAGGGTTACCCGATGATGATTGTTTTTTTTTTGGGAAACGTGAAATCACACATTTCGGACGCAAAAATTCAAACTTTTCGACTGATATTATTACATAATATGATAACACAAAACAAATACTAGAAACGCAATAAAAATTAAGTGAACGGATCGCTATTTATGTAAAAAAACTTTTCTCATAAATTTTAATAATATATAAATAAATTTAATATAACAACAGAAAAAAAGTTCCTATCAATATTGTATAAATGCTATTGTTTTTAAATTTAGGTGGTAGTAGATGGAAGAAAAATTTATGGACGTTTGGTATTTTTAAAGTTATAAATAAAATAACCCATCGTTTTAAGGAACTAGCTCGTGAGTCGAGTTTGTACAAAGCGAGAAGAAACAAGCACGGATGGTGTCTCCTAAATTTAGATTTTTAGAACGAAAGTTACGTTTCCAAGAAAGTGTTCAAGTCTAACGCGTCCACGTTGTTGCACCGCGCGCCAGATATTTGTAAAAAGACGTATTTTCGAGATAATAAAATTTTAATAGATAAGGATTTTTTGATTAAAACAAATGAAAATTAATAATTAGGAAACCGCGAGCGCGCAACAATGTCGACGTGCACGTATTTCTGTGATCATCGAAAATGGAATAGTTATTATAAACAACAGGCCGTGTCTGCGAGTTGTCAGAGGTTATTCTTAAGTTTTGGAAGGTTACATTTTTTAATATTATAAAAAAAAGATAAGAAAGAAAATTTTTTCTACATTTATTTTACGATGAAAAATTCCATAGTTAAGCTGTGTACATTTAATGATTAAAGCCTAATTAACAGTAATGGCCGCGAGGCTGTGACGAAGTAAAGGATAATATTCTCGTACTTCGTGTTAGTATCAATAGTACTGGTTTCTGTTGTTCACTGCGACTACCGTAGTCCCCCCACAGAGTGCGCTGTTGGTAGATCCCGCGGGGAAATGGATACGACACACTTATATATAGTTTGATTGGCATTTAATATTTACAAATTATTGTTTTAAATGTTCTGTTACTAGGATAAGTTGATCTCTCATGCGGAACGCAAATAGTGAGGGGGGTGGGTTGTTAATAATATTTTTTTCGTACAAATTTGATAAAACAGACTAAATTTATGATAGACATTGTTATAGAATAAAGAGTTTATTGACTAATTGTGATATTGATGAAATTTAAGCGGCCGCTCCCCTCACTAGCTTTGTGAATTATGTATGACAAAAATTTAAGGCCACTCATTTGTTTTCTTGGGTCACGTCGAAGAATCTTGGAAAACAAAAGTGGTAAACACTAGGCGAGCTCTTGCGACGGTGTCTGTCAAGCATACATACAATATAATATGTATAGCGAATAGAATACATCGACTTTGACAATACATTATTTTGACGACCACCGTCGTAATAGATCCCAAATGTTCGCGGTTTCAACTTGCGATTACATTACATTTTTTATTTCGAGTTAAATTTTTAATTACGCAACTTGCACACTCTTGCACACATTCGTATCTTTCACACCTACGATTCGTGCAAGACGTATGCAAGCTGTGAAAACTGTTAAGTTTTTAATAATGAATTGCTGTTGATTTGAATTACTCATCCTTATTGACTGTTAAAGTTTTTTCTTTTTACGCTTCATCGTTTCCGTTGAATTCGCTTGTTTTACGATATTTAGCCAAATATACACAATTATTAATCTTAAATTTAAGTGTAGACAGGATAGCCAGGTTTTCAATTCATAACTCACATAGAAGTAATTTCATGTATCTTTAATTGTAAGCTAGTAACTAAATAAATGTAATGTAATTCGGGGCTCTTTATATAAAATGCCGTTGGATAAAGTGTATTTTTTATAAACGGGTCCGAAGATAGCGTGCATTAAACAAGTATATGAGCTTGGTGCATACTATCGATGTAGTGAACAACGAATAAAAAACAAATAAATACAAAAAAAATATGTGTACTTAAAAGTACTTAATGTAATAGATAATGGATCTTTATATTGGTGTTTAAGGGTATCTTTACCCGACGTGTTGGTGTCGTATCCATTTTGAAGCTAAGATCCTTTTGATATGAAATTCTGGTCACGCGTTCATAAATAAGAAATGTTTTCTACAGATTTTTAGAAATTGCGGTGTTTAACCAAGATACTGCTATTTTTGGTGGTGCTTCAAAGTTTGGACTTTCTTTGGACATACAACAAAGTCAAAATTCATAAATAGATCGGCGATTATACTATTTCTTAATAATAATAATATTAGTCACGATAGTTTAAAAATTCACTCAATTTTTTTGAGAAACTAAAAAAAAAATAAACCAAATTGAACCAACAGCGCATTTATTTCTACATTTAATACCTAGCCTCATAATGTCACGTGGGCATTTACGTTGATGTCGTTTCGCAGTTTTATGTCACATAGACGTACATTCGTAAAATCTGAGCTCTTCTTGTGTTATGAAAAACAAAACGTATTTTTCAATTGGTGTATTTCTAGTCTTATTTTTATACAATTTCTACCCTTTTACAAGCATAAAAAAAATGTCGTGCAAATTTGGAAAATACGAAAGTTGTAACACTTTTTGGACATAATAATATTAATTATGTGAAATAGAATATTGTAAAAAAAAATCAAAATTAATATAAAATTTCGGCGTAATTTGTAAAATTTAGTATGTATAGAGGTAAAAAATTAAGTAGTTTGGAAAAAAACATGTTTGGCGTACCTATTTAAATTATTAATAAAAAAACATTGTAAATAAACTTTAGGCATGTGATGTGACGTTTGGTGTTAGTTCCAGTTATATACGTGGAATATTTGTTGAATTTTGACATAGTGTGAAAGAGAAAGAAATAGAAAAAAGGGTTTTCCATCTCATTTCCAACTTCTACGTATATACAGACGCTTAGACCTAATGTCCTATTCAAAATTTTGAAATAAAATTATATATAAATATGTCACGACAAATTTTCGTTTTTATTTTTTTGTATTTTTGTATAGCTGTTTATTATTAAGTGGTTTCGTAATATGTTATTTGAGATGCCATGTTTCTTTAGTTTAGTGTAAGCCGCAATGTGTTTAAAAATTATATTTTTATAGAAGTTATATTATATATTATTATTTTTTTTGTACTCGACCTAACGCTATGTATAGATAAGTTAGAATTCGTTATGTTACGATATAATTATTATAATTTACATTTTTTAATTGAAAATTTAACCCATTAATGTTTATGTTAAAGTTAATTTTAACAACGGAAAATGCTTACTGTGTCATTAAAATGAGAATAGTGACTATTATTGCCGAAACGGTTAGCTATAATTATTTTAAAAAATAAAAAGAATGATTCATATCCGTGTTTTTCTTTTTATCCTTTTAGGTTCTATTAATGGAATCCCCTACGTAAATAAACATTATTTTGAATTTTAATTTAATTTAAAGGACTTTAACATAGGGAGCAGCGACGTAGAATGTCGCAACTCGACACAAAGGAATGTTTGGACACCATATTCATTCATTTCATTGTCTATTCTGCTAAACACGGAATATTGATAAAAATTAAATTGATAATAACTTACATAAATATATTTTATTTAGAACTATATTTATATTTAAATCGGAATGTAAATTTTATATTTTATTATGTCGCTTGGGGCGCCATCTATTGATGAATGGATACTTTTTTGTGTTAAAATGTCTTATTAGAACGTCGATCGTTATAAATTTTGGACTATTAAAAACAAAATCAGCTTCACGCACACAGCAGACACTCCACTGCCGAAGTGCACGACATATTTTTTAGACATTGCGTGTTCAGTGAAGGAACACAACCCTCGCTTTTACAGACATTGTGCCGCTGCGCCATGACGGAGTAATACCATACCTCTTCTTAATTGTGGTTGAATCTTATTAATTTCTTTTCAATCTTATAATAATTATATTGATTGTTTAATCAACCATAGCTATCCTACGTGAGAATCAAATGTTCTCGATTTTCGTTATAACAATTGATTAACCTACTTCTTTTGAGCTATTAAATATAATAGGAATCTAAACTGTACATTTATAAATTATAATATAAGAAGAAGATAAGTTATGTAAAAAAATTGGAAATAATCTCGTTATTAAAATATTTTTTTAAATATATTGAAATACACTGCCATCTATTATAAAATTATTAAACGACTTCAAATAGAAAGCATATACTACACGGTACAAAATAGTTGTAAATTTAAATAAAAGATGGCAGCACTAAATAGTTTTTAAGTTATAATATAGAGGGCGCTGTACATGAGAAACGTAATAATAACTTTTGCTCATAGATAGCGTGAACTCTTTTTTTATAGAAATTTTGTGTAAGTAAATAATTAATTAGCTGTTTTTTAGATAATGTGTAAAAAAATGATCTAAAGTAAATTTTTTTTTCTAAGCATACAAACTAAAAATCCTTAAAATTCAAATATATTTTTCTGGTTGAGAAAATAAAACAAAAATGTTATTTTTGTTTTTAATTTAAGAAAATTTTAGGGTTTATAAATGACTAATTTGTATTAGTTTTATTGAAGGTAGTTCAGCTTAAATGAAAAATTGGCTTACCTAATTGTTATAAGAAGAAAAAAAAATCGCTTTACATTCTAAGTTGTAATATCATCTTTTGTAAATATGTATGTAAAAAGATAGGAACCTCTGTCCCGAAGAAATAGCAAAGCATCATCTCTTTTGTCTTCCCTGCCCAATCGGTGTCGCTAACAGTATTAACTTCACATCGAATAAAACTATTCTTATAATAATTATTGAGTGGGAACTTAAAACCAGTTGAGAGTAGCTTATAAATACGGGCTAAAGAATAGAATAAAGAAAGTAAAATCTAAGAATCACATTTACATACAGTAAGACGTCGTGCTGCGTCAAATCGGCCTTGAAAATAAATGTATTTTTTAGCTTTACGCTATATCCCGCACATAGCAGGAGGGAGGAATCCAGTGCTAAGACACTCGTCCCCCATTAAGACATTACATTCCCCACTTTCCGCTGAATTCTTGTGGCATTGCGTGGTGACTGGAACTCAACGCCGCTCTTTGGCTTTTTATCAGGAAATAAAAGAACTAAATATTTTATTAATCGAACTCACAACCACCGCGTTTACGGTATAAATTAAGCAATGTGTAATATTATTTATACACATTTATATCATACAAAGACCGTTGTTCCCGAGTGAACCCCCAACGGACCGTAATAATTAATATTATATTAAAAAAACCGATGAAAAACTTCTTATACGATGTGAGCGATGCTACTCTATGAAAAGTAGGTTAGTATGGAGGAAGATTTTTTTTATTTGTTTCTCGTATCGAATCGAATAGAATATTTAAAATAAGCATATTAAATGATTTTTCTCCAAGTACAATAGCGAAAACTGAACTTAAAACGACCGTTTCTTACAATAGCACAAACACACAGACAAAGCGACAAAAATATATATTTTTTTAAATACAATTTTTTTTATACATATTTTTATTTTATACATATTCATAAAAACTATATTGCAATTTAATATATGAACTACAAAATTATTATATTATTACGAAATGTAATATATTTGCAGAAAGACATCGGTACCATTGCTTCCTACAAGTGCCTTCTCCATACAATGCAACCAAGCCACGATCGCGTGCAAACCTTATCACTAAATAACGATAAGATTTTTTCCGCCATCTTTTTCTCATAGTCTATGCGTGATTTTCATTTTGCATTATTTCATTTTTTTTATTTTTAAGTTTTTTTAAATATTAACATAAGTAAGAAGTTTGTTTACATTTTTTATATACTTTTTCTAACATAGTACAACATTATAAAGCTTAAAGTTTGTTTAGTTCAACGGACTGTTCTCAGGAATACTAGGATACTAGGATAATTTATTTATTGTCTTTACGCTGTATCCCGTGTAATCCCCTTAAGAGAATAAGTAGAGGGAAGGGACGAGGGAACCTGGGTCTAGTCCTAATACTAGGCCCAGGTTCTTAAGGCTAATAAAAAAAATATTAAAAAGATTAAAGTAGGTTGAATCATTATAGAGTGAGATGTTAGTGTTAAGACTAAGTTCAAGTCTGTTCCTATTAAAACATTTTTTTCGTAATTTACGTATTATTTCACATATACGCAAATAACAAATCTATTTAGATATAATTCTGCACAGCAACCTCGAATAAAAAAGTTTTTATATAAAAAATGTAAATATCAAAGGTTTTTAACCGCACTCTCCCCCACTATGAGGACACGGTGCATGAGTTTCTAACAAATAGCGCTATTGGCGTGTCAAACCATCACTTTAATTATGAGAAGAAAAAAAACCACCCTTTTATGGAAGCAAATTTTAAATTTATTCTAGAGAAGTATCTAACTAATGTCTAACACTGAATAGTTTCACGCTGTATCCCGCATATAACAGAGTAGACAGAGAGAGGGAACTCAGTGTTAAGTCATTCCATTCCCCAAACTTTTGCGTGCGTTGCGTATTGAATTACAATTTGAAGACACAATTATTGAATATTGGGTCCATTGCAAATACATACACGTTAGTTCTAAATAAGGACATTCGTATTGTTATAGAAGAATGTAACATTTAATTTACCTCAACCGGAAATGGAACCTATTATAAGGAATCATATATAAAAGTAATTGTTAAAATAAACTTGTTTTGCAGACACACACATCTTGACCTCGTACGACCTCTTTTTTATCACCACCAGCGACCGTGTCCAGGTGATACGGTTAGTGCATTATCACTTCATCCTCACCGACTGCGGCGTGCACTTTATCGGAAGTATCACGCGAGCTTGCAACGATTTTACATATTAATGTGACATTTAATATTTATATAATAAGTAAATTATAGACAAAACAATAAAATATTATGCAGTCGGTCGGATAAAAACAATTGAGTATATAATAATACTTACGCCGTTAACACAAATCCAATGACCTATCCTTTATCAAAATCGGTTCACAGGTTTAAGAGTTACAAGGGAACAAAGCATCCGACATACATAGGTACATACACGTCAAAAACATACTCCTTTTGGGCTTCACCACAGTTTGCCGCAATAAACTTACTTGGTTCTACCTTCTTTTATATTTGGTAAATGCATTTATGCAGACCGCCCACATGGAAGGCCTTAAGTGCCTTATGGATGAGTGGTACTGTAGGACTCACCGGTGAATCCGATTCTACCCACTAAAAGCGAAAAGCCGCTCCACGAATATGAGACGCCGTAGAAGGCCCGCCTATTACGTCACCTTCAGGGTGCCCTGGGGTTTCTCCTGAACCACCCGCAGCCTCAATGACTTGCAGGAGGATCATCATGGCCCTCCCGCAGTAGCTCCTTTAGGGTAAGGGGAATTGAAAATGCGCATACCGCTTTCTTCTACCACCCTGGCCAGTGTTAAGACACTCCCGTTTCCACTTTTCGCCGAAGGCACTACGTATATCTAGAGGCATTACGTATTCCCTCATCACCAGTGAAGAAATTAAAATATTAAATATTTCATTCCCGCGCCAGGACGCCTTTATACTTTTTTTTCTCAATGCCAAAATAAAAATAAATTGAAATACAACATAACATTACAAGCACGCATTGCTTACCTGAATATTAAACAATAAGGGAATCAGAATAATATAATAAACTTTATCAGTTGCGTCGCGTCGACCTGTTGAGTAATTGTATGGAGTGTGTGTATCCCGTTATTATATTATACATACGCTAAATGTATGGGCAATACAAACAATATTTAAATACAAAAAAACATTATTATCATTATACAAAAATCTTTTTGTAAATATCTACACTAATATTTTAAAACTACTATCATTACGACTTATGATAATGGAATAACAATAAAAAATACTGTGAAAAAGGAAGAATTTGTGATCTACGTGCTCTACGATCTACGTACGTTGCATCTTTTTCAAGCAATGTCTATGTCGAAAGGCCTGTGTGTTCTTCTATTTATATAGTCAAATGGTCATATGAGCAGGTTTACAGTTTGAAAACAATTGGGACAGGAGGACAAGTATTCCATGGCATATGGGATAGCGCCATAGTCACAGGTTCAGAGCGTATCTCCATTTTACAGATGTTCCTTGTATCGAGCAACTGCTTAAGCAGCTGATTAAGCGACTTCCAAGTTGGCTATGCAACTGGTGGGCTTGTCTTGGGGGTAAGCACTCCTTGGGAGGCTAAGGAGATCTATACATGTGATCTCATACAAAAAATATGTGTGACTTAATATGTGACACATGTTACGCATATCCACAAATGTGTATGTTGTACATATGTGGTGGGAACCCGTGCGTTGCCTATGCCTATTTAAAAAAGCTGAAAAAAAAACTTTATATAATTTAAAATGGAGAACTGAGTGTTTTGACACTAGGTTCTCTTTGCCTGCCCCGCCGTATATATGATACGGATTGAAGCAAAAAAATAAAAGCTATAATCAATGTATTAAGAGTGGAATGAAGCATAGGTTTGGTTTTCTAAAGACGCTACTGTAAGTAACGCTTGGTTGGATTAAATAGGAAATATTAAATACTATGATTATGATGATTATAATGACTAGCTGGCTGCCCTGGTTTTGTAGGTTTGTCTTGATATTTAAAAAAAAATGCGAAAAATGGTATATCGAATTTAAATATGTACATACTTAGGTAATTCAAATTTCAAATATGTACCTATAATGTCTTCTAACATATTATTAATTTCTTCACGAGATTGTATGAGTAGATAAGTTTAATTATTTTTTAACATTATTAGTGTTAGTCCACAGTTAGGAAAGAAAAATACTTATTAAGAAATTAGTACGACAATTATTATTTCTCAAAGTTCCCTATAGGCTACTATAATCTACTGAAAGTGCCCTTACAAGTGGACAGACAAACTGATGTATTTATATTCTATAATTATTATTTATATATGTGAATTTAAAATACAGCAATATCATATCGTATATATTTTCTAATCACTTATTGAGGCGTATAAATATTTAATACGGTAATTATCGATTTCTTCGAGAAATATTTTATTATATATTGTTCTTTATAAAAAAAATCATCACACGAAGTCAATATAATATAATTAATTGAATATTTTTTTCCAATTTTCACTCTATTTACTTTCTTTGTGAGAAGTATACTTTTATATAAAGAGCACATTGATAGCTTTATCTCTACTCTTTTTATCATTGATCTTTCGCAGCTTTACGAAAAAAGCAGATACAAGCAGAAACAGTCTCTCCGTTCTCCACTATGTCAAGAATATATTTTATTTTTGTTTATTTTTAAGCTATGTACTACACATGGCAGGATACACAGAAGGAACCTGGGAACCTAGTGTTAAGACACTTAACTTAAAATTTCTGTAAAGTACACAGACAAAGCTTGTAATTTAATAGTGATCTTTATAAAAGTCGTATATTTATAACATTAAAGTTGGTATTTTAATTAAAATTGCAATTGATAATTTATTATTCTGAACTCTATTATGGTTACCAATTAGTTACACATTTTTATTTAAACATATTTTAATGATAGAAAAATGCATCGTAATAAACAAGCGTTAGACTGTAAACGCGACAGCTTGTAGGTTCGATTCCTACTCGAGGAAATTATATATTTTATATTTTCATTTCTTCGCTCTGGTAATGAAGCAAACCGTGTCGTTGAAATCCGCCATACAACACGCAATGCTTCCAAAGTTGGGCGGAAGATAGAAAACGGAGGTTCCTTCGAACCCTGCTATATGCGTGATAGAGCGTGAAACTAAAAAAAAGAAAATTTACTCCAATGACCATACATACATGCGCATGCGTCTAACAAACGTACTATAATCAAAGAATACGCACGCAAATTAACATAGCACGCCTTTATCAATATCAATCTCATCGCTCAAATATTTCATACGTTGTTGCGCCTCGCCTGAGACCGTGCAATTAGTTTGGAGGGATTCTTATTTGAGATAGGATATGTTGAAATAGATATGTAAGGAACGCATATTGTGTGGTTTTGATTATAATATTTCGTGGAATTTGAACCCAGGACTATGGTAGTGTGTTATATGAAATGGAAATTGTAATTTTTGGTGGGTACATATAGCGGGAAATCTCTCCCTGCAAAATTACTACTAGTGTCAACATACTCCTTTACTCACTTTCCATCTAAGCTTTCTGCAAAGTCGGCAAAAATAATAAGCCTCTGGACGATACTGTAAAACACTATAAATCTAAAAAACATTTACAGTGTTTTCTACAAATCTATTTACCAGAGCGATAAAAAAATATTATGGGGAAAAAAATGGAAATCGAACCCGTAACTGTCGCACTTATAGTAGTCATAGTCCATAAGCACATAACTAAAATATTTATTACTTATTTATTCAATAAGAAATTTATTGAGAAACCGCACTGATTACGCGTAATAATGCGCGTACACTGCAATTATCATTCTTGGAAAGTATGTATTCCCATAACTTAGTTTCTATCACTTCTATTGTTTTAGGATTTACGTCGAATATGTAACAGATAAAAAAATCACAGATAGTTTTATTATTATTTTTTTATATATTTATGTTAATTTTTTGAGGAATTGAACCCGGTGCAAGGGGCACAAGCGTGCGACTATAAGCGCGACGGTTATATATATGTTTGATTCCTATTCGGGGTACAGAAATATTTGATATTTTCATTTCCTCGCCGTGGTAACAGGGCAAGGCACAGGAACTCAATATACAATGCCTCAAGAATTTCGTGGAAAGTGGGAAAAGAAAGTGGCTTAATGACTAAGACACTCCGCCTTAACATTAGGTTCCCAGGTCCCTTTTGCCTATGCCTGGTATATGTGGGGAAAAAAAGAAAAAAGGGGGAATTGATTATTTTCATATTATCTCACTCAGATAAAAAGGCAAAAATCAAGCAAAAATGGAAAACCTTGATGAAAACCATGATTCCTTCATTGTACCTTCCTCTACGGGATACAAAGTTAAGTTAAAAATAATTTCCCTGTACTGCCTCAATGCAATTATTTAAATTACAATTAATTAAATTATTAATTATTGTTATTGTTATTAAATTTGCCCTATCTTGAGGCAATTAAGAAATCGTTGGCGGTAGTTATGTAGTTATAATAATTATGTCAACTGACAGACGAATGCCACCTCAGTCTACCACCGCGTGTGACCGCGGACTACTGCAAAGTGTTCGAAACGTCGTCGGGTTTCCAAAAATGTATAATACTAAATATACGCGATTAATCCGGTTAAAATGTGTAATAACCTTGAAAATCAAAGAACTTATGACTTATGATCCCACTCAGAGGATGAGATAGGTTCATTTTGTCACTCTAGCAACAAGACAAAGCGCGAGTTTAAGTTCTGAATGTTTAGTCTAGAAAAGTCTCTATATTATTAATAAAATCCTCAAAATTGGGTAATGTGTGGATAACAGAGTGTCTCAACACTACGCTCACTCCCGTAGTTAGCGGTATACACTGTGAAGCTGGACTAACTAACGCTGTAAAACACCTATTTTTACACATTATATACACATATATACATATATAACACGAGTATGAATATTTAATTATTCAATTACAATGTAATTTTCATAATGACTTAGTTCGTTGAATTTCCGTTTGTAAACATAATTAATCCCATATAACCTTTGCTTTATCTCTCCCCTAGCAAGTAATTTCTATGGTTAACGTACGCCGTGGTTAAATGCCGTGAAAATGTTAAGGAACACTGCTAATTAACTTTAACTTTTATAAAGTTTTAATTTGAACTCAATAATTAATTATTAATACTAATAACGTATATTTAACTGATGATAGCGAAGTTGAATCACGTGATATCATGATGACTGTTGTGTGAAATTCAATTCAACGCCTCGCTTTGTCTTATTTCCAGGGCGAGATAATGAAAATAATATATTTTTATAAGTGGAAATAGCATTCATAGTCGTCGCGTTTGCGCTGTGCAACTGCGCCATTACGCTATTTAACCATTAAAAATTCAGAGATGGACTCACTACTTGTGTACTTATAACGAAAATGTTACACATATATAAATTGTGGGTTTTGAGCCCACTTATCTAGGATGATATTTCAATTGGAAACCTAAAATTTAAGTTAATCTGGTTATTACTAGAAAATAAATGCTTAATATAGAGCTACCATACCATAATTGTATGGTATTAGCGGAGCACTTATAACCTATTAAAACCAAAATATACGAAACTATATGAATTGTATACGATTTAATATTTTCGATATGTCGCTCTGTTAACGAGGTAAAGTGCGGCGTTGAGCTCCACCACTCAACATGGAATACGTCAAAAATTGGGGAACGAAAGCTTCATAATGGTAACTGCCTACTCTACTATATACGAGAGAGAGAGCGTGAAAAAAGAAAAACGTATACAAAAACCTAGTTAAAAAAACTGTAGCTCTATTCATAGCTACTCTGTTCCCTCCATAGTATATGTAGTATTGAGAAAATAATAGACACAGAATAATGACACTTTAATGATATGTCAACACTAATTGGATTTGTGACTACAATGACATAATATTGATTATTATTTATTTATTAGATACAAAGTAAACAACTATATACCATTTTGTTATTTTAATCATTTCAGGTACCTATATCGAACCCAATACAAACGTGTTGGGTTCAAACAGTGCTTTTGTAGCTTCATGCGCAGGTAGAAGGAAAATAGTGTTCAGACACTTCGTTCCCTAATATTTGTTTAATTTTTGAGGCATTGTGACGGCATATATGACGGTCTTCCTTTTGGAACTTTCCCGGACGAAACGTTTGTAGGTACGTTTGGAGAAAAGAAACGTTTACGTATTACTTTTACGTAAACGTTTGTACAAGGACGTTTGGAGAACAGAATGCGATTTTATGGCGAAAGAATTTATACTTAAATAAATATTAACCTATATTGGCATTGAACCCATACCTACCTTCTAAATTGCGTCAAAAGATAAGACATTAGTCTCTTGTTTAATAATATTACTAAGCAAGGAAAATATTGAAGAATATTGCAATGACTTTAATGTAAGGAATTAAATACTGCTACTATCGATACTTCCGGGAGAAAGTTACTGACGGTCGTATCTATAGTTCTGTATTCTATATCCCACTAACATTATATAGCTGAAGAGATTGTTTGTTTGAACGCGCTAATCTCAGGAACTACTGGCGCGAATTGATATGCTGATTTTGTTTGGGTAGTCAATTTGTCGAGGAAGTCAGGCTCTGGCTTATTTAAGTTAAGTTAGAATGTGTCAAGTGTCGGCATGTCTTACTTATTTTCTGGTACAATAAAAGGTAAATAAATAAATATTTCTTTATACCGCACATAGCAGGGTAACCAAAAGTGCCCTGGGAACCTAATGTTAAGACTTAAGACACTCCGTTCCCTTTTAAATACTTCTATTACTAGAAACCGCGCTTTGTTTTATTATAACCTCCATATCAAAATTTTACTTGTATTTATTACTATGATTTTTATGACTTTTAGGCATTATTTGTTTTTATTTTTACATAAACGAGGGTCAAAAAACGGAATTTAACGCCGTTCATTATAATAAATGATACCTAGATATATAACAAAATAGGTGTGGTAGCTCACTTCTATTAATATGTAGAATAAATTATTCTACATAAGTTCATATATTCACATAGGTATAGAATAGTAGCGTGCTCTAACGTAATGTTTTATGATGCGTGTAAAACGTCAAGCGAATGGTATAGTATACGTTATGTATATACTTATAATCTTGTTTTTTTGTTTGACTGTCTGTTGATTTCGTAATAGCTACGAAACCTATGGTAATATATGTTACTTGATTTTAAATTTGGTATATAGTGTCTGTTGTTTACTACAGTGCGGTGGTTAGGGGTTCAATATATAATTATTCTAGCTAAATTTGTAATACTTAAAATATTGTGTAATTTTTATAATTAATATTTATTTATAGGTTCCCTCTGCCTATCTTGTTGTGTGCGGGATACAGCGTGAAGCTGATTTTTTTTTAAAATTTATATAGCAGAATGCAATTAAGTGCGTCATATATTATGGAAGCTATAAAGTACTAAATCGTATCTTTTTTTTAAAATGTTTTTTTTCTGTTTTAAAGATTTATTTTTTATTTTTAGAGAAGCATGCATATACTGCAACCTTATTTAATAATGATTTGAATATTAATATAAACTAATACAATTAATAACTTAGAAAAAACAGGCGCAACCCTTTATTTTCTTATCACTCAGCTACAAACGGAAATGTTGACATTTTGTTTATGACTATTTCAGTTTTATACCGTTTATTGAACAAAAACAGGTGGCTGATAAAGGTCAGGTGTGGTCGACCGCGCGGCACTCGCCTTTGAATGCATATAAAAATCGCTTATAATATCTAATATAATTATTAAAAAATACATTTATTATTAAATATGCTTCTAAAATTATAATTATAATTAAAATAATCAATATATTATTGTGAAATAAATAATTTATTTTAATAACATGGAAGCTCTATTTTGATAATTAAAATTTAATCAAAATGTCATTTCTAAATAAGCATATTCCTTTATATTTATAAATGGGGTAAATCTATTAGGTACATATAATTTGAATTATATAATAGTGAAGCATTTATTGCATTTAATACTTGTATGTAGATGTTAATATAAGAGAAAGGCGAATTTTATTAGCTTCACGCCGTATCCCGCAGTAGCAGGGTGGGCTGAGGGAGCCTATTGTTAAAACAATCTGCTCCTCAATTTCCGCCGAATTCTGGAGACATTGTATGTTGAGTGGCCGAACTCAACCCCGCGCTTTGCCGCGACGTCTAAGCGAAAGAAAGGATATTTTAATGTTTCATTTCCTCGAGTGGGAGTCGAACTCACAACCTATCACGCTTACAGTCTCATGTTTATGCCCCTGCGCCACGACTAATCCCCTTTCTTTGAAATCGTTTAAAAATACTTCCATATTCCGTATAAATATACCATACTTGTAAATGGCTAAAATGAGAAGGTACCTATAAAAATATTTTAATTTGTAGATACCACTTACGTTGGTTAGGAAATTTTAACGGAAACGAAACTAAGTTGTTCCATACCGGGTGTTATATATCCAGTCGCTTGTACGGTAAGCTATTTGGATACCAAAAATACCTTTTACAGATAAAAGTGATAGCTGGACTTGTTGAATATTTAAATATTTAATGCTTTAAAGCACAAAGTGTGAGTGTTAATCCACTAGTTGTGTGTTCGATTACCCCTCGAGAAAATGAAATATCTATTTTTTTAAAAATATTTTCATTTCATCACTCTGGTGTCAAAGCAAGGGCCCGGCGTTGAGTTCCGCCACACAACAACACGCAATGCCTCTAGAATTTTAATTTGATTTGATTTACAAATACTTACATTAATGCCATAAAGTTGTAGCTTGTTGCGGGGAACAGAACTGTCTTAATGGGAACGGAGTGTCTAAACTAGGTTCCCAGGACCCCTCTGCCTACTCTGCTTGAAATTGCATGCGTGAAGCTAAAAAAACAACATCTCTCAAATTAAAATCTAAATACGGTAATATAATTAAAATCATTGAATAATCTTTTAATTTACCTCCATAACGTAATATTATAAGAAAACTGTAGAAAAGACTAAGAGTCGGTTATATAAACATCGATTGTATCGGTGAAAGTATGTATTTATATACAATACATATAAAATGTACGTGGGTGTATGTGAACCTATATTTTTTTCCACATAGGCATTGTGCTCGTGAGAATCAGTTATAATTGTGGCGTCTATTGCTTTTCCTCTATCACTTTGTTGTTTATTATTATTATATAGATTTAATTATTTATTAATAATATTACAAATAAATAATTAAATCCAGTGTGGTTCCCCACTCGAGGAGATGTAATATATATTTAAATGTATATTTCCATTTTTTCGCTCTGGTGTCGAGGCGAAATGGCGTTAAGTTCCGCCATACAGCACGCAATGCCTACAGAATTCGGCACAGAAATCGAGAAACTGCATTCCCTTGTCTATGATACATGTGAAAGTACCTTGGAAACTGTTTCATTGAAATTATATACGACGCGCGATGTACTCGTATGTATAAACAAAAGGTGTGAAAAGAGCTTTAATGTTTTTTTTTCCTTTATAACACCTCTAACACTAGGCTTAGAACAGTTCGAAAGTGTCACACTGTACGGTGATGGTAGCAAGTTCGTTATTAGAGTTTCGTACTTCAAAAGGATAAAACGAGGCGCGGGTTCAAAACCCGTACGTTCATTTTTTTATTCATTGTCTAAAAAAATATTTCTTTCCTATATGTAGCAAAATGAAAAAAATAAGATATGCTTTGGTTTGCTAGTAATTCATCCAATTTTTTGTAGCTTCGACGACGACGGAGTATCTTGACGTTAGGTACTCCCTGCATACACTGCAGAGAGAACTTAATGTCCAGACACTTCGTTCTATTCTTACCGCTCGAGACACCTTGACTGTCCGAACACAACGCTGCGCTCTATCAATGAAATGAAAATAATAAATTTCCTCTAAATAGAGTCGAACCAAAAACCATCGCGTTTAGTCTTCTTAAATTTTAATACTTACATATAACAATGATAAACAAGGACGCAATGATTTAATCAACTCTTTCTTTAAATTGGCCATTATAAGAAGACCTGCGATTTTCCTTCATTTTAAGTTTATTTCATTGATTTTTCAAAGGTGCGGGGAAGTGAAGAGGTCAGTAGAAACTGGTTATATACATCTGTCTCTTTTCCTCTCATACGTATGTGATAACGCGAGGACGCCCTTTTTGCGCATAGTCTGCGCTGCTAGGCGGCATATTTCAGTATGACATCGCGGTGGATAGAGTCGGCTTTGTGATAATTCTATTTGATTTGTGATATTAAATCTATTTCATAGAATAATTCTTATTCATTATTTTTTATTTATTATGTAAAATATAGTTACTTTTAATCTAAATTAATACCTAAATTAAAAAATAAAATTTGTTGTTATGTAACTTTTTTTAAAATAATATATCTCGATTAAATATTTCTATAACATTGTATGCAGAACATACGGACAGCATTCTCACTCGGAAAACTCTACATTTTTCATAAAGATAACAATTTCACTATTAGATGAGACAGACACCAAGTTCTACATGGTTATAACGTAATATACCATAGATGCCTGCTAAGAAAAAATACATAGATATACATACATACATTTGAAAGAAGCAAAATGTTCAATCCAATATACTTAAATAACTATATCAAAAATGTAACGAAAAAATATAACAAAAAGTTGATAAATAAACAAAGCACTACTCCACAGTCGGCGGTGTTTCGGGCAGATGACGGCCGGCATTACGCGGTCAGTTTTTGTCCGTTCAAACTGGACGTTCCAAGTTCAAATTTGAAAATTGGAACTCGAAGCGTTCGATATTTGAAATTTCAAATTTACCATAAAATTCCTGCATCGGGGAATTCCGAGACGATTTGATTGTTTGTTAATTTTATTGATTTTGACGTGTTTTTTTTCTTTTTAGTGCAAATTATATATTTTATTAGTAAAAATATTTGTAGGGTTTGTTTTTATTATTATATTGTAAATAAGAATCTATTCAAAAGCGTCAGACTGCAAATGCCACGATTGCAGGTTCAATTCCCAATCGGGGAAATAATTTATTTTAATTATTTTGCGCTGATAACAATATGAAGTGAGGCGTTCAGTTCTGTTACCCACCATGTAATATTTTGAAAATTGGGCAGTGCGTAGGGAGGGATTAACGCCAGGTTCCTACCATGTTTTTTTATGGATATAGGCCAGGCAAACGAGCGTACGGGTCATCTGATGGTAAGTGATCACCGTGGTATACCTACTCGTATGCGAAATGCAGCGTTAAGCTAAATATTATTGTAAGTTATGTAGGTATTTGTATACCTAATACTTGAGGCCAGTCGTGGCGCAGGGGCATAAGCGTGCAGGGCAAATTATTTGTTGTGAGTTCGATTCTCAATCGGGGAAATAAAATATTAATTACTTTGATTTCTTTGCTCTGGTAACAAGGCAAAGCGGGGCTTTGATTTCCGCAACTCAATACGTAATGCCTTAAGAATTCGGTGGAAAGTGGGGAATGGAGTGTCTTAATGGGAATGTTTTAATAGTAGATTCTCAGCTTCCCTCTGCCGTGTGCGGAATACAGCGTGAAGCTTAAAAAATCTAATAAGATACACCGTTTTCCCACGAATTATTATTTTTAAATAATAATATACCTGAATAAAAATTTACCCGTGAGAATTTACAAAATATGAAAAATACACTATTAATGCTAATATTATATTTGTGTAGGTATTTACAATAAATTACAATTAAAATATTTATTATATTTTTATTAGATAATTAAAATAATAATTAAATTTTTCAAATACGCTTTTCATGTGACTTTAAATAATATTATATATTTTTTAGTTTAACCTGTATCCACCCTGCTATTTTGTTTATACAGCGGGGTAGAGATAACCTTGTATCTGGGTTGCTACTACTTTCTGCCTAAAGAAATAGAAATAAATCAAAACAAATTGTTTTGGATTGTGCCATTTCACACACAATGTTTTGTTTGGGCAAAAAGTAGTGTCTTAACACAAAAAAATCTGCCTACCCTGCTATAGTAGGTAATATTCAAATTCAAAATATTCTTTATTCAAATAGGCAATTATTATAAGCAATTTGAATCGTCGAATGAACATATGAACAAAAAGCTACCACCGGTTCGGAAGGCAGTTCTGCTGAAAAGAGCCGGCAAGAAACTCAACAGTATAAAAAGAATATCAATACTTACTTCTTTTTGGGCAAAGGAAACCTCTGAGCCTAGTATTAGAACACTCGTTTCCATTAAGACACTTCCGTTCTCCACTTTTCGCCAAGTTCTGGAGATATTGCGTGTTGAGTGGTGGAGCCTAACGTCGCGCTTTTCTTCGTTGTTAGAGCGAGGAAATGAAGATATTAATTTTTTTCCTTTCCTCGATTGCTTGTGCCCCTCCGTCACGACTGGCCTCTTCTTAATCTCTATTAATATTTTAAACTGAAGAGTTTGTTTGTTTGATTGAAGACACTAATCTCAGTAACAACTTGTGCAAATTAAATATATTTTTATCTATTGAGGCATATTATCGAGCCTATAGGATATATAACATGAGGGTATTTGTTTTATGACACATTCTAAGTGGCTTAGGTGCTACGGAGCTACCACAAGCACTTACATTGTGTCATCTATCGTACATTTCCAGTCTTTTCCATGTCACCAAGTCGACCATTTTTTTTTTCAGCTTTACGCTTTAGCCAGGGGGAGCCTAGTGTAGTGTGTTGTATGTTGAGTGGGGAAAAGTGAGCCACCTGCTCGCGACCAGAGCGGACAACTGAAAATATTCAATATTTAATAACCTCGAGTGGGAGTCGAACCCACAACCTTTACATTTACAGTCACATATAAAAGTTAGTAATAAATATATATAATAAAGCGTGCATATCTTAATGTACGTTTAAGATTATATCTGATCTCACGCTCTGCCGACTCCAACTCGAAGAAAAGTGATGATTAAAACCATAGGTAAAATGATTGACGATTATGATTTATAATTCATTTAGCTTTGTGTTCAGTGAGGTTATAATGTATCTATTATATATTATATTATATTTTAACACGATACTTATCGCGGATTTGGAAGGTCTTTTCTTGTTTTTTTGTAACTGTCGCGCTTATGTTATTATTGTCAGAAACAGCGATGCTGCGCCCTGACAGCCTTACTTATTATTTTTAAATTAAAATAAAATAACTAAGATGCATAAAGTTTCAGGCGTAGGAGAAGACCTCAGATGACCTTCGGAAACACGAGGAAGGTCACGTATACGAGCAAGTATAAAGAGGTTGATGATAGTGTACCTACTTATGTGTAACATTTGACAACATTCAATGCAGACATTTCAATTAAGACGCTTCTGCTTTCTGCTAAATTCTAGAGGCTTGTGTCTTACACAAAACTATACAAGACAATATAAGACAATATAAGACTTACCTACTTCAAAAAGGATCGATCGGAATGAGAATGTCTGCCACTTTCATTTCTTCGCTCGGGTAACGAACCAAAACGCAGCATTGAGTTCCGCCACTCAACCCCCAGAATTCGGCGGAAAATTGAGAAAGGAAGTGTTACAATATGAACGGAGTGTCTTAACATTACGTTCAAAGGTTCCTTCTACCTATCCTGCTATGTGCAGAATACAGTATCAAGCTAAAAAAATAGAAAAATAAGTACATCGTTAAATACTTTTTTGTAACCTATGAAAAAAATAAACTATGAAACATATAATCTATATTGCCGTCCAATACAAAATGGCCGCTACAACAAAACAATAAGAGAGAGCGAAGAAGAGAGATATGAATATCAAATACGGTTTTTTACAATTTTTAATTAACTTTAAAAATGTTAAAAATATACAAATACATATGTATTGAGAGAAGGGGTTGGCATGCGAAGAGAGCACGAGCGAAGTCTCCTTGATTCTTGAGTAGATTATATGGGACTCAATGTTATTAAATGGAGATCAAAATAAATATAAGGGTCATAATTAGAAAAAGTGTACTTTTTGTGTCTTTTCTTGTCCCGCTACTTTGAATGCGTTTTAAAAATACAATTTTAAAGATAATTTAAATATTTTGCCATTTAAGATAAATTTATTTATTAACTTAAAGATTTTTGTAATATTTTAAATGTATTATTGCAAATAATAGTATTTTTTGTTAGTTGCAAAAAACCTTTCAAAATGCTTCCATACAATTTTTCGTGTCTCATTGACCACTTTACTTTTTAAGAATTGATTTGTTACGAATGTTTATGGTTTTATTTGATTTCAGATATGTTTATATTACTTTACTTTATATATAATATTAAATAGAAGTACTTTTATTGATACATAATTTAATAAATAAAATATATTAGTTAAGTAAATTTGTCCCAAAATATTGTCTTTTTGTTACTCAGGGCTAGTAACGTACAATTAAATTATGAACGCAATTATTTTGAATGGTGTTTAATATTATTTTTTATTGTGGCACCATAATTGTAAAAGTCAAAGCTGTCGTAGCTACAACCAGTAGTGTTCTCGCAGCAGTAGAGGGGTTCAAATGTTTTAGAGGGAATGCGTGAAATTACATATCAGGGTTATAAACGGCTTTTATTTTGGTAAGTATTCTATAATTTCGTTTTTTTGTTTATGTTATTTGCTTCTTTTTACAAAATCTCAAAAAAGAACTTCAATGCTTGCACATGCAACACGTGGCTTATGAGCAAATATTTAAAAAGGTTAGAATTTCTCAGACTTTATTCTCCATTTCGTTATATTTCGTTACGTAACGAAACTGAGAAAATATGAAGCCTAGTTCACAATTACGTTATCAATGTTTTCTTATATATGTTTATAATAAAGTTAGTGCTTATATATGGAAGATATGTATATAAGAAAAAAAAATTGCTGGCATATGAAACAAACTATTAGTGACTTTTCATAACGTAAAGTAACCAAAAATAATGATCTTTAAGTTTTTTGCTCGTTTGTGTGTTGTTCTATGTGTTTGTGCACGCTAATCTCAGAAACAGCTTAACCGATTTAGTTAAAAACACCGATTTAGTTAGTTGTGATTTCATGATTACTATTTTTTGATAAATATTTTTTATTTTCAGCGTCATGGCTCCTATGTCAAATGCTGAAAGACATAAAAGATATAGAGAACGTCTTAAACAGACCAATCCTATTAAATATGGAGATATGCGGAATAAACACTTACAAAGAATTAAACTTAATTCCAGTGATAACGACTCAAATTTTGATATATTTTAAAGAGGATTTAATTTTATCATTAACTTTGTGATCTCTAACTAGAAATATAAGTTTGTTACGTTACGAACTAGCATTATTATATTGTTAATATTGTCAGTTTGTTATGTTTTCTTCTTACATTTGTAATCTGTTAATTCAACGATTGAATCTTAAAAATTTTTATCTGTGTCTCGTTAAATAAAAAAAAATAGTTTTATTCATAAAAACCACGATGTTTTTTAGCTGTAATCTGTAGTATTAGTAGTCCTTACATAAAAGGGTAGGTAGAAGGGACCTGGGAACCTTAAGATACTCTGTTACCATTGGAATATTTCCCCGCTTTTCGCCGAATTCTGGAGGTATTGAGTTTTGACTTTCGGAACTCAACGATGCGCTTTGCCTCGTTACCAGAGCAAAGAGTGCACAAGCATGTGACTGCAAACGCGACGGTTGTGGATTCGAATTCCGCTAGAGAATATATATACCCATAGAATAGAAATATATAGAAAGAGAATATATAGAAATAATAGAATGAATTATTATTTATTAATATTTATTTCTTTCCTCCGGTAACAAAGCAATGTACAACCTGAAGTTATGCCACTCAACACGCAATGTTAATTCAGCGGAAAGTGAGGAACGGAGTGCCTTACCACTAAGTTTTCTCTGCTTACCTTGCTATATGCGGGATACAGAAAATAAATTCTCCAAACACATGTAAAATGTATAAGGATTGCATGATCCATACCTGCCTATATATACCAAGAACTATTCTGAAAGTTCTCAAAGAGGGAAAATGTATCCAGTCATAGCGTCAAATGTGCAATGAATAAAATGCAAATTATTGAGACATTGAATGTGGATTGATGGAACATAGCCCCGCGGTTTGTCTGGCTGGAGCGGAGAATTTAAACTAATCCGTCTGTATTAGAGTAGGAACCTGCGTGTGACGTTAAACGCGACAGATTGAAGAGGAAATTAAATATTTAATAGTTTCATTTCTTCGCTTTGGCTTTGGTGGTGGTTGAGTTCCGCCACTCAACTCGCGATATCTCCGCGAATTCAGCGGAAATTGGGGAACAAAGGTATCCTAATGGAAATGTAGTGTCTTAAAAGTAGGTTCCTAGATTCCCTCTACCTACCCTGTTATGTACGTGAGACAGAGTGAGGCTATAAAAAAATCTAGCTTATCCTTTGTATATTTTTTATATGTAGTAATTGTAAGCAATAAGTAATCTATGTGATAAGTGTATAAAAATTATAAAACTTAGTTTTTTTATCTTTCCCTGTTTTATATTTTTATAATAATACTTATATTATGCAAATGATAATTGATTTAAATCTCTAAAAGCTCATTAATATTGTAAAGGGCAAAGTTACTGGTGGCTGTGACACAGTTAATACTAGTACCTACCTACAGCTACCAACTTTTGGTTTTAGAGGAAATTTGTAAAATATAATTTGATTTTTTTTTACGCTTTCACGCTATATCCCTCGTGTAGCAGGATAGCCGGGGCGAGCTTAGTGTTAAGTCACTTAGTGCTAACCACTTTCCGCCGTGTTATGTGGCGGAACTCAACGCATAACTTTGCCTCGACATCAGAGCGAAGAAATAAAAATATAAATTTAAATAAATATTTCATATCCTCGAGTGGGGATCGAACCTACAACCAGCAGGCACACTTTGTTCCTCTGTGCTACGACTGGCCTCGTTATATTTGTGTTATTAGAATTATGTTCTTTTTTATTATTAAAATAAAAGAATAACGTGAAACTTCGTGCATTATATATGCAATTCACAATATGCTTCATTATTTTTATTCATGGTTCCAATAGTGATAGTTAATGAATTGTAAAAAGCTCTCTGTTTATTGGAAAGGAAATAATTATAATGATCATTAAGTATTCACATTTTTTTTATCTACATACCAAGCTTAGGTTCTTTTCTGTACCTATTTATAAGGAATGTAAGCAAAAAATATAGTGTTCCGTCACTGATAAATATATTTTTAAGTGACACCATTAAATTTTACATTTTGTGAGTTATATGAATAGTTTTTCTAATTTTTAAGGGTTAATACAGGTTATAACAGTAAAAATAATGTGTTTGAGCTTAAAAATAAATTTTAAATAACCATTTTCGAATAACATCTAATATGAGAAAAAACTACTATAATAATAACCAACAATACAAAAATCTATATAGGTAATACATTAATTTCAAAATGTAACGTAGCCCCTTGAAAAAATACAAGACATTGCACCCGACGCAAAAAGCGGCATAAAATATTACCTCGAACGACGAATAGAGCCTTATGCAAACTTAGGCCCCGCCCACCTGTCACGCCCACTTCAACATCCTCCATCACGCTCGCACCCGCACGAAATCATATCTCCCTCTCACACAGATGCACGACGCCTACGCGATTTCAGCGAAAGGTTTTTAGTTGTCGAAAAGACATCGTACGCGTTCGTCGCTCCGAGAAACCGACAAAAAACGTAACAAAAAATTATAAATATATAAATATTACCGGCTTTTTCTATTATCACGGTGATAAGATAATAATGGTAATTAGTGATAGTGTTTTTGTGTAGTGATGTGCGTTTAGTGGATTTTTGGTGAAGGTAAATATCGATTTTCGATGCGTGCGTTAATCGTTTGTTGTATAGATAAATATGGTGTATGTAAATCGATTTAAATATTGATTTTAAGATATTTCTGTTATTTAAAGTAGTTATTTGAGGATGGTTAGTGGAAGCTTGTGAAGGAAGACATTTAATAAATATAAAACTTTTGACACTGTTAGGCTTTGTAAACTTGACACAACCAAAAAGTTATTGTTATACATATGCATTATACAAAGTAGAAAACTTTATAAAGTTGTAAAATTTACTTTTTCATAGTTTATAGTTTGATTATAACTTCAGTTAATATACAATTGTTATAATCTCTATATAAATGATAGGTACTCATATATTTTGATCCACGTATTAATATATATTTATAACCTTAAAATGAAAGAGTGTTTTAAAGACAACACTTAGAAAATGGCTTTTTTCATTGGTCAGGTTACGATTCTTTCTGATTTCTAGAGATGATGTAGGTAAAATGATTAAATTAATAAATTATTTATGAGAAACTTCAATTAATGATTCATCATTGTGTTTAATACGCATTGTAAAAAATGATCATAGTATAATTATATATTATAACGTTTCTAGTTTTCTTTTTCTTAAACGGAGAGATCATTTAAAAAAAATCTTTCATTCAAGTGGTAAAATATTTAATAATAAGTATAATATTCTATCTAAGGTTAAAATAATAATAATGTCATGGTTAAATGTCATGGTTGTTCATAGTTATGATATTTAAATTCCTGATACGTTTAAGTTTAATAACGTTTATATGGACTAGCTCCATCATCTCTTGGTGATCCCTTAAGCCCCACCTAGAAAGGGAAGTGAGCGGGTAATTCTTAATATGATATATTTAAATTAAATATATAATATTAAGGTGTGAATCACATATTCCTTAAATGAACTGAAATAAGGGCGTACAATATTAATTAGGATGATTCTGTATAGCGTTGCTAGTGCTACATAACATACCTAAATCTAAAAAAACTCCGAAACCGCCAAGTTCGAGTCAGACTCGCGCACTAAGGGCTCCGTACATCTTTGTATATCTATAAAAATGTCAAAACATCATTATTTTATTGAGCTTAAATATTTATATTATTCTGCTTTTAGTATTTTTGTTATAACGGCAACAGAAATACATCATGTGTGAAAATTTCTAGTGTATAATTATCATGGTTCGTAAGATACAGCCTCGTGACAGACGGACAGACATACAGCAGAGTCTAACTAATAGGGTTCCGGTTTAGCTTTAGGGTACTCAACGGGTGAAAGGGGAACCCTAAAACAACAGATTAAAGAGTCTGTCTTTAAAAAACTATAAAGGGTTATTTTATCTAAGTATATGTAGTGCACATTAAAAAACGATTATAAAACATAATTATTTGCTAACTTCAAATGTTTTGAGTTTCGTTATCTTCGCGAAAAATACTGTACAAACAAATACATAAATACATTTTTGTATATGAAAAAAATATATATATTTATGTACGTTTGTATGACATGAGAATAATATTTTTTCTTTCTAAATTATTTTTTATAAATAAAAATGTAGAGTAGGTAGAGAGAGCTTAGTGCTTAAATATTCCGTTTTTCCGTCTTTGTAGACGTGCCTGTTAGGTGGCACGACTAACGTGTATTTATCTGAATTAGGGTAGAGTGGTGGTATTTCTTTATAGGTAATTAATAGTTGCTTTATATATACATTTTTTTCTTATTATATTATAAGTATTTGAATATAATGTGAACTATATATGGATATGGTAACGTGATATGAATAAGCATTACAGTGTACTCTGCACATCACTCATTATGTAGGGTATCTAATCTATATAAAAGTTTAAAATATTATTTTTATGGTCTTAAAATATAATTATTTTTATCGTTACAATTATAACAGAGAACCAGTTAAAACCTATCGATAATTCGGATAGTCTACGCTGCACACATTCATATAAGTTACTATCCTTTTAAAAGAAATTGACATACCGCTCTTTGAATAAAACCAAGAATATGTATGCTTTAATATTTTTCATTTCCCTGTCTTGGTGCAAAATAAAACACGGCGTTGATTTCCGCCGCTATATACAATGCAGTATTTGGAAATAAAATATATACATCTAGAAAATAAATGGAACGAAATATAAGGAAAATATAAGAAAATCTAACCAAATTATAGACATTAAATGAGGAGGCTTTCTCTGACTTCCCTTATATATCTTCAGGTACAGGTATATACATACATACCGTACTTTCCGTCCAAATTTCATGAGTAAATTTATTTTTTCAATTGCGTGTTGAGTGGCGGAACTCAACGCCGCGGTATGTCTTTGTCGTTGAATAATATCTACGAATTAATGTAACATAAACTACTCGATTCTGTACTTCAAATTGCAATAAAAAACGCAATATTGTAAATAGTGAAGATTTTTTTTACGTTACTTAGTGACATACAATAGATGCTTGACACGTTTTTATTATTTTTTATTTAACTTTACTTTGTAGCTATACTCGTATATGTAGAATACAGAGTAAGCAGCGTACCTACTCTAGAGAGTATAGAATATTAAACTTTATTCCTAGACAGTGTAAATTTCAAGTAAAGCGGCGGAACTCAACGCCGGGCTTTAACTCATCTGACTAGGAAAATATGGATCACTTATAAAGCATCAATTCGAGGCCACGCCACAAGCGTATGTTGTGGGTTCGATTCCCGCTCGAAGAATTGAAATTTAATTAATATTATAATTTTAATTATAATATAATTAATATTTAAATTCCTCGCTTTGGTGTTGGGGCAAAGCGCAACACATAACAGCAATGCCTCCAGAATTCAGCAGAAAGCCTGCCTCCCCAGGCAGAGTGTCTTACCACTAGACTAGCTGGGTACAGCGTAAAGCTAGAGAGATACATCAGTTCTTGAGTCGCCTGTCAGGCACTATTCCACTGGTTCTTTAGTCATAACTAATTTAAGTAAATGCGTAATATTTCATAAGAATAAGCAATAATGCTAGGCCCTATATGTGTAGGTATATGACAATTATTCTGATTAAAATTAATTGAATTTGTATTGTAAAGAAAAATTATGCATAGTCCATTGTCTTTTAAAAGCTTTTTTTAATATACATGATAAATGCCTGCCTATTTATTTGTTTTAACTTAACTAACTTACTTCTTAGCTAACTACTTAGCTTCATTGTAACCTGCAACCTTGACTGTAATTGTAAACCCGAGGGCTGTAGGTTTCGGTTTCAGTTTTCCCGATTCCGAGAAATAATGATATTTGACATGGAATGCCACCTCTCAGACACTCCGTTCCTCATTTTCCGCCGCATTTTGGAGGCACTGCATATTGAGTGGCGTAGTAGAGTGGAGACACTTTGACTTGGATTTTTTGACTTTGACTAGCCGTCTTTCGTAAATTCTGACGATTGATTGACTAGCCGTCTTTCGTAAATTCTGACGATCGTCTTTAGGGTTCCTTCCTACCTAAGGTTCCTACTCAAAGCTCTTACGTATCTCAAAAGGGAAAAACAGAATCCTTATAAGATCATTCTCAATGAACACCATTTTGAGTCATCTCCGTCGCGTAGAGATATCAAGCTAAAAATAATATCAAATATTAAGAACTAAGATCTCTTGGGGTACTGAAAAAAACTGAAGGAAAGGGTAAAAATATGGTTGTATTGGGTGTATATATATGTAAGACTGTAAAGATAAAATCAATATATAAAGAATTGTTTATTTATTTACTTCACGCTTTATCCCGGTTAGCAGATTACTGCGTGCACCTTCCCACCCATAAATTATTGATACATGCCAATTCTCAACCCAACTCTACCCAACCCAACCCAAGAGCAGAAGTAAAAAATGAAACTTCACTTATCATTATTCTCTCTGCTCATCTCCTAACTAACCTACAAGAAAAAATAATAAATGTTTACTAAAAATCAGCTTTAGTAAAATTTAAAAATCTATCTACTACATTTAATTCATTGAAAATCACTTGATATAATCTGCGCATACGCACCCACATACTCGTAGTATGACGCTCGCGTGCACCTCACATTCTTTAGTACAACTATACTTCACTTCGTTCAGCGAAGATTTCGTGTGAACGTTACAGATAGGCAAAAATGGCAATACATTATAAAAAAACATGACATTGACATGTGAACATGCACATGTTCATACCTACAATACATCCTAAGTACATGCTTCTATTGAAATTATTCGAGCGTTAATTAAAAAAATAAATTTGTTATGCGGCTTAGCTGGTTTGATATGACTTTATTCAGTTAGCTATATTAAATATTACTTTGTAATTAGTTTTACTTTTTCACCATTTTAGGGTTCTGTACCTCAAAAGAAAAACGAATCTTGTTTACCGTTTTAACTTCTTCATACATAGGTAGTTACTTCAACTAGAATTTCTTTATTTCTCTGACATAAATATCTTAAAAAGTAAACGAAAATAACTATTTTAAACCCAAACGTAATATTTTGCTTAAATAAATTACTTAATTGAAGTAAGTAATCACGAAACTTGCTCAAATATATCAATTAAACGCCAATTGACTTTTGTATAACAAAAACTGTAATTTAACACTTTATGTAAACAAATTGAACGTATTACAATTAAATTAAAAAAATTGTAGTTTCTCTGATATCTCTCTAGTTTAGTGATATCTCTCATTATATGAGATTACTGTACTGATAAGAGATTAATATCGTTTTTTTTATCCAAAATCATAATATAAGAGTAACATAATAAGAAAAGGTCATCGTGATGACTTTAAGCGCGACGGCTGTGGGTTCCATTGTCACTTAGAAAAAGAAATTTACGTTTCTTCGTTCTGGTAACGAGTAAAAGCGCGGCGTTGAGTTCCGCCACTCAACATGAAATACCTCAAGTATTCGGCGGAAATTGGGGAATGAAAGTGTCTTATGAGAATAGAGAATCTTAGTACCTACTAGGTTCACTTTAGCAAAGTTAGTAAGCAATTTCTAAGAAAGGGAGACACCTAGTGTCAAGGTACACCATTCTTAGCTTTCCACCTGAATTCGACATTTCGTATCGAATCGCGGGACTCAATGTAGAGTTTTAACTTATTAGTGTTTTGACTTAATGAGGATATAAAAACAATTTTTGTCCTCGAGTGGGAACCGCACCCACAACGGTCACGCTGATAGTCAGATGCTATGCCGCTGTGCCAAGACGGCTTCGGGCCTAAAATGTAAATGAAAGAGCTACCTTTAACATATAATAAGATGTATAATTAGACAAAATAAATAACTTTATAATTATCTCAATAAAAAATTGACACGATCGGAAATTGAATTTGTAACCATCGCATTGAATCACACATTTCGAATTAACTACAATAATATTAATTCCATAACCATTTATTATATAAATTTTACATGTATTTAGGCAAAATATGATTGTACGGGGCGGGGTGGGCGTGCCCCGTGGGCGTGGCCTAGCGGCCATTGACCACAAACCAGAGATGCTATAACACGGCTGTATAAGGCATGGGTTTGTGGGAACATTTGCAATTCTATTAGTTGCTACGGATATCCTATATTAGAATCAATTAACCGTTTTAGTTAAATGTAATAGAGATAGCGTTAGCCGTCGTGGCGCAGCGGCGCAGCGTGTGTAAATCAACGGGTGTTGTTTAGGTTCCCATTTGGGGAAGGAGTTATATTATATTTTATTCACGTCGCTCTGGGAACAAGACAAGACAAGTTGCGCCACTCAATACCAAATGCCTTGAAAATTCCTACTAATAAAATATATTGTTCGTTCTCCATTTGGAGAAGATAGGTAGGGAAATGTTAGAGTGATTTTTGAAGATTTATTTCTTTAGTTAAGTAGTAAATTTGTTACATTCAATGTATTAGTGATGTGGGTACAGTTCCAATCGGAAATGAAACACTTCATTATAAACAGAATAAAAATGGTCTAATACAAAAAAAATATGGAAAAACAATATAGAATTATGTAATAAGAACGTACTGGTATGTTAACTCTTTAGATAAAGAAAAATAATTTAGATTGGGTCAAATTTAATTTAAAAGTTACATAATATTTTTACTGGACTCACCTATCTATACAATAGACTAGTAGGTCGCCTATGGTAGGAGTGTTTAACTCTAAGTTTACTAAGCCCACGGGAAGTAACCGATGTATTTTTTAAAAAACAATCGTTACAGGACTCGAACCTGCGTTAGAGTTAGCGTGTCTAAGTTAATACAACATTTTTTTTGAAATAAGTAGAAATTTTCAAAAACTAATAACGAATTTTACGTCACAATTTTCACAGACGATTTTAAATCATCAATAGAGTTGTGAAGGAGTCAACAAACAATAATAATTGTATTACGTCGTTAATTATCCTTTGTAGAGCTTCCTTTACATTTAATATGATTGTTTGCAATGGAAAATATATTTCAATACCACGCTCATCACTAAATGTTATAATATTTTATATTTATTTTTATTTATTGTGAGACAAGCGACCCGCTCGCGGCTTCGCCCGCTGGTACTACACCAATATTTATTTTTTATCTGAATTTTATTTCATCTGAAGTTTTAAATAAACTGTAACTCATTTTAAAGTTCTCATTTTACTAGTTTTAAAATAGGCACGGCGGCATTTGAATAATAGAAGAAAATATTTCAATAATTCCTTTAATTTAAAATTAGCCAAACAATATATATTTTACTTTACTATATTATTTTGAATATGTAGGCAGCTACAAGCTTTTACCATAACAGAAGAAGAAACAGGACGACCCTAGTTGCAAAGTAAAAAATCCTAGTGTTCAGTTTCCGTCTCTTAGCGGAACCCAACGCCGCACCTTGTCTACCAGAGCGGGAGAATAGTGATGATGATGAGCTGTGTTGAGATCGAACCCACAACCGTCGCTTATACACTCGGACGCTGACCTACTGCGCCACGACGGCCTCCTATTTTTTTAGTATTTCATCTAGCAACTTATTGTTTCAGATGCTCTACGAAAGAAAATTGAACAGAACAAAACGCGAAACATATAAATATACACCCAATATTATATGTATATAATTTTAAATGTACCTAGTGCAATATTAATATAATTAACTAATAACTAAAACGGGTTCAATTTAATTGATCTTTACTTACTATTGACGTTAATAATACAAAAAATATTTAAAAACCTCACTTTCCCCCAAAAAAATGTATAATAAACTAAAGTGTTAAAGTGTCTAAATAGAACAATGACTTAAACAAACATTTTTAATCCGAAATAAGGAAAGTGACTAAAGTGTAGTTCAAAGTGTTTACAAAAGTGTTGTTAGTAATGATGTATTTATGAGTGACTGTTGCGAACAAAATTGCGGGATGTACACTACGTGGTACAGCCGCGGGGAAGGGGGGATGCACCACCATCAGATGGGACAGTTATACCATGGACCCCCCATGATAAAGACTGAAGCTGGTGTCAATAGTGATTGTATGATGGCGGTGGATTACGCACCTCCTATTAAGGTAAGGTTTATTATGTTTTGTAGCATAAAACTAGATTATTAATAATAATAGACTATTTTTAATATGATAAGAATAATTAATATGTTTTTGTATCCTCATAGTGGTACTCGGTGAAATCTTCACGCTGTAGGTATACGTCGGATGTAGCAGGAGGTAGAAGGAAACTGGGGAACGGAGTATTAAGATACTCCATTCCCCATTTTCCGCCCAATTCTAGCCACATTGCGTGTTGCGTGGCGGAATTACCAGAGAAAGGAAGGAGAGGAATGAAAATATTAAATATTTCATGTTAAATTAATATAAAATGACTTATACACATATAAGACACTTCTACACATTATGCTTTAGGCACTTAGAACTAACTCAAAATTAGACTGATAAAAGTAATATAAAATTCCAATATCAATACGAATATAAATACAAATATTTGCAATACCCGACTAGTATTATAACAAGTATTACGTATACAGTTTTTACGATGCAACTTTTTCTCACAGAAAAGCATTCTTATTCCGGGAAAAACTTATAAAGCAGTGTATGTACGCAAAAAGTAGTTTTGAGTCATACGCGGTGCGGTCTGCGTCCTGCGTCGATACGATGATACAGGTTCGTCTTCCACTAAAGAAGTGAAGCGGTTGGATGCTAGCTTTTTATTTTTTTTGTTCTTTTTTTTTGATACGGTGTGACAGTATCCCACATATATCACTGTAGGCAGGGGAAACGTAGTGTGAACACTCTATTCTCCACTGTCCATCTAATATTAGAAACATTGCGTGTTGAGTGGTGGAACTCAACGCCATGCTTTGTCTTGTTAACAGAAAAAAATAAAGTTATTCATTTTCCCGAGTGGTAATCGAACTCAAACGTCGCTTCAATATTTTTCCCTCTTGTATAAGTTTGGATCTTTCAAACTACGTACCTAACATATTTTAATACAGTTCTCAGCCTCACTTATAGACAGAGCTATTCAAGTTATAGTTATATGTAGTTGTATGTTGTTATATGTTGAAGAAAGATATAACATTTTTTTTCTCATCTTGCATAAATCATTGAAGATTACGTAGAATATCTGAATTCAGTATCTTAGCTTTAGAATCTTTCCTGCCTTCGGGAAGTTACCTGCCCTGCTATGTTCGGGATACAGCGAAAAGTATTAAAAAAATATAAATAACACAGCAAATTAGATTTGAATCAACAACCATTGCACTCAATCGAGCATATCGACTACACCAGGATGGCGCCACTGCCCACATTGGCAATTATTGGTATAATAAACTATGCAAATGTATAAATTACGTAGAAAGATAAAGCTTTATTGAGTTTTTGCTGATCTATTTTTTTCTTGCATATATCGCTTTTTACATCGTCGGACAAAAAATATTCGGATATGTATTAAAAAAATATAATTTCATATATTTTATTTTTATCATTTTTTAAATTAATCTGACTTATCAATCCACTTGAAAGTGTAAAGGACCAACAGGAAAATTCCTAGATTAAACTACATTTAAATTTTTATAGATTTTTTTAGAAAATCCGTATAAAAGTCCTGTACAAAGCTATTAAGTTCAAGGAATCGTATAGAATGCTATCTAATATCGATCGTCATCGGCGTTTAGTGCCATAATAGTTTTAATGAGATGGCTCATCCCTTGTACGTAGGTTCTATAGAAATACTTGTAATCATTTCAAAGTAGTTTTGTTTTTTTAATTAAAAAATAAAATAAACAAGTGTGATTGTAAGCGCGACGGTTGGGGGTTCCATTCCCACATATTGTGATTTGGCTGGGAAATATTTTATATTGTTATTTGACTGTATATTTATATATTTTTTAATTTCATGATATATATATTTCACATAGAGCAAGATGAAGACAGATTCTATTTCCCATTTATATTTATTTTTATAATATAGACATTTCTCTATTTCTTGTTTATAAAAAAAAACTGTTAGTTTTTTAAATGTAAAAATTGGCACAAAGTACGAACAGTATTATAATTTACTCGATTTACTCTAAGTGTGATTTTAAGGGAATGCTGTAAGGAAAAATATACACTTCCCGAATTCGACTCTACTTTCCAATTATTTCGCCGCCGCTTTAGAGCCTGAGCCCTACGCTAAGCTGTCTCGTTATCAGGGCGAAAAAAGGAAAATATTAAATATTTCATTTCCTCGAGTAGGAATGGAACCGACACGATTGTGCCCTTGCGCTACGAGGGGAAATTCACTTTAAGGAAATTTGTCTTTCCAAAGCAAGAAAATGAAAGAAATCGATGTCTTCGAGTGGGAATCGAACTCACAATCATCAGTTATAGGTATTCAGATGCCATCCAACTATGCGACAGGTTTTTGTACAAACCTTTTATATTAAGTAACTAAAAAAAAGACACAATCGTTTGGTTCCCGAGAAAAAAAACCTTAAAAAAAACAAACAATAAACGTCTTTTGAAGTACATAAATCGTTATTAATTAATGTCTTGAGTATCGAGTATCAACATTCAACATGTTTGCACGGAGCGAGTGCCGTTAACTCGCGGTAATTTAATTATACCGTAAATCCATGTATACCTACTTAACTGTATAAGACTACTTCTACACTATTCTATACAATATTTTTTCTTTTTTTTTTTGAGGCTTCACACTGTATCCTGCATATAGCAGGGTAGGCAGAGGGAACTTAGTATTAAGAATGACTTAGTCAGTAGTACTAAAATTAACTTTCGACAATGAGTGTTGAGTGGCGTAACTTAACGCCACACTATGAATTGTTACCAGAGCGAGGAATTGAAAATAATTCATTTCTCTAAGTGGGAATCAAATCTACAACTATTGTGTTTATAGTCGGAGGCCGTACCGTGGTGCTACGGCGGTGTTTCTTTTATACTAGGTAGGTAGATGCAATATTTTTTTGATGGTTTGAAAATGGATACTTTTACGGAATTTGCAGAGACTGAAAGTATGCATGTTTCTTTATTATATTTCACATAAGGTTTTAATAGGTTGTTTTTTTTTTCATATAAAACATATAAATTAATAGTGATAAAATTACTCTACGCACTTTCACATCAATTGTGTAGTAATGTTAGATGGACAGATAAAAATTAAGAATGAAAAGATGATATTTTATTCGATTTATGTACGAATATTTATTTAAATTTATATTTTCATTTCTTCGCTATGGTGTCGAGGCAAAGCGCGGCGTTGAATTCCGCCACTTAACAGGCAATGCCTCCAAATTTCGGCGGACAGTGGGGAACGGAGTGTCTTAACACTTGGCTTCCACTAGATTCCCTCTGCCTAACCTGCAATATGCGGAATACAGGCTGAAGCTAGAAAAAAAAAACATTGAAACGCACTTTAATTTGATACAAATTAAACTTGCCCAGTTTTTTGTACATCCAATTAAGCATTTATATCAACACCGATTCCTCAACTGTACCGTTGGTCCGTTGACAATTATTTAATCCTTACGTTTTTCATCTTAGCTTCAACGTTATGGTCCAACGCGCTATGGTCCAGGTCACCCGTGCCTAAGGAGAAAAAATCAACAACCTGCCTTCTCCAAGTGTCACGCACGGTTGCGTACAATTCTCAACGGTTTGGCATCGGGCGGCCGATGTCGGGCGTTCATTTTCAATGCAATGCATCTTCTAGGTTTTTTTTTTCTGTGTTCTCTACTGGTCGGTGCTATTAGCAGGTTGGGTTATAAGTGGGCCTGTAATTTTTATATTGTAGATATGAAATTATTTTGTTTTTGCATATATTTTTACGAGAAGATGAGAAAATTAAATATATTGCAGGATACATCGACATCGTCGTTGCATATTGACATGTGCTTTTCGAATTAGATTAGAGGCTAGTTGTGGTCGTCGTCGTCACCCTGCACCACGACTGGTCTCTGGTATAAGCGTGCAACTGTAAACGCGACGATTGTGAGTTCGATTCCTTAATGAATTATTTAATATTTTCACTTCCACGCTCTGGTAACGAGAAAAAGAGTTGAGTTCCGCCACTTTACATGCAATGCCCTCAGAATTTGGCGGAAAGTGGGGAACAGAGGGTTTTAACAGTAGGTTCCCTCTGCCTACCCTGCTATGTGCGGGTTACAGCGTGAAGCTGGTTTAATTTTTTTTAGTATTTATACGTGTCTTAATAATAGATTCGGGAAAAAGCGTGAAGCTGTTTTTTTATTATCGAATAACCCAGCGACCCCAATCAATAAAATGTGAGTAGCCCTGCCACAGAAGCTATGCCCAGAGAGCCCGTCACGTCGTGGCTACGTGAACAATCATCTAGTTATCTGTTGACTTAGCGGTGAATGACCAACCATTCTTACTATCAGTGGGTGGTTCTGATATATTATTGCGTAAAACTTATTGGGTCATTTTTAGTACATTTCATAGGAAATACACTTGACTTTTAATTAAATTAACTAAATATGTAATTTTTTGCCATTTTCATAGATAAAAATACGGAACCCTTGATGCAAGAGTCCGATTCGCACTTGGCCTGCTTTATTGATCATTTTCTAATAAAAAGATTTATTCAATAAAGAAGCAACGACAAAAGAAAAGAAGTTTCCTACCAATAATATTTAATTACCAATGACATCGTCTTAACTAGCTATATAGAAAAACATTAATTAATTAGGTATTGTAAAACTATTAATATTTGTTTTGTTGGGGGCTTTTTAACTTGTAGAAAAATGTCCATACACCTGTTTGACTTTATTTATTTACGACCTTTTTTGCTTTATGAGAAATATATAGTATAAGTTGGGAGTCGCAATGGTTGTGGGTTCGATTCCCATTTAAGAGAATGAGCTATAGTCACTTCCACGCTCTGGTGGCAAGACTAACCGGTGCATTGAGTTTCGTGTCTCTACACTTAATGTTTCGAAAATTGTATGGCAAGCGGGGGACGGACTGTATTACTCTTAATACTTGGTGACATTTGCATACCTACTATATGCGGGATAGCGTGAAGCTATCAAAAAAGTGATCTCTTTTACACATCTCTATTTTGTTATTATGGGAAGAAAATTTCATCAAACCTTCATTTTTGTGTATTTTTATATAGGTATATTATATTTGAAATGGAGTCGAAGCCGCAACCCTTACGTTAAAAGGCCTATGCCGTAAGGGTTGTAAGGGTTGCGGCTATCTACTAAGTAGCTATCTACTCCACAATGGTATCCATAACAAACAAAGTTAACGTAAAAACTCTTATGAATAATCATGACCTCCCATAACTGAGAAAATATGCACTGAAAAACGTCTTATTACAAAATGAACTGGCCACTTATTGTTTAAAGTTTAATTTGCATAGGAATTTCTTACATACCATACACGTTGGAGGCCCTCGTAGCAGGACGACATCTAACTAAACCCGGTTGTGGGTTCGATTTCCACTTGAGGGAATTAATTTCTTAATGTTTTTGTTTCTTCCCTCTTTTAACAAGAAAATGGATTTGGAAAATGGTAACGAAGTGTTTTAACACTAAGCATCCTCTACCTACCCTGCTGTCATGTAAAGGGATATACCGTGAAACTACAAAAAAATATACATTCATATAAAACATTTGAGAAAGAATTTGTGGGAAATTATATTTATGGACCACATCTTCTTTTAATACTTTATAAGGCAAAGTACTAACCCTATCATATACGAGTATTTAACGACTGTTAAAACCTTAAATAGTAAAAACTACCAAGTAGATTAATTTTTTCGTTTATATATATTTTTTTAAGCATTGTTTTTCAACATTATTTGTTTAATTTAATTAAATTTAATTTAGTATTCGATATGCAGTTCTCATTTCAATTTCAATCGCCAAATACAGAGTAATATTAATTTATTTGTTTGTTTTGACGACATTTTAGCAAACTGGCACCTGCATAGTTCAATGGATAATTGTTTTACTTATGTAGAAAAATACAGTTGAATTGATAACCTCCTTTTCTTACAGAAGTCGGTTAAAAATAGGAGGCGTCTAGGTATATAATGGGTTATAGAGGCCAGTAGTAGCACAGCGACACAATCGTGCGACTGTAACGCGACGGGTTGTGGGTACGATTCCCGCTCGAGGGAGTCAATTTAATATTTTCAATTCCTTCAGAGTTTCCTTTTCAAGAGTTTTATAAAGTATACAGGTTGTATGTTTATCTTAGTATAGCTTGCACAGATGTTTAAAAAACAAAATTAAAAGGTTAGAAGTTAAAATAGTATATTTTTGGATTTTCATAAATATACTATTTTGTAGAACGCCATAGTTTGGCATGTAGAGTCTTTGAGGAGTATGAGGAAGCATTGTGAGAGGATTTCCCGAAATTCACACGGGAACAGCACACATCACCGCAGTTGGTATTACAGGAGCAGATAAATGTTGTAATAATTTCCCCAATTGAGAATCGAACCCACAATCATCGCCGCTACCGTTAGACTTAATCGGCATTTCTTTACTTCATTAATCCTCCTCCTCCTAACGATCCTCAAAACTACCCACAAATTATGTAATACTTCTAAAAGACAAATTCTGGTTAAAATCTATAAGACATAATATCTAAGATACGTAGGTATATTCTATGGAAAACTTATTCACTCAATAGAAGCATTAGAGCTAACCATACTGTGAGATCATTAATCAAGAGGCCACCTCTAACAATTACGGTGTTGCCGAATAGATTATTGTAAAACAATCTGCAATATATATTTGTATCAGAAATTAATAAAACAATATATATACATGAATATATACAATATCTAGAAATATCCTAGGCCGTCGCGTCGTGGCGCAGCGGCGTGACTGTAACGCAACGGTTGTAGCTTCGATCCCCACTCGGGGAAGTGAAATATTTATTTACGTTTATATTTGAATTTCTTTCTTTCTGCGCGGCGTTAAGTTCTGTCAAATCACAAAATGTTCCACTGATTTCTGGGAACTCCCTCCATATCAATCTGTAAACAAAATGAGAACGATATCTATCTTAAATAGCAAATTTATCTAAAATATTTTAAACCTTTTTTAAAGCGTTATTCCACTTAAGAAACAAAAGTACTTAGGTATATAACCGTAGCGGAATGAACCTGCACCTTATAGAAACCATACCATCACATCACATTTCTCGCTCACAAGTTCACAACTAGGAAAAACCAAAGTAAAATAGAAGGGCAGTTAAGGCGAAGATAAATTCGTCTCATCCTATGGGAGAGTGGAGAGTGGGCTAACGACGCGGTGACGTCATTAATCAACTGCATACGAGCACGAGGCGAGGGTGCAACGACACAAACGTAACCTTGTACGCGCCAAAATTGCTGGTATTGTTGCTTTTTCTTTCTTAAAATGACCAAGGAAAATAGGTATTGTGTTCAATAAGTTAGAAATATTCTATAGAATGACACTAATTAATTAATGTTGCTTTACTTGATTTTTAGGTTGTTTTAAAGATTTTAATATTTTAAAATACATTTTCCTAAGGGTATTAAGACACTCTATTCCCTCCTTTCCAATTAATGCTGGAGGCTTGGCGTGTTGAGTGGCGGAACACAACACCGAGCTTTGACTCGACACTAGAACGAAGGAATGAAAATATTAAACTGTATTGTAACTTTTTCAAATGTGAGTAAACTTAACTTTATTATAAACGAGTATGGTCAAAGCTAATATTATTAAATTATGTTAATTGAATATTTGATATTGTTTTCGTTTTATTTACAATGTTTTTGCTGATTCCAACGCTCACATTGCTTAATATGTAGCTATTTAAGGTAACTCTGTATTCTCTTTAAGTGAAATGTAATTTCTTTTGAGAAATAAATAAACTCTAACCACAAATGTTTCATTACCTCAAGTTGGATTCGAACCTACAACCCATCGAGTTCACAGTCACACGTTTGTACTCCTGCGCCACAACTGGAAATTGATAATTAAAAAAAAAATACCTTCACGTTGTATCTCGCACACAGCAGGTTAGGCAGAAGGAACCTAGTGTTAAGGCACTCCGTTCCCCACTTTATTTACGCCCTTGTGCCGCTGTGCTACGACGGCCTCGGAAATCGATTATTAATATGACAATAACAAAAATATGTCACATACAGCGTTATTCCTCGGTTCGGTGTCACAAAGACATCATTACCGATTCGCCTCCAGTTTTGAGGGAAAGCGTTTTGCGGATTTGCCAGCAACTAATGTCTTTGACAGATTATAAGGCGGGAAAACTGTTGATGTTTTTTTGTTCTTTTTTGTGTGTTAGTATTGTTATACTAATTTGTGGATTTTGAAGGAGCAAAGTAGTTACGACATTTTTTTTTGAGTTTGTTTTCTTGTTAGTGTGAAATATCCAGGTCTCCTAAAGTTGTACTTCCCTGTTCTGTTCCCTGTTCCAATCACCATTTGCTTTAAAGAAGTTGTGATTTTATTAAGGAATGCTTTACTGAAAGTAAGGATGGAGACTACTAAAGTACTCGAATAAGTATTTATTTAAATTAGCTTCACGCTGTATCTACATCAGAGTAGGCAGAGGGAACTTAGTATAAAATACTCCATGACCCACTTTTGGAACCTCGAATTCTGGAGGTATTTCGTTTTGAGTGGCGGTACTCACACGTTACAGTCTCACTTTCTGCCCCTGCACCACGGCTGGTCTCAGTATTTACATATATTTGTAGTATACATCCAGTATAAAGAAATAGAAAAGTACCTACTCTTCTAATCTCATTGAGTGTTCTAATCTCATCAACCTGCAAAAACTCTATGTGGACAAACCTGACAATGAAGACAGTGACCATGGTGACTGGCTAATATATATAACTCTATCTACAATATAGGTAACTAATACATTTTCAGATTGCCGTGGCAACTTGGGCAGTCCGAGCGGAACGGAATGTCTTAACATGAGGTTCCTCTGCTTACCCTGCTACAGCGTGAAGCTGAAAAAAACAATTGAATTTATGAATGAAATTTTTATTTTATGTTATACTAGCGGACCCGGACGCGGCTACGCCTGCTTCAACTATAAGAATATTTATTAAATATATTCATGAAATTATTTTAAATTTTCAATAGAATTAGTAAGAAAATATAAGCTTAAATAATCAAAAAGAATAATAAGTAGAGACATATTATTAGAAAAAATTATCTGAGTTATTGAAATGAACCAACAAAAGGATTAAAAGTAACTAAAGGATAGGTATTCTTAATATTAGAAAAAGTACCTAAAGACTTCCGTGCGTGCATACCTAGATATCGACTCCATGTAATAACTAAACATTTCTCTATATTAAATAAGATAACTTTAGCGGGCTATATCAAATAAAATAAGAAGAGAACAACAAAGTGTAGTTTAAATTAATTATAAACAACAAATAATTACATAAAAATTAACAATAGTTCGAAAATATATGAAAATTTAAAAAACCATCAACGGCATCTGCCCGTTCGCGTCGGTCATACTATGCCGCCCGTAGGCTAGGTTATTTCGAATCAGTGAGATCTCCTTAATTATTTATTAGAATGTTATACAGTAAACTACAATATCAAATGTCGCGGTAGCGGTTGCGTAGCGACGCGACGGTTGTTATTAACATGGCAGAATAAATTGCATGTCAAATTAGAAAGTACTTTAAAATATATTAGTTTATATGTATAATGTAATGTTATACTCGTATAGCCTATAGCACTTCTGAAGAATGCAGCTTTCATACAAAACAAAAACAATGTAAATCGGGCCAGTAGATCCAGAGATCAAACAAACAAACAAACAAACAAACAAACTCTTCCACTTTATTATATTAGTATAGATTAGCCAAAAATGGCTTAATCAAAAAAAATCAATTTTTTGAAAATCTTTACTTCCCATTTTAAAAAATACTAATTAATATTATTTCTTACTTATATTTGTCACTAAAATAAATGCCATTGCAGACAAAATCGTATAACAAAGTTAGTTGAAACCGTGAACGTCTTCAGCCTCTCCGCGAGTGTGTCACCGCCTTCCATCCACATCAATTAATTTAAAAGACAAACCCTGTTCTTTCCAGACGTTCCTAATATATGAGGAGCGTGGTGATAAATGAAATATACTTGCTCTTGACGTGTCGAGTTTTGGGATTTGGGAACTTTACGTATAGAAGCTTAAAAAATATATTTAAAATAGAAGAAGACCTATGGATTGGAGACACGTGGAAGAGGTTGTCAGCTCGACCTCGACAGATTTAATGTGAAAATGTACAAATACAATTATTTAATTTGATTTTTAATATAATTATTTCAAATTTAGTTCTTGTTTTTTTAAAGGAAAACTTAAGTTCCAAATTAGAGGAAAACATAAATATATAATGAAGTGTGTCAACACTTGTTTTATTCTGCCTACATTGCTGAATACATTAAACTATTAGAAATTGTTTCACGTGGTCGGAACATTACAAAAAATTCAGAGTATGTTCTAAATATTCTTTACAAATTTTATTATATTCGTTTTTGGGTAACGTGTGAACTGTGAACACAAGTGTTAAAGATATGGAAAAAAAATCTTTATCTTTTATAGTTAAAGTCAATAATTTTCTTACGTCGTTTTTTAGCTTCAAAGCTATAGTAAGTAAATATCACGTGTATAGCAAAGTAGGCAGAGGGAACCTAACGTTAAGACACTCCATTCTCCAATTTTCGAGACATTGTATATTGAGAGGCGGAACTCAACACTAATTTATTAATTTTAGATACTGTTGCTGCGCAAACATCCCTAGTATAGTGTGACGCCGAAGTGTCCCACTTTACTGATGACGGATGTTAGAAATAAAAAAAAAAACATATATCTTGATAATATTATAAGAAACTGTCAGAAATGTTATTGACATCTGTTTTTATTTTATCTGTACGTATATATAAAAACTTACTTCAGTATCCTATTAGTAACCAATATGTCTAATGATAATAGTTAATATGTCGATAAATACCAATTGATGACCAAAGTTTTAACAAAATGCGGTCGCATGTCCATAACTTTAAAATATTTTTAATAACTTATAATAATTTATCCGGTTATTAACCAAATAAGGTTAATTAAATTAATTTACTGAATTTGGTGTAACTTTTATAGTTCTGAAACATTTCTCTGGGCTAAGATTGGAATCTTATGATATATTCTCATACTTGCAATGTCATAAAATGTTATCATTTAAAGGTCTATGAATCTTGCTATGTATTAAGGAATATATATTTAAACACAACAGATGAGGGTTCGATTTCCATTTCCATTTGTGACCAGAGACAAAGTAAAGTAACGACATCTGTTCCACGACGATCAAACGACAAGTTTCCAAAATTTTGTGGTAAGTCAAGAACTGAATGTCTTAACACTAGGATCCCCCTACAGTGCTATATATTATGGAATAAAGTGAGACAATTTGTAAGGTACAAGCTATTATTTATTTTGAAATTAATGAACGTCTATTTTGTACTTGTTTTGTTGATATATGGTTGATAAAAAATTGCCAAATCGAAATTGAAGCTTAAATTATTTTCCGATTGAACACAAAACTTGAGACTCGTAGATTTTCGGTGAAGGCGAGAGGTGGTTGTCATTTTACAATTATGCTTAAACAAATTTATTATTATTATAAAAAAAAAGAATTAAGAATCGTTATTACATTATAATTAAAATCATTGTATTTTCCTAAGTTTTTTACTTTTTTCACTATCAATATTTCTTATTTTTCAAATTATTTCCTGTGTGTATTGTATAATAATCTACCTTGGCACTAAATGCCAAGTTTCTAGGCTAACTATAAGTTGGTTTCGTTTATGATGAGTAAGTGAGTAGTAAAATAATATCGATTTAAAACGTTGATCTATCAATAACTGTGTGAACTAAATTATTACATTTTTTTTGAAATGGGTGAAAAATGAGGAAAAATACGTGCAATATACTAGAAGATGAAACCTAAATCCTGTAATTATCTTAATTAAACCGTCGAAGCCTAGTGGTCCAACTGACTCTGAATTCGATGGTTGTTGGTTTGGTTCCCTCTCGATGGAATCATTGTTATTTTAATTTCCTTATTTTAATTTCCCCGTAATAGTAGGCACAACAATGTCTTAAACACACTGGCATTGGGGGATGCGTGGAGAACGAAGTGTGTTCCTTGCTGTGCGGGAAAAAGCGTGAAATTGTATTTTGTACTATTTTTTAGCGTGCTATACGGGGATTCAGCGTGAAGCTAAGAAATATGCCAATTTCATTAGCGCTGTCATTATAAATTGCCTCTTACAGTTTTTGCGCGTTGCCTAGCTTTGGCTATTCATCTTTTACAAAAACTTTGAATGAATAGAACTGTTAGTAAAAAAAAATAATTGAAAATCTAACTTTTATTTATTTTTAGCAAAAAATCAATTGACAATGGATTAAAATAATGTTACTGTTATACCAACTTGTTTGTTCGTTAAGCGATTTAATAAGAAAATGAAGGTCTTGAATGTAGAAAATATTGGCCTGGTGTTTGTTTTTTTTACATTTTGACAGGTGTTCTGCATTGTGACGTAGAGAGAATAGGCGAGAGAGGAGAGTGGGTGATAGAATTATCTAATCTTACCTTTTTGCTGAAAGGAACTGAAGGTACTGAAAGTATATTTTTTCAGTTTCATCTTATACAGCAGGATAGGCAGAGAGGACTAGTCTTATAACACTTAATTTTCCATCTTGTGAGATACGTCTTGATGTTCCGTGCATGTCTTGAATATTTTTATCGTAAAAGTTCAACGAACTCTAAAAACAGATATGCATGTATAAATTATCCATGCTTTAATAGGCTAATTATAGAATAGCATCTAGTTATAATTTCCTAGTATGCACGTACATTCATCAATTAAAACATCTTTATATGGCGGACCGACTAGTATCGTTTGATATGATAGAGGAATTTCATGTAAATTCTGATATAAAACAACAAAAACTTGACCTTTTGTTGTTTTTACGAGTCATCCCTTGGACGTTGTTGTTTGTAAATTGAAAATGTAGGGTTAGATTTGACATTAGTTTAAGTTCTATACTTAAGTATAGAATGAATTAGCCTCTTTAAAATGTGCATTAACGCCTCCACTGCCCGACCTCTTCTCTCCACCAAACTTACAATCCTGATGCCGTCTTTATGATACGTTTCAGAAATCAACTGACGATAGTGTTGACTTGAATGGCTGAGATCTCTTATTGTATTAAAGAGAGGTGTATAGGCAAGCCGGGGAGTAGGAGCAACTGTAAACGCGACACGTTGTGGATTCGATTCCCATTCGAGGAAATGAAATATTTACGGTAACGAAGCAAAGCGTGGCTTTGAGTTCCACCACTCTATTCGTCACCAGAATTCGAAGGACAGTAGGGAACAGAAGTGTCTTAATGGAAACGGAGTATCTTAACACTAGGTTCTCTCTGCCTACCTTGCTATGTGCGGGATACAGTGTGAAGCCACGTTTCGAATTCATTAAACATCACTAACCATCATATTTTTATGTGAAATTTCATATATTACTAAGTATTCCAATTAATATCCACTCTACTAATTAGAATTAGCTGAAAGTAATGATTAAGATTCTTATAGGATATTTATTTAGGATTAAACACAAGACCAAAATGAAGACAAAATTGTAGAAAAAATGGACGCATAGATCGCTCAGCTAGATTGATGGTTTTGCACCCCTCTGTATTTTTTCCACACATTCTCTTTTGTGGGTTATCGGGGCAGTGCTGTGATGTTAGAAGAAAATCTTAAATGATGAAATTTTATCTCATGTGTACAAATATATTTAAAATATTTTAATTCTTCCGTTCTGATATGATGAAGCGCAGCGTTGAGTTCCGGTGTGTCTTATGACATGGTTATGGCAATCCCAGGTTCCCAGGTGTCCTCTGCCTGCCCTGCAATGTGCATGATGCAGCGTAAAGCTAAAATAAATTATATAATAATAATATGCAATATATTGTTGTTTATTATCATTATTTATAATAAAATATTTAAATATAAATATTAATTTCTAGAACAAATAAATATAATCATTGCGTAAACAGCACGTATATGAAATATATTAAGTTATATAAAAATTATAATAAAAACACCGGTTAAGTGTGAATTGGACTCGCCCACCGAGGCTTCCACACCATTTTTAGGATTGTACAACGGTGGTGGATGTAAGGTACGGAACGATGGTGTAGGATTACACAGAAAAATTTACAAGCTTTAAGTTGCGGGCGTATACACAAATTTTATATACATTGAACTACAAATATAAGTTTGTAATGATTTTCACTAATTGGATTTTTTTTATTTGATATTAGTTTCAAGTAGGTACCTCCACGCAACCTCGAGGTAATCAAGACCATTTCTTGACAGATGGACAACAAAGAGTCTTTTAATATCCGTACTTAAAAGATATAAAACGGAACCCTATATATAGAAAGGTTACAGTTATGCAAATAGGTATATACAAGTATAATGTAGTGTTGGTTTCCTTTAGTTTAAAAGCCACCAATAGTAATTATTATTAAAAAGCAGGAAAATGAAAAGCCTTGCGTCTTATGAAGAGAAATGAAAATAATTCAATTATAATAATTCCATCAGTTGAGGCCAGACGTGGCCCATGGACACAAACGCGACGGTTATGTTTTCGATTCTCACTCGAGGGAATAAAATATTTAACAATTTCATTTTCTTTGCTCTGGTAATGAAACAAAGCGCGGCGTTGAGTTACGCCGCTTAACATGCAATGCCTCGAGACTTCGAAGATAGGGAACGATTGTGTCTTAATCGAGAACAGAGTATTTTAACACTAGGTTTCTATGGTCTCTATGCCTACAATCTATCTGTATAAAATCTTTGCATAAATTGTAGCCATGTGCATATATCAGAATACTGATAAATTAGCTATATGCTGTCAAGCTAAATCTGTTCAGTAGTTTTTGCGTGGAATTGGAACAAACGTCCATCCTCACAAATTTCATATTTATTGAGTAGTTAGTATTTATTGAGAATATTAATAACTAAAACATTAGTAAGAATGGGAACGAACCCACACTGACCACGCAGTAATCGGACCTATATTATATCTTAGTAATTATGCTAGAAAACTTTAAAAGGTGAAATAAAATCACTATTTTAAGATATATTAATCTTTTATTTTATCTATCTAATAAAATAATAATAAATATTGAACAGGTGTCACTCGATATATTACGTTACATGTCCTGTACTGCCAGGTATGTAGCACGCACGTGCCAATACATAGGTTAACAGATATTATAGAATTGTAATAGCTAGTTATCTAGAGGTCCTCGTGGCTCAACGGTATAGAGTCTGACTAAGGCGGCTGTGGGTTCAATTCTCACTCGTGGGAGTGAATTATTTTCATTTTCTCGCTATGGTAATAAGACAAAGTGTGGTGTTGAGGTCGCCAATCAACAAGTAATGTCTAGAAAATTGGCCGGGGATGAGGAATGGAGTGTCTTTACACTCTCTCTAACTTTATATGCCATAAATAGCGTGACTCTGGTTAAAAGATATTTATTAGACTGCCTCTAATTTAACTTCTCTCTTAGGTAAGTGGAGAAAGAAGTTTCCAAACAGCTTCTTTTCTTCTGCTTCTATTTCTACTTTACAGTAAAGTTAAAGAAATAGGTCAATCTATACATTATTAATTTTATATTTCCAAGAATGTAGCGCACACGTGCCAATGTCGTCCATAGATTTCTAGAATTATAATTCATATAAATAAACACCTTCGTTGCATTGAAAAATGTCTTACTGTACACCATATTTGTGGGTTCGATTTCTATTCGGAGTAAGATTAATTTAATCTCCCGGTATGGTTATGATTGTAACGACGGTTGTGAGTTCGATTCCCATTCGGGGAAATTAATGAATTTTTATTTATATTTTTATTTCTACGCTCTGGTACCAAGGCAAAAAGCGCGGCGTCGACTCCCGCCACTCAACACATAGTGATTCAAAAATTCGGCATAAAGTGGGGAAGTGTAGTTAAAGTGTCTTAACACTAATTTCTCTCTACCTACCCTCCTATATGGGGGATACAGCGTGAAGCTAAAAAAAAACTATATGTAAAATATCTACGCACGTGCTATGTCATACATACTCAAGTTAATAGACCTTTTAAATTCAAAACCTACCATTTATATTAAAGCTTACTATGTTGTGGAAATTTTATACGCATTATTGCAATTTAATGGCATATTTTAACTTATAACTTATTAATTTTTCTATTAAATATCTGGTTTACCTTATTTATTAGTCTTTACTAACTATGTCTTTACAACTATGTAGGAGGTCGCAAATATAATTTTCGAGATTCACATTTTTTTACCATAGGTACTAAAATTAGTTTCAGAAATATTTCTTTTATTTTAGTATTCGTTTACTTTGTTACGTTAATGCGATTTTATATTTATACTAATACTATTAAGCTATACCTATAGTATGTTCATTCAAACGCGCATATCTCAGCAACTACTGATTTGAATAAAGAATATTTTTGTGTTGGATAGCCCATTTATCGAGGAAGGCGCAAAGTTAGTCGTTTGGATGTAACCCACTGTGCCTGCGATTTTCCTCGGAAACTCCTAGTTATTCAAGCCACAGGTAAAAGACACATATACGAGCATTTTGACTAATATTAATTAGTAAAGCTCACTCAACAAACTCTCGAAAATTGACCAAAAGTGGGGAACGAATTAACACGAATTCCCCAAAGCTAATATAAACGGAACATAACGTGAAGCTGAAAAAAATATTCTTTCTCTTTGCTTAACTCGTAAAAAAACTTTTAGTACATTTAAATAAGAAAAACTTTAAGATCAAATTTCATTGGCGTTAAATTTTCATTGCTATTTATTTAAAGCACGTCAAGTTACAAAAACCTAATTTATTTGTATTGTTGTATTGTCATTGAGTATACTGAATGACTGAAATACTGTAATTCAGTAATTCACAATGCATTTCTTAGTTAAGTGTCATGCGTATCGAATTAAAGAGCTGAGTGATTTTCAAATAAACAACTATTTCTATGTTGTAATTTTAGCAAAAAATAGTGTTTTATTGTTAAGAGGCCTTCATGTCGCAGTGACGTAGCATCTGAATGTAAATACGACGGGTGTGAGTTCGATTCCCATTCGGTGGACTTAAATATTTTCTATTTTGATTAAAGGCAAAGCGCTGCGTTGAGTTCTGTCTACTGCCACTCAACAGCGAAAAGCTGAGAACGAAATCTCTTAAATTTTGCTTTCGTCGTATTTTCTTTTTTGTATCTTCAATAAAGACATGTCAAGTGCACATTTTGTGTTCTTAATAAACATTAATTCATTCATGACACAAGCTGACAACAATGACCCTGGAAAAGTGCTACATCGAAACGATTAGACGGTTATTGCCGAACAAATATATATTTTATTGGCACTTTAGTTTTTATTGTAGAGAAGGAATGTGGAATGCTAATATTTGGTTAAAATAATGGTTAAAAAAATACATTAAATGAATAATATGAATATAACGCACACTGCCATATGTTTGACAATATATACACAATTGTATAGTGACATACTCGATGCTATGGCAACGCATATTTTACGCATCAATTCGTTATCTAGTGTGTACAAAACTACATATATTATTTTCAGTTTAGTTTATTGTACGTATTTATTATACGTAGGTACGTATAATTATGTTTTCATTAAAACAAAAGTCGACAAAAATAAAATGGTTTGTCGGTTTGAAACAAAAATTACAATAATATTTTTCATTTAAGATTTAAATTTTAATTATTATTAAGTACAACCAACTTGAACTTTCAAAGCTCAGCGTTAAATTTAATTTTGAACTACTTGTAATAATTATCTTCTATATCCTCATGAAAGGCAGTTAGTTATACGTGCCCTAAATGACATTACAATATTATGGTACTATCGAGCTGGTGTGATGATGGAGCAAGGACCTGAATATTGGAACTCATTAGATATTACTAATAAACCATTAGAGAGCTTAGGGTCATATAATTAACTAGCGGGCGCGCGCAGCTTCGCTTGCGTATTTAGGGGTGAATTCTAATATACCGTGAAACATGTGTTCAATTAAATACTTTTAATAGTCTGAATTTCAAATTTTATAAAAATTGGTCCCGATTTAAAAAAAAATCTATACATACTTTCAACTCCTTATTTGCACCCTTAGGGGAAGAATTCTAGAAAACCATAAAACATGTGTTCAATTAAATACTTTTAAGAGTCTGAATTTCAAATTTTATAAGAATCGGTGCCGATTAAATTTTTTTTCCATACAAACTTTCAACTCCCGATTTGCACCCTTAGAGGGAGAATTCTTGAAAACGATGAAACAAGTATTCAATTAAATACTTTTAAAATTGTAAATTTCAAATTTTATAAGAATCGGTGCCGATTTAAATTTTTATTAACCCCTATATCACCCCTTTAGGGTTAAAATTTTGCAAAATCCCTTCTTAGTGGACGTTTCTACGCACAGCGGTTACGGCTGTGCGTGCGTCTTACCTCAGTCATTGAGGACAAGTCCAAAAGGTATATATATAGATAGTTCCAAGCAAGTATGTTCTTTAAACTATATATTATATTTTATTTATTAAGCTAAATTCAACGTAACATCGTGCAAAGTACGTGACATGACGCTACGTTTTACACGTGTTTCGAAACCGAACAACTTTTTTCAATTTCTTTAACAATGACTAATTAAATATGAAAATAAATAAAGCAATTATATGCTTATAATATTACTACGTTAAATATTATTTATTTTTATATTATAATAAATGTTCGATTGTGATGTTTAGAAAGTTAATTAAATTACGCGTTATATTGTTTTAAAGTTGTTTGTTACGGTTATAATAGTTATATTTTTCTGTAAAGCTGTAAAAGTTTCTAATTAATTATAAATTAATTATTTATTTAATTAATTAATTCTCATTTTGTTTCGAGAGTTTAGATATAAAATTATATATGTACGTACGTAGTTCCTGAGAGTAGAAGCCAACAAACTACTCAGTTGTTATATTATGTATAACTGTAAAATATGGAAATAAAAATTTATATCAGAATTACTACTTTTATAATTAATACAAATGTTAAGTCCGGCTTCCACAGCGAGCGGAGCGCGCCCATTGAGGACTACGGTGAACCCGCTGCATTCTTATTTCCCACCAGAAAGAGTTGAAAATAGAAAAAGAGTTGTAGGTTATCATAGTATTTTAATACATTTTTTATAGAATATATAAATAATATTATAATAACCTCTTCAAAAAATTATACAAATATATATATATATTTTTAAAATTAATTAAAAAATCCTTTTCGACTATTGCTATTACAACTTTCTTACTGTTGTCGAGTTTATTTAAACATATTTGTCTATTTTTTATTTTAAATTCGACGTTTCTTAGAAAGTCAACTTGCTACCTACCAAGTAGGCTTCATTCGCTTTTTATTAACACTAAAAGCCATCACGAAAAATTATCCACACTTTTAGAAATTCACAATTCCTAGATTTTAGTCAATATTAGGTACTTTTTACGAGTATCAAGATTCGTTGGAAATAAGTTTTTTCAATGCAAAATGAAAATTAACAATTGAAAAATGGCTGAACAAACAAAATTCTGCCTGACCGTGACGGATGATCGGCGATTTTAAATACATTTTATTTATATTTAAAAAATATATCCGTACAATGTCCGAGACGCTATTGTGATAGGCTAATAATCGATTAGTTTTTACTGAAAAGTGAGAAATTTTGTAAAAATTCTGCTTTAAAGCGCCCTCTCTCTCCCTTTTTTTAAGAATTCAGTTTTTAGCTGAAATAGAATTGCTGAAAAAATGGTTTTAAAAGCGGCCATTAGGTGGCGTTAGTGTTGTTTTAATTATTATCTTTAAAAAAATACTTTGAAACTGTATTATACTCCAAAAAATAATATTTTGGTAATTATTACTTTAATTTCAATCACAAATTAAAGAAAATTGTTAATGATATATTGTGCATTTAATATAATTAGTTTTACTTGAAGCACGCTAGTATTTACTTTTACAAACGAACTTTTTTTATAATAAATATATTTTATTTACAAAATTAATATTACTCTAACTACTATATCTTTACTTACATTAAATGAATATAAAAATAATTAATGTAAAATACTTCCATATAAGAAATCTGCATTTTTATTGGCAATTTTTCACTGATTTCTTCAAAATATTTTTTCAATTGCACTTTTATTCATCGGATCCAGTAACTTACAAGAATATTTCAATTTAACACTAAACAATATGAAGTACAAAATAAATAATAATTATTAATTAGGAATTTTAAGTGGCACCAAAACAATTACACTATAAAAGGTTAAAAACACATCTTTATTGACGAGACACCTAGCGCCACCTCCGAAATAAGAAAAAAAGTATCACTAATTACGTCGTATAAACCGACAAAATAGTAGAGACATCGCGTCAACACGAAAAAAATCTAACCAATAACATATTCATTTCGGCCGGTTTACACCAACTTAACCCTTTACTGCGCATGTCCCTATACATAAGTAGGTGAGGGAAAAAAACACAAATTTATACCGGGTAAATTTTAAACCTATACTTTTTTTTGCGTCCCGCATTTTTATGTCGATCCTTTGTATGTGTGCGTTGTGCCAGTTTTAATTACGTATTGACTTAATTTGCTGGCGAGGCTGGCTGTATCTGGGAAGCTCAGTGCCTTTTCTTATTGAAAAAATAATGCTTTGGCTGTATATCGTGCATACCTTGTACTTATGACTGTTTAATACGTGTAGGTTATGTTTTGGTATCTGTATTCGACATAAGTTTTCAATTTTGGGGGGAAATGTGTGTAGTGCTTGGAGTTTGTGAGATTGTTGGATTTAAGTGAAGATGTGATACAGGTGAGATGTTTTTATTTATATCTCCTCTGTTAAGTGAGTTATGGTGATTTTCCGTGTGTTGTAAATAACTTTGAAGTGATGACGCATGATAACCACCTGTTGATGATTTCAAAGTCATGATAAGCTAAGTCGTACTTAGCTATTCTATTTCTATATTCTAAATTTATATCAGATTTTTTTTAAATAAAATTATTCGTTTTTAATTTAAATAATTCTAGTATATAATGATTTTCTAAATATATTTAAAAATGGATTATTTTACATTGTTTACTTAATTATGACATATATTAGGGAACATTGTTGTTATTCCTGAGATGAAATGATTATTTTTTTGTTATTTCTAATTAAGTTTTGTAAGTAAATCTTAACGCCGCTAACTTAGGTAGCCTAGGTATTCTCGTGTAGGTTTTTGAAAGTCTAGACAGATGGCGTTCGTTTCTAAAGTATGCGAGCATTAATAGAATATTAAATGAATGTTTATTTCGATATGCTTACTAAAGATTAATTGTATAATAATTTTAATGGAAGTAAATTAGAATTAATTTGTGTTAAATCCAGTTAAGTAAAATAACTGAATTTTTTAGAAGATTTATTTATAAAGTTAAGCAAAATAAAAGGATAAATATGGTAATGAGTTACCACATTAAGTTACCATTACCAAAAAATAATAATACTTCGTAGAATATTTCTTGTAAATTATGATGCACTTTTTACAAAAAAACTTTAGGAAGACTTGTGTGATCAGAAAGCCTTACAACTTTTATAAATATTATAAGTCCGTCCCCAGTTTTCACCGAATTCTCGAGGTTATTATGTGTTGAATGGCGTCTGGACTAGAGCGGTGAAAAGAAATATAAATACTTTATTTTTTTTTAAATTTCAAACAAATATAAACTCACACACATATAAGAAAAATTAAAATCTATATTTTGTACATGTAAAACAAATAAACGTGCCTAAAAGCCCACAAAGTCGAGTTACATCACTAGTTGACCACCAAATACTATGTATTACAAAAGTTATTTGTTTTAACTATATCACTATACCGCGTAAAGAATGGTGAATGTTATTTACGATTATTTACGTATCTTATAATGAACTGGCAACTTTACAGGCCATAAAGGCTTGAGCCCAAACATTTTATGTGGGCACGCCTCGTGATTGTAAAAATCAGGCTCAACTCTCAAGTGCGAACTATTGTGCTTTGACTGACTGTGGGGAGGGAAGTTATGTATTTATCGTTGGTTTTGGTATCTTAGAAAAAAATGTAATAGATTAAGTATTTAGTACTATTTAATTTGAAATGGATGAAGAATTTTCTCAGTTTTAAGATTACAGTTTTTATTTGATTTATATTATCTTATTTCCTGGCTTAATTGAATTGCCACCTACTTAGTTTTACTTTGTCATTGAACATTTTAATTTGAAGACCTCTACCAAACCTCGTATGAAGATACTGCGTTCCTCACTTCCCGCCAGATTAATGATGAATTGTTACTGAAATGAATACCTTGATTTTAGTAACAGCATCGCTGAGGTCTAGGACAATGAATTATTTCATGTTCCTGCCATGGCGAGGATCTCTCTGTCTTGCTATGCGAGCGTGAAGCTACTTTAGCATATACTATATACATTTCTTTCTTTCTGTATCTTCAGGCTGTATCCCGTATAGGAGGGTAAGCAGAAGAAACCTGGGAGCCTAGTGCTCAGACTAAGGCATTGCATCTTAAGTCGTGGAACTCACTTTGCGCTTTACATCTATCAGAACGAGGAAAAGAAAATATTAAATATTAATTACTCGATATAATATTAATTTTACCATTATTTACATGGGTATTGAACCATATATTCATAAATGACAGGCAAAAATATCATAATATTTGAGCACAGTTTTAAAATTATACCATGATTTAGTGGTGGAATTTTAATGCCTTAAAGAATTTATTTTTGTATTCGAATTAGCACCACCATTCACCCGTAAACATTAAAATATCACACTGACAGCGCGCCATGCCCTCTACTTTGTGTTTTATGTTTAAACAAACACAAACATGATTTAGATTCAGTGGTTGGAATTTGTCAAAATAATGGTTGTCAGTTCGAATTTTATATGCAATATTAAAAACATTTGTAGTTAAATTTTTTTTTATTGATTTAAATTTTAAATACTTATTTAATTATACTTATCCATATTATTATCAAAGTAATCATTAGAGAACATCGTTGCACAAAAGAAGAACAGTTGTGTGTAAGCAGTGTGAGCTTAGTGTTAAGGCACACCGTTCCATATTTACCGTCCAAATTTCGAGACCAATTGAGCTAAGTAGCGGAGTTCAACGCCATGCTTTGTCAACCAAAGGGAGAAACGAAAATAATGACAATTATAATCTTTCCTCAAGAGGTGGAACCCACAACCATTGCATTTACATTCTGACGCGCGCTGTCCCATTGCTCTACGACGCTATTGTTTATCTACAAAGCATTCCATATTTGTGCAGTGAAGAAATCACTTAGCATTCCATGGATTCACGGAGCAGGTGTCGACCCATCGCGTTGCAGGGTGCGGAGTCTGAGCAGAGCATGGGACTTTCCGACTCCAGTGTAGGTTTAAGGGGTCTTTAAGTTCGCATTAACACTCGCCCCACAGACTGGGCTCCTCTCTCTACCGATACCAAATAAATATTGCTTACTATTAGGGTAGTTCAGGTTCCCAGATTCCCTCTGCCTACTCTGCATAATGCATAAGCATAGATATTTTTTTTAATTAGATAAATAAAAAAAAATCATTCAATATTCTTTTTATTAAATCAGTCGTATACCGAAACTCTCTCTACTGATACCAAAGTCTAGAAATGAATAGATTATAGTTATAGATAGGCTGAAATCGTTCAGTAAAATATAGAGTTTTCACTGTTATACCTCTCGTTCCTATTCATACTGTGTGCAAATTTACTCTACCTATACCTTTTTCCCTTCGTCAGTTTTATTAGTAAGTTCTCTACTCTAGCAAGCCAACTGAGTGTCTTAACACTAAGTTCCCTCTGCCTACCCTGCCGTATGCGGAATACAGCGTGAAGCTGATTTTTTAGTAGTAGTACTTAATTACTAGTGTAGCTTCCGTTAATATACGAAGTTTCTGACCGTTCTCTATAACAACATAATCCAAAATAAATCTTACTTCTAATAAACATCGAAATGAGATGTACAGATAAAAAACCTAATGATACCAGATTCGTTCCGCGCCGCGCAGCTTCCGCTCGAATTTTGAATTTAGAACTTTTTCGTTTTTCCCGCCGGCAGCCATATTGTTTTTGTTTTTTTTCTTTTTTTCCACGTTAATGGTTGCCTTACTTTTTTTGTATATTATTATTGTTTTCGGCTTACGACTAATGATTGTTCGGCGTAATACGGTGGCTGTAATGAAATGGTTCTTCGCCGATTTTTTGCTTTGTAAATTGAATGAGAGTTAATTATTTTTTTATGTCTTATCTGTATGTATGTATATCATAAAAGTTGTTTTTGGTTGCTGGTCTTAGTTTGTTTACGTTTTTCTTTTATGTGAGAATGTAAATTAATATTTTATTTGCCAATAGTAATAAAAATGGTAACAGTTCCTTTATTAGTTTTATTATTTATGTTGTAATTTGGTCAATATTTCCTTTAATATAATTAATAAATAATATAAAAGTAAGAAAGCGTGTGACTGTAAAGAGTTATAAGGTAGGAGTGAGTTCCGCCAGTAACACACAATGCCTTTAAAATTCGACAGAGAGTGGGGGAAGGAAGTTTTTTAATGGGAACGGAGTGTTAACACTAGATTACTAGACTCCCTCTCCCTTTGCAACTGTGTTATAATACAGTTGAAACAAACAAAATTAAATGTTGATCATTGCATTTCCTAATGAAAATGGAAATGGACGTATTTTACTTACTGCTTGCGGCGTCGCCCACGTGCTCAAATGGAATGGTTATTAGTTGAGCATAACATATGACATATTCTAAGTGATGTTGAGTGAGGAAGAATATAACAATAGCCTGCCTCTGTAAGTAGACTATCTAATATCAAATTAATTCTTGAATTCGAACCAGTTTTAGTTTCTGAGGTTAGCACATTCAATCAAACAAACTCTTTAGCTTTATGATGTTGGTATACTTAGAAGAAAAAATATCGAGACCATTTACATATACAATTCTGCGGATTTGCTCCTGAAGAAGGTTGGCTTTGACTGAATGTGGAGGACGGACAAGTAGCGATTGACCCTGTAACCACCAAAATCATATTACCAAAATAAGCAATCAACACTTGAGTCTAAGCAAATATACTTAGAAACGTTTTACTATCCTATTTTAGATTTTTTTTTTATAAAACCTCATCCCATCAAATTGGGTGCAGCAGTATCATCGTTAGCGGTGTACCGCAACCGGATGGTCATTATAGCGGCAATCAGGCAATCGCGTTTGTATGAAATGGTTATAAAATATATATCCTTTTGGTAATATATACACGATGGTTGGTTTTCTTGGCTTCAAGTATTTTCTAAGTTCTTTATTAATAGCTGAATCCCGCAGTTAGGAGGGTAGATAGGAGGAACCTAATGACAAATCAATTAATTTCAAGACATCGTCGTATTGAGTGGCTGGATTAAACGCCAAAATGTAAATAATTCACTTCCCTGAATGGGAATGGAACCCACAGCCATCGTGTTTACTGTCACACGCTGTGCCGCTGCGTTACAACGGTCTTGCAAAGTTATTGATGAAAAGACAGTGTTAAATCACTCAGTGTGGATAAAATATGCAAAAGCAATATATAATATGCAAAAGGATAAAATAAATAATTTAAATGTGCGAATGTGTTGTATTTTGTATATTTATTGTAATTATTGATAACTATGATACGGATGATCTTTTCATGATTTTTTATTGGAAGTCCACTTAGACAAAATCGAATGTAGCTACTAGTACTATATAGTATACAGTACGACCTATAGGAAAGTAAACATATATTTGATTATTATTACTATTTTAGTACTTTCACAAAGAAAACATAAAATAAAACCAAGTGCACGATAAAATAGCTTTCATACATAGATATGAGAATTTTCTATTCCATAAAGAAGTTCTCTAATGCATTATCCGAAACTATAAGTTATAGCGAGGAAGATAGCGGGAGCGTTCGCAGGAGACTACAGAAATAACAGCTTAGCTGCCTATTTAAAGTTACTTTTTTAACAAAACATACTTTAATATAAACTTGTTTTATATACTTTTGTTTACTGTGAAAAAATTAAACATTACGTTTAAAAATTGACGAAAAAATTAAGAGACTAATTCAAAAGAATAAGGTTATTATCTATTTACATATATAAAGTTGATTTATTGGTAGGCTTTTTACAAAGTATGTTAAATATAATATAAAACCTTATTTTATGTATATATTTTCCTTTTTTTTTATTTTTTATACAGGAAAATATTTTTTTTGTGTTTAAATAATAAAAAAATGTAAAAATACAAGCGATAATATTCGTACAATATTTGCAGCAATGTTTGAAATCCTCTGAAATAAATTCATAGAATATTTTATGCATTTTCTGACCGTACGAGGCTCTTGAATACACTGCGTGCCATATTAAATATATACATAAAAAAATATTTATTTATTTTTTCTTGTCTATTAGGAAAATTACAACGTTCTTAACATAATTTCTAAATGAAGGTCCATGGACCATAATGTGGCCCGCCAAGGCATTGACTTTGCCCGCTCAGGGTAGCACTTTAGTAGTTACTAATAGCATAAGTGGCGGATTTAAGCCGCTTCGTAATGTCTTGACCACCGAACCAAAACTGACCATTGACTCCCTCATTGTAATATGTATATCAATGGTCGGTAATTGTAGATTCAATTATCTTTTTTTTTCATGGTAAGCCACACGTTTTAAATTATTAAAATCTCGCTTTTTTCATATTAAAAAAAGAAAGAAATCTATAATAAAATAATAACAGTATCGTGGTGATACCTTTATTTTGCCATATCACGTATTCTTTAGTGCCACGAAAGAAGGTCGTAAGTACGATATGAGCTGTGTCCTATATGTGTGTGTGGTGTGTGCATGTGTGAGTCAGCGTAGATGTTAGAAAATAAGTTATTTGCTAGATTTATATGCTATGAATTTATAATAGAATATTTTTTTGAAATATTGATTTCATTAAGAAAATATTTCTGAAGCCAATATTCCAAGACGTACGAGTAGTACAGTACCGGGGAACGTTTACCCACGTACTACTCAATTTTAAATACATTTTGTATTGCAGTAACTCAACGACGCGCTTCGGGTAAGGAAATTAAAACAATTCATTCCCACAAGTGGGAATCGAAGTTATAGGCTCGCAATTTTTTTTAATCATTATAAAAAAATAAGAAAAAAATAGAATAAACCCAGCCCTTCCAGCTAGTATTCATTTCTAACATCCATGATAATACTTCATACGAGAAGGTGCATGCACGCACACATACACACACGACGTCTATTCGGTCTAGGAATAGTTATTTCAGAAAACCCTAGATACAGTTTTGACATTATAAATATTATATTAATAATATATTAAAACTGTTATGGAGTAGTGGAAAAGTGTTTGATTGGGCACATGAGGGATTCGGTTTCCACTCAGGGAAATTCTTAGATGTAAATTACTTTTATTTCCTAGCTGTGGTAAAATTAAATTTGTATTAAATATGTACAATTTTATACTCTAGAAATTTTTATCAAATATTAAAGTGTATTTTTACTTAAAAGCGAAACTAATTAAATAAAGATAATTTTCACAAGCAATTTTAAACAAAATTTTGTCGCTTTTCCGTACGGGCATAAATATAGGCCACAAACTAATAATGTAATCGGAACGTGAAATTAAAGCATTAAACTATGAAGTTAATTTAATTTAAAAAAAGTTAATTCTTATCTATACTTAATATTAAAAAGCTGAAGAGTGTGTTTGGTGCAACGCCTAAATCTTTAGAACTACTGATTTGAATTGATAAATTTCTTTTGTGTTGAACAGGCTACCATCGAGTTACTCTATAGGCTGTATTTCATTTAAGCCATCAGAGCCAGCTACCTTAATATGTGTTATATTATGTCATACAAAATCTTCGTTATTTTCACTTTAAAAACACGGGAGCCAAGCCATAAAAAATAGCTAGTATTATCTTTATCTTTTGCATTATAACTTAATAATTTTGAAAATCAGAAAATTTTCAGAGCATAACAACGAGTGGGTGACTCCACGACCGTCCCTGTATCGACACACACAGCCAAACCACACCTGTGTGCCAACTCGTCTTGAGAATAATATATTTTTGTTGCTCTTATATATATTTTTTACTTGCATTTTATATTTTTCCTATATATGTATGTATGTACGTATGTATGAGTTTAGTATATTTTTTCTTTTGCCCTCACTCTGCAGCATTTCGTATAACCGCGGAGCTTTCTAACGATGTTCTTCATGTACAATTTTACTTCTAGATCTTAATACTTAGTAAGTTCACGTTATATGTGTAGAGGATGAGCATAGAAAACTTAAAGTGTTAAGACACTCCGTTCCCTACTTTTCGCACTGTTTTCAAGACATTACTTGTTGAGGGCAGAACTCAACGCCGTGCTTTGTCTACTTACTTGGGCGGGGAAATGTAAATTAATCTTATCCCCGAGTGGGAATTGAACATACAATCGTCACGTTTACCATCAGACGCTATGCCACGTTGCCACGACGGTCACCATTCATGATAGGTATCATTTGATATTTAGAAAAAAACTAGTGATGATCATTGTAGAGAAAATTTTCTTAAACAAATTTCGCTTAATATGCTTATTTACATTTGCCAGACGTAAATTTAGCTAGAAATAATGTACAAGAGTCGTTTTTTACTGGTGGTCGCCCGTGACGTTCTTGCGTCCACTTGGAGACGTTAAATGGAAATATCCGGTTTTCTGGAAACTCTTTTTTCAGTTTTCCCCTAAACTCCCTAATCTCCCAACATGCGAAATTTCAAGTTTCTAAGTCACATTGCCTGTGCGTTATCTATCAGTCATTCAGTGACTTAAAAGTATTTTTTTAATATTAAATACATAAAATTTGCAACGCAAGCAACCCAGTATAAGAAATAAAAATCATAATTTATTTTTACTAATCCGTTGTGACGCAGTGGTACGAACTTGTGGCGGTAAACGCGACGATAGCGGGTTTGCTTTACATTGGGGGGAATGAAATGTGTATTTAAAATTTTGCCCTGGCTAGTTTCGCCACTCGACAAATAATTCTTCGACAATTCAGCGAAAAGTGGGGAACGGAGTGTCTTAACACTAGATTCCCCCTGCCTACCTAGGCTATGTGCGGGATACAGCGTGACCTAAAAAAAAGAAATCTTTGATTTTCGTTTTATTTTTGATATACCTACTATAAATATAAGTTACTAGGTCAGTGGTTATATTTATATTTCTATATTTGCCCATTTTAAATAACAAAGTTCAAGCAAACAAGTCAGCATAGATAATAATATGAAGTGGTTAGTAAAAGACACCATTTAGAATATTGTTATCAATGAATGATAAGAATAGCACACCATCTTAGCAGCATAACGCTTTTTTCCATATAGCAATATAAGCAGAGGGCAGCTAGTGTTACCTTTTATTATTTTTAGCTCCCTCACGCCGTATAGAAAGGAAACCGGAAACCTAGTGATAAAACACTCCGTTCTAGTTAAGACACTTTTGTTCTCCATTTTCCGACGAATTTTGGAAGCACTGTTTGTTAAATTCGGAAGTGCGTATTCAACTCCGTGATTTGCCGTTTCCAGGGCGAGAAAAGAAAATTTCCCTACGCCACGACTAGTCTTAAAAAATGTATATGTACCTAGGTATACTAGTGTTGAGACACTCTGTTCTTTACGCTTTCGAGACTCTTCGTGTTGCTTGGTGAAACTCTGAGCTTTGTCTCTTATTGCATTATTGCCTACCCTATACAGCGTGAAACTTAAAAAAAGTTGTATGATACTGCATTTCATGTTAATTTATATCCCCAAAAGTGCAAAGACGTTTCGTTACGACACAAACCGACAAATGACCTGCTATAGCGATTCCGCTGCCAACCGTCCCAAAGCCGACCTAAAAAATGAACAGCGCTGAGTTGACGCTGACGTGTCTTCAGTCAAAAGATATCCATTAAATTTATCTATGGTGCTTTTAGTTTAATTTATAGGTGGATTTTATGTTTTATTTTATATTTTCACGCGTTTGTATTAGTTAATATGGAGGTAACCCGTTCGATTTTTATGCGAGGGAATGAGTTTATTTAACGTTATTTAGTTTTTTTTAAAGTCACGCTGTATCTCATACACAATAGGGTAGGCAGAGGGAACCCGGTATTAAGACAATCCGCTCCCCATTTCCGCCGAATTCTGGAGGCATTGCGTGTTGAAAGGTTGCCTCGACACCAGAACAAAGTTAATGGGAATATTAAATATTTCAGTGAAATGAAATCCACAATATGTGGATCTAGTTTGTGTTCCTAATCCACGACTGGTCTTCATTTTTTTTACCCCTCAGTACAATGAAACGGTGTAATAAGTTACATCACTCAACACTCAACTCAACATCTGGGACACTGCATGTGTCTCACAGAAAACAGAGAATGGAGTGTCCAGGCACTCCGCTACTTGCCCTGTTGTGGGTCAATAGGAATAAATTTGTACAAATATCTTGCAGCAGCTAGCGATTAGCTACTGTGTTGTCCAGTTACTATCAAGAGATATCTCCATTATATAAGTAAATGAACATCATACTATGTCTAAATAAAAAATAGAGAAGAGATTAGAAGAACATAAATGTATTTTAAATACTTTCTGTGGATTTGAATCCACTACTACAACCATCGAGTTCATTCAGTCGCGTCCAAACTATATCAAATTTAAGGTTATTTGATGGCACAGGCGCGTAAGCATGCTACTGTGAACGCGACTGGTTCGATTCCCATCGGATATCGAGGTCAAGAAAGTGACGATTGTAAGGGTCATAATGGGAGCGGAGTAGGTTCACATTAGGTTAACATTAGGTTTCCAGGTTCCTCTCTCTGCCTACCTTGCTATATGCGGGATACAGGATGAAATTAAGAAAAAAAATATTATTTTTAGTTTTATGCTTTATCCCTAGCAGGGTAGCCACAGAGAACGAAGGTTCGACTCTTCGATCTCTGCATATCTTTTTAGCCGCACGGTGGACGCATTGTAATCAACCTATTTATTCCTCTTCATGTTCCTACAAGGTCACTCAAACTCTCTCCGTGCCTCTAATGATTATAGTAATAGTAACTGTTAATAAAACAATTGCTCTAACACTTGGAAAGAAGAGAAAAGACCTAGCAGGATTTGAACCCGTACCGTTTCTTTGGAAACCGTTGAAGAGGCTAAATAATAAAACAATAAAAAACTATTCAATTCGTTTTGAAAATTATATTAAAATGATGTCATTAGTGGAAATCTAACACACAATTTTCGGACGCTTCCACTGTGCCACATGCTGTATTCTGCATATAGCGGTGTAGGTAAAGGCAACTTGGGAACCTAGTATTAGGTCAAATTCCTCCGTTCCTATTCAAATACTTCAGTTCCTCACTTTCCACAGAATTCTGAGGACATTGCGTGATAGTGGTGGAACTTAATGCCATACTTTGCCTCGTTACCAGAGCGAGAAGATAAAATATTAAATATTTCCTTGAGTGGAAATCGAACCTAAGACCTGTCGCGCTTACAGTCGCATTTTTGTGCCCCTGCGCCATGACTGACCTCAGATGAAATATCTAAAAAAAATATTCTTTCCATTCAAGTCAGTAGTTCCTGAGATTAGTACGTTATATATACGTTTATAACATTAATACACAAGTATGGATTGAGGAAAACTTTAGTATAGTATAATGATGATATATGAAGGTTTATACGTTTAGTTGTATATACAGCTTGCTTGCTGGCTAGAGGCAACGTAATAACGTCTTTTATACCAGGTTCTCTTTGTACGTTTTTTTCTATTCAGAAATTTTATAAAAACATACACTATCTTAAATAGAGTTAGCGTTCAGTATATTCACCTTAGAAATAATTTTACATTTATAACTGTAAAGTTAAATTTGAAAGCATGTTATATTAGAGACAGCTGAAAATACATTTTCCAACGGCATTACTCTTTGCTTCAATAATAAAAACCTTTAAAAAATAAAGAAAAACCATAAAAGCAGCCGTCTTGCGATGCGTTATCATTTTTATATGTTGGGGGTGCCCAACCCTTTCCCCCCACGCCCGATGCACTCACACATACAAAACACACTATAAATGGGTTAAAGAAAAATGTGTCTACCTGAAAACGTACGATGCATACATTTTTTTTATTCCTCGTACATTTTCTTTTCCATCCGCGATTCTCATATCGGCGATATAAAACTGAAAATACATTAATATTGAGCAATCAAATATGAGCTCTATCATAAACACATAAAGTCGCGAATAGATTGTTTTCCCACAAAAAAACACTATACCCGCACACGAAAATTTCTCTCATACACATGAAGCCGCGGCGTTTAGAAAAAAAATAAAATGCACACATATAAATCGCGTGCAGTTCGAAAGGGATGCACTCAGAGTCATAAAATACTCACACCAGCGCAGACGTTCACGCACACTGCCACACAACACTGTCTGGACACACAGACACGTGTGCATACGATACACACACATGCGCGGACGAAGAAAAGTTTGAATGTGTTGTGGAAATGCTTTTCCTTGCAGCAACCTCTCGGGAAGAGTTTCATAGCGAATACCTCGCGGTAAAGACATCTAGACGTTCTCTAAAATATATTTTCTTACCTAAAAACCAAAACAATCTCAAAAAAATACAAAATTCTATCAAATTTCTCAAACATATCACGAAGTTAACTATAAAACTAATAAAAATCAATATTACAAATCTATTTTCTATGCAATTCGCGCCAAAAGTGCTTGTTTTTGCAAATAAAGGAGGAATTAAACGTTTTGTTTTCATTGTCACGTGTATAAGTGGCGTGGTGTGCGTTAATGAGTGTAGGTGTGTGCGTGGCGATAATTGGTCCTTCGCGTGTCCTTATTTCGCGGCATTTGAATATGACATGCATTCTTTTTTTTTATAAATGCTTGACGCTAATACTGTGATATTTCTTATTCAAAGTTTTTTTTTTTATGTTATTATTGTTGTTAAGTATATTTTTTTCTCTGTTATCTATTTTATATCTATTTTGTTATAAATTAGTTTGATTTTATTTAGATAAGTTTTAATGATTTGAAAGGGCATAGAAAAATATTTAATAAATTCAATTTAAAAAGTAATACGTAATATGCTCATTGATTTTATTGTATAAATGAAACATTTTCTCTAATGGATCTCATTTATCGTAATATTAATTAATTTCATTTAAAAGGTAAAGAATAGATTATTATTTTTCACATATATACTTTTTATGAAGGAAATAAATAGTAAAACTATATATTTTTATTATAATATTTGCTGTATGTTCATTTATTTATACTTAACTCATGTCCTTTTTAAAATTCTTTTTTAAGTTAAGTTAAGTTTCTAAATATAATTTCTACCAGCAAAGTTCATGTTAATGCAAAGCAAATGTTTATTGATAGATAGATAGATATATTACAATAAAATTTAAGAATTCACTTTGCAAGAGCTTACATAAATTCTATCTTATGGTTTAGATAATAAGACCAATTTTCAATTATACATACAAGTAAGATAAAGACTTGAGCAACGATAGTGCAAAATTATACTAAAAATGGAAACAAATATGGCTAACACGTGAAATGAATATTATATTTCATATGTATTTGTATATGTTACTTTTTTTAATTTTATTATTTAGGATATTTTATTTAAATAATCGTATGTATTGATAATAGGTATAGGTTTTAATTAATGAATGAAAATAATGTTTATCAAATACTACCCGTATTTAGCGTGCTCGGTAAATATAAAATAATAAAACACTCCGCCCGCCACATATCTGAATATCACTATATTTTTATTTGTTTAGCATCCAATATAGCATGGCCTCAAAACGTCAATTATAACCAAAAATAGTTTGAACGCCGTGAATAAGATTTTCCTTTTAAAACTTCTTACACAATTTCACTTTAGATAAAAATATGAGAGGTCACAAAAATATTTCAGCTCCGACCTACATCCGCGACCGTCGTACCGTCCAATCGATTTTAATTTTACTGCCTTTATTTTAAGACATCCATATAACTTTTGTATAAAATAACATTTCGGACTCATAAAAGATGAGAATGTTCGAATACTTTGCTAAAGTTTCACATTCTTGGGAATACATCCAAGTAATTCGTGTTACGTATTCAAATTGTAGATACAATGTGCGAAAGCTTTTTTATATCCAACGATTATTAAAATAACGGAAATAAAATATCGTTTACCGATATCTAACTGATACCAGAAGAACTTCAATTCAAAATATGTGAAAAAAATAAAGAAAATAAATAAATTCATCAAAATAATAAAAGCATTAATAAAAATCCCAAAAAATAGAACAAAAACAATTTAATAACTAAAACAAAATTGATTTTCTACAAGATCAATCAAAGCAAATCATTTTTTTCAGTAACGGTCCAGCCACCTCCTAACCCAACGATAGTTCCTATAATTACCTAAATAACTTTAATTATGAAGAAATATTTATTTTTACTTTAAATATTAAAAAAACATTAGTGTAAATCTATATTTATAAGATAAGTGATAAAAATAAGTGCCAATAATATGTCTGTGACACTTTCCAATTCAAACGTGTTTTTGAAGAAACAAATGAATTTTCCAATGAAGAGAGAGTTTGAGGAGTTTAACTCCGAAAATAAGGATCAAGATAACACATTTAGCGATGCCAATTCGGAGACTAGTGATGTAGAAAACAATCCAAACGAAGAAGGCGCCAGCGCAGCCTTAGATTATACTGAAAACGCTTTATCACTGCATCCAGTGGCGGATTTCATAAAAAAAGAATTTCTACCTGAATTAGATTTTACGAATCCCTTTAGAAATCAAAATTTATCTTTCAAAGACAGTTTTCAAAACGCTCGATCTCCTTTTCTTTTGCCGACGCAACTTTATAAAAGTTTTCTGGCCACCCTTGGGAAGAGGAGACGAAATGTTGCGGATTGCTACTCCTTATATTCACGAAATATGCTGTTTTCGAACACATTTTTGGAGAATTCTGATGATGAAAACAACACTGAACGAATATCCAATTCACCGGATGAGGTAATTAGTATAACTTATAGTTTTAGGCATTTATGATTTTCAAATAATCAACTAGGAACTATTTAAGGACGCTTAAGTGTTTCAAGTCTGCCGCCATTTGAAAGAGACTGTAAAAGAAAGGGTAATAAAAAAGCACAGCATTTGATACTAATTAGTATAAAAGCAAATATTGAGAAATCATCTACTATATTTCTGGATTTGTCATAAGCTTATTAGAATTAATTGCAATAGGAATTTGTGCTTATAAGAAACGAGATATACAGCTTAAATTAAGAGCATACATATGAGATTATTTTGATATTCACATTAATCTACAACAGCTTGAATGAAACTTTTTCAAAAATGGTTCAAAATCAGAACTTAAACATCTGTCAATTAACTACTTATGCTACCAGAAATATGTGGATTTCTAATATCAATGTCTCAAAAACTACTGAACCGACTTTGACTGATTAAAAAAAGATCATCTTGATATGATTTTTAGTTTAAGAGTAATTTTTGGACAAACTTAAAAATATGAAATATACATACTTTGGAGCCGAAACAGATAATCATACCCGCATATACAATTAGAGAAGAATAATGTTTTTATAGTCAAAAACAGTTTTAGTTTTTTTTGGAGGGGTAACTAGAAACTTTTTAGAAAGAATCTGGTGTTCTCCTTCTTCTTTTTGACATATATGTTTGTTACGTTAAGTTTTGTCACTACTACGCGTTGTGACTATATGGTTCTATAATGCGTATGTATATTTTAAATAAAAATGTCAACAACCACTTTAGAACCACATATCCAAATGTGATCTCCGCAAACTAAATATGTCTTGTAAATTTTCAATTCATATTTTTCAATAACAATATAATTATGAATATCCTACTGATTGATATTTAATATACCTGGTGACGTTAATTGTGTAACTTTATCCCTACTATTATTACTCATAGTTGTCAATTTAATTACACTACTTCGTCTGTAGTCTATCTATTATATCATTTTGTTAGATACTACGTTTTACCTACGGCTTCGCCCGAGATGTAAAATAGAATCAGCTCAAACACTCAAACTCAACGTCAAAGAAGTTCTTCCTTTATCACTAGAAAAAACATTTCTTCATTTCGGACCAACTTCAGACAAAACAGACTCCTTTTTAGCTCAGGTAAACGGTGCAATCCGCACATAGCGGAGTAGACAAAAGGAACCTGGGAGGTTCCCAGGTTCCGGTAAAAAAACATATAGGTAAATAGTGGAAAAATAATTTCATTTGAAAGATTATAGATGACACAGAGAGTTTTCCGTCTACTGCCAAGATTATTTGGTAACGGCGTCATCTTTGCGAAGAAAGCTCTGCTAGACTGAACCGAACCTTTAGTTTTTAAAGGTGTTAATCGTATTTGAGAGAACATATAAAAACTATAACATATCACCCGTGCGTCCATACATACTCTTTGATATTTCTAAACAGCAGTATTTGGCACTTCGGTGTCTCTGGCTACTAGCTACTGATAGGGATACAGCCAAAAAGAACTCTAAACAAAGATGGCATTGGGTTCCGAAATAGGCATCATTTCATAGAAAGTAAATTAGAGGAAGATTCATCTCTACATGAGTCATTCTTTTACCTAAGAAAAAAATGTATATTAAAGCGTATCATAAAGGCTTTAATAAATTATCATAGTCATATTCTTAATTAATACCTTCAAAATGTACAATTTTTTATATTTATTTACAAGATACACCAATATAAAGAATATAGAATGTTCTAATTCAAGTTCTGATTAGAATCCAGGGTGCTTCTTACATGAAGTGAGAATAGAGGTCTTTCTCACTTTCCTTCTGGAAAGTTATTATAAGAAATTTTATAATTTAAGGTGTGTCTGTTATGCGCAGGGAGCATAAAGCGGAAAGAAATCTTATATGAATCGATTACAGAAAAAGATTCAAATAAAATATTGGGTAAAATTAGGGCTGATTTTAAAATACACTACTAATTTTGATAGCCTATTTCAAGATTAGTCTTAAAGACTAATAATAAAAACATTTCCTAGCTAAATAACTTGTGATGTGATTTCTGTATGTATGGTGTAGATCTTCAAACTCCTAACACAATATCTTGTTCCAGAAGGCAGGAGCGTCGTCAGCGTTCGTGTGGAGCGGCGGGGGGGTGAGCGGCGGAGGGGGGCAGGAGCAGGCGGCTGCGCAGCCCGCCGCCGTGCCTACTGGTAAGAGAAGCATTGCGATTAACTTACTTTGCTTTAATTTTAGGCTTAAATTAGAGTAAGTAGAGTATCTGAAATAGAAGATTCTCCGGCACCCATTGCCTCGGTCAGAGTGTCACTAAGATACCATCACAAAAGTGTTTCTCCTTCACACGATAATAAAAAGGCTGACAGAGCAAGAAGAAGACATCCGTATCTATTATCCGGTGCCTTCGGAGAAGACATTACGTTCTTCACTTTTAAACCCACAACCATTACGTTAACCTTCGAGTGATCGAGGTCAGTCGTGGCGCAGGGGCCCAAGCGTGTGACCGTAAACGCGTCAAATTGTGGGTTCGATTCCCACTCGGGAGAATGAAATAAATAAAATAAAAAACTTCATTTTGCTGTCAAGGCAAAACACGGCGTTAATTTCCGCCACTCAAAACGCAATACCCCAGAATTCGGCGGAAAGTGGAAGGCGAAGTGTGTTAACTCTAGGCCCCCTGCCTACTCTGCTATTTGCGGGATAAAGCGTGAAGCTGAAAAAAAAATCAAAATGACACTCAAACCCTGAACTATTGAACCGCTGCCGTTTTTTTTTAAAACTTTTTTGCTGCTGTTTCATTGCAAATGCTAATTTTTCTCAGAATACTTTTTTACCTTTAAATATATGTAAACTAAGTTCATAAAAGCTCTGTATTATTATTCTTTTCTAATGAGTTTTATATTAGACGGCTTCAGGCGATAGACTTCTTATGAACTTTTTAATTTTTTTTTTATTTTATAACTACAGTAGGTAACCAGAGGGAATCTAGTGTTAAGGTTTTTCGTTTTCCATTTTCCAGTCAATTTTCGATACATTCCGTTTGGGCGGCGAACCTTAACGCCGCGCTTTGTATTTTTACCAAAGCGGGGAAATGAAAACAATGCATTGAGGAGAGTTAATTGAATTCTGTCGAAAGAGGTATTGCATGTTGAGATGTCGAGTGGCGGAAGTCAACGCCGCGCAGTGCCTATGTTCAAAAACCGTAACTTCTACTTAAAGAAATGTTTATATGAAAAAAAAAAATAGTAACTACACATATAATATAGGGACTGTTCTTATATAATACTTCTTTTCTTATAAGATTTTCCTATAACAATTTAGATGATTTGTCTCTATCTTGTCCTAATAGAATTATGTTCTCTTTTACACGTGAAGGTTGTGAATTAGATTCTCATTCGAAGAAATTATTAACCACCTTAAATTATATTAATATTAAATTATTATAATGAAATATTTTATTTAAATTTAATATCATTTTCTTCGCTCTGGAGTCGGGGCAAAGGGCGGCGTTGAGTTGCGCCGCTCAACATGCAATGCCTTCAGAATTCGGTAGAAAGTGGGTAACGGAGTGCCACAACACTAGGTTTCCTCTGCCTATGCTGCTGTATGTGGGAAATAGCGTGAAGCTGATTTATTATATTTGTTATATAATTTATATATAACACAACAATAAAAACTTATTATTATTGATTTCTAATATATATTTTTAAATATATTTAATTGTTCAGGTACCTCAGGCGGCGGCGGGGCGCAAGGCCTAGTCCACTGGATGTCGGTGATGGCAGAGCACATGGGTGGGGGTCACCACGACCCCTCCCACTACGCGCTGCCGCCGTGGAACAATGGTGGTGTTGATGTAAGTGATTAGATAATTAGTATAGGCTCGTCATGTTTACTGCTTGCTTTACGAATTCGGAGGAAAGGGAAACGAAGTGTCTTAACACTAGGTTCCTTCTGCCTACCCTGCTGTACGCGGGATACAGCGTAAAGATAAAAGAGTATAGGTTAAGATTATATTTTTTTACTATTTGGACCATTTTTAATGGTGAATTTTTTACTGATTTATAATTTTCAAGGTAAAAATAGCATGAAAAGATATTAAAATTTACTTTTTAATTATAAATTCTTAATAGATAATTAGGAAGAATAAATGCTACGAGTTCGGGCATTTTTGATCAAGAACGTTAACACCGCTATACAAATAATATTCAAATTTAAAAAAACAAAAATATTTCAAATATATCAATTGAAATGGGATTCGAACTCACTATTCCCCACTCAATAACCAACGACCTTTACCTGTGGTACGACGGCTAATTAAAATGTATTAATATAATTTTCAACAATTAATACAAATTATTGCAATTATATTGTCAAAACAACAAATGCAGCCGTTAAATGCATTCTCGCGTTGAGACAGAAGCTCCTTAACTATTTATGTTTCTTACGTGACTTGTATTGAAATTTACATTAAAAAGACTTAAAATATGATATTTAAAATTTACTTTCTTATATAATTAAAGTGGTACAGTTTTTGACTCTATATGATGTAGACAGTAGGTTCGATATCCACTCGAAAGAATGTATGAATTTAAATTATTTTATTTTTTTCTCTTTGGTGCGAAATCGTTCTACCAATAAAGTCTTATATGAAAAACAGAATATCCTGACACTAGATTTTTTCAATGCCTCCGGAATTCGGCGGAAAATGGGGAAAAGAGTGTCTTAATATGAGGTTCTCCCTGCATACCCTATGCTATATGGACACAGCGTGACGCTAAAACACAATTAAAAATAAATTTATGCATATTTGAGGAAAAAATTAAGAATAATGTACACTAACGCAATCATTCATTTATGACGGTGGGCGGTGGACGGTGGTGGTGTGTTTTTCATATTATGTCTATAACAAAAATAATCAATAAATATATTTTCCAAAATAATAATATTTCAAAATAGTTATTATTAAATAGTATTATTCAATATTACGTTAATAAAAATATACCTATGATATTTTTAAATTACCATTATTGATTATTAAATAATGTATAAGTTAAATAAAAATCCGGTTAAGTGCGAGTCAGACTCGCGCACTGAGGCTTCCGTACCAATTTCAGCATTGTAGTTTACTTATTACATTAATTGTAGTTTCTACTGGAAAAAGGAAGTACAACAAGTTGACAAACTTAACATATACCCATATGTAAGGATTTTTTTCTATGAAATACCTATAATTTCTTAACGGGTTCTTGAGAAAAAGAGTCTTAACAGACGAACGGACGGACGGACAACAAGTGATCCTATAAGGGATGCGGTTTTTCCTTTCGACGTAAGGGACCCTAAAAAGTATTTAAATTATTTAATACAAAATATTTTCTCTTTAATGAATAAAAAATAATGCAAACTGATAACACCTGTCTTATCATAGCGTGAAGATATGTTCACTTTCTACAGATATACGGCGACGCGTGTGCTCGAGTGTATCCAAATGAAAATGCTCTAACAACTAAATTAAATAATTATTAAAACTTATGACTAATGGTAGTTTTAATTAATTTAAGTTTGTAATAAATTTATTTTTGTATCTTTCGTAGAAAATCCGCTTTTTTTTCCATAATATTAAGACACGTCATTCTCAAATTTCCAATTATTGACATTTTGCGTGTTATAATGGCAAAACCGAACGCCGCGATATGTTTTAATAAAGTTGAGGTTGTCATGTCAAGTATGTTTAATATAATTATAATCGCCCTAGTGAAAATTGAATCCCTCATCATCGATCTATGGATATGCGGGATAATTAAAAAAAAACTACCATTATATATTTTTTTTTTCATTTTAGTATAATAATAAATTTTATACGTAGGCAGAGTACCTGTAAGAAAAAATACTTATAATACCTAATGGTATGTACAGTTTGAACGATGTATTATTAAACATTATTTTATATTCTAAATTCTGATTAATTTCTAATTCATTCAATCTAAAGTGGCGATTGGCATAGCGTCTTACTGGTAATGCGACGGTTAGGGGTTTGATTCCCACTGAGGAATTAATTATTTTCATTTCTTCGCTCTGGTAACAGGGCAAAACGTGACGTTGAGTTCCACCAGTCAACTCAACAACACAACGTCTCAAAATTGGGTAGAAAGTGCTGAACGGATTCGTCTTAACAGTGAATTCCCTTTGTCATCTCTGCTATGTGCGGGATACAGCGTGAAAGCAAAAAAAAAATATTTGCGATTCATTTTACGAATTCATATCACACTTATGCCTCAAATTAATTGTGCCATTACCATAATCTTTCCATTATTAAAAAAATAAATTCCAAAGAAACTCATCTTCTACTTCAATCTTGTGTTATGCAAAATGTGTACATGAGAACAATATTAAACGCTCCCGAAACTAACTCTAGAAATATTGGCAATGATTAATCAAAATGGAAACAGCTTTTTATCAATGCATTATTTCCCTTAACATGTGATACTAATGTTGAATTTTACGCGTACGAATAGGGGTAGATTAGATAGAATTAAATGTGGTAATATATTATCAACCCTATGTTTTAGTAAATAGGGGCTATTTTCAAATGATTCAAGATGGGATTGTAAAAAAATTTGCATACAAGCGCCGCGGGCGTCGGCTATTGTAACAAGCTTAAAAATCTTGCCAAGATTTTATTCTATACACATTAAAGTTCTTATAAAATAATAATGTACAGGTAATGATGCGATCGGAATCACTAAACAGATTTTGTCTATTTTTCTAATGATCAAAATGCAAATATCGTGAGAAAAAAGAGGAACTGCGAATTTTTTTTGTGGACCATCTTCTGTGACAAATCTTTATTAATTACTTTGTCTTGGTACGTCGCTGGGACTGGGGCGAGGTAATGGATCGCTTGGCGTAATATGTATTTTTATATATTAAATTATAACGCAAAATACTCGATTTGGCTTATATCTGTACTAACTAATATTATAAAGCTGAAAAATTTGTTTGGTTGAACGCGCTAATCTGAGGAACTATTAGAATAAAAAAATAGTGCTGGATACTTAATTTTTCGAGGTTAGATATAAAGACTATATATAGGTATTACATCAGCTTATTTTCAACATTTTTAAAATGCTATTCCTCACTCAAGAAATTTGTTTAAAAAGAACAATATGAGTAAATTGAAATATTTTACTTATAAAAGATATCAAACTCTCTTACCTACGAAAATTTGCGGACCAGTCCATATACTGAGCGATGATGGTCTTCTTACCGGCAAGAATGAAAGTTCTTAACGTTACTTTGACCAACGGTGGATAAATTTTATCTTCATAAGATATACGTCAAAGAACAGGTGCTAAATCATATTAAAATATGAAAATGTCTAAATATGTATAATATGTATAATAATCAATTCGAAGAAATAATTTGTTGTAATTATACTTTTTTAGAAAACATATAATTTTTTTTCAACGTAACTTGATTTGAACCCGCAACTCCTGAAAACTACAAAGTCGAAAACCCGCGGGAGCATTCATTTCCACTACTTTCAATATCACTAAACGTTTCCTAAAGAAGTATTTTTCCTTCCTAAGTGTCAAACTATACTCTAAAAATGTTCAAAAATATTTTTGTTTTTGTTTTACAACAAGCGACTGATAAAGTATCATTATACTAGTCTTAAAAAAAATTACTATCGCTACAACATTAAAATCTTTGAACTGTAATAAATTAACAAACAGTTAACTTCCAGTTAAACAAGGTGTCAAAACTTGTGATTTTTTTTATTTCACCTTTTTTTATCAAACCTATACGTACATAAAATAAATTGAAATATACCCTTAAAATGACATCACAAAAAACGACAATCTTAATTCTTTTTATACTTTTTTCTTAACAATAAGTGAATAATTCACAGTGCAAAAGTATAAAAAAACCCCGACAACTAACTATCTACAATACCACATTGATATATCAAAATACAATAAATATGGTACAGGCGTCGGCAAAAATCAACTTTTTTGAGTTACGACAAAAAAATTGCCTATATATATATTGTTCTGGGCCCTGCTAACGATATTTTGATGACTGCTTCACAATAATAAAATAAAAGAAGTAAAGTTATGAGACTACTGTACCAGTGGGGTGAAGTCATCTTTGGATGGACAAAAAATTGCCTTAAAGGAATAATATTACATTATGAATTCTGTAATTATTTTTGATATTAGTTTTAATAAAAAAAATGATATCTACGTTCTCACGTTACATGACAAATTCAAAAATAAATATGTTATTTTTTTTTGTAAATCAATGCTAAGCATATTTAATCTGTCAAAAAAATCGAAATCATTCCTTTTAATTATTACCAATCAAACCGTCACTGAATAAAACTATTCATACACATACATTACAAATCTTTGAACCGTTGAAAATCGATTTAAAATCGTACAATGGGAAACCTAACCGAGTGATAGATCTGTAACATCTTAATTACTGTACGTCAAAATCGATTATGCACATTCGAATATTTGAATAAGACGCATTGCTATCATTAATATAGTCTATTTAACCCTTTGTTTGACCCTTTGCTGACTTTGTCCCTTATCTGCGGGAATATAATGCTTTCCTCGTTTCCTTAGAGGATTTCACAGTTGGTTTCATTATATATTAGATATTAATTATTTTTTGTCCGTCCGTATAACGATTGCTTGGGTATAACGCCCCCCTGCACAAATGTTGCTGCGAGCGTTTTATCCTTTTTGAGCTACTGTATTCTTTGATTTAACGGTTGCAAAGTAATTATTAGATTATCTGTCAGTTCTATAATGTATGGCGGTTGTTTGAATTTGATTTTGATTTATTTTATACTTACTATTAGGTTCCACGAATTTGTGTATATATTTTTGTGTAGTAAGTTTAATATGAATTGTCATTAATCATGACATCAATCGAGATTGAAAACTATTCCTTAAATGAATTTAATCAAAATTGGTACAGGTATTCTTGTAAATAATTAACTTAAATACAAATATATGAATTTTATTTAATATTCACAATACTCGTATACGTTTTTTCCACTACTTTCCAAACATTGTAAGTACTAAAAAATGTTAGAGCTATAGAGTATAGTTGCTGCGCGACGTGTTTTTCATTCACTTTAGCATAAGAACATTTTCGTTGCATCTAAAATGAGATTGTTGTCTGAAGCTACGTTATGTAGGGTAAATTTTATTTACAAACTCCGTTCATACGTCCAAAATCTGGAGAGAAAAAAGGTATTATAATTGTAAACTAACACAGTGTCTTTGTGCTCTTTTGTATATAAAATTATAAAAATATCTTCAGTTGCTTTAGTCGGGAGTTCGATTCTTGCTAGAGCTATAGAATGAATTATTAGTACAATATTGATTAGTTGTCAAATTTTGATAAAGACTATAATTTAGTTTCGTTATTAGCAATGATCTCTACATAAAGGACAAAATAAAGAGAATAGAATAGAGCAAAATACAATACATTTAATGTACACAAATAAAAAAAATACCGTATTTCCATACAGTGTAAATTACAAAGAGATAATTTAGAGACATCACTCTTAGTTCTCTACTTATTATTAATTCTTAAAACACCCTGACCGACTAAATGGACATACATCATTAAGACAAATATAACAATATTTTTAACCATGAATTGATCCCATTACTCTAAAGTCTAAACACTACAACATATATTGAACACTAAGCCTTAGAGAAGTTCCTTCAATCCCCTCAAAGTTTGGCACCACCAAACCCATCGGAACGTATAACAGTCCTATAATCTGATATAATCATTATATTAATAATATTCAATTCAGAAACAAGAGGAACAATAGCACATATCTATGTACGGTGGCCACAATTTTGACAGCCGAGAGACCGGTCCGAAGATTAATGGTTGGGCTACTCATCGTCGTAATGACGCCCCCTCGCAAGGTCTAATGACATCGTGTAGGGTGACGTTGCTGAAGGAAATGTTTGCTTATACCGAATTTGTGATAGATACTAATTACTTTTGTGCTTTAGGTACAGTGATAGTGTTGTAGTTTATGATATTGCTTGTTTATTGGCATGGTTAAGATATGAATGATTAAAAATAGAGAAATGAATGACGTTTGTATTTTTATTTGAAGTTTTATTTCTGTTAACTTTAACATGTTTTTTAAGAATTTAGAGAAGTACTCTCTTACTGCTCCTTTATATTCCTTATGTGCCAAATTTCAACTTTCTAAGTCGAATAGTTTCGTCTGTTCCCTGCCAATCTCTAAGTAACGGAAGAGTTTTATATATAGATACATATTTTTATTGATAGACAATATTTACAATTTTTGATAAAGTAAATTGTAAAAAAAAATGATTTATCACTAGCCTCTCTCAGTTTATTCTAAGACAATAAATTATTCAAAATTACTCAATAACATACAATTTGTTAACTATAATAAATTTTGATTTATACCAATTACTCAAACAACACTATCAGAGTAAAATATGGAAATTGATTTATGAATTATACCTTAAGAATGTTTCTTAAACTGATTACCATTTATAGTGTTAAATAATTATCCTACTTAAGGTGTTGTAAATGTACATTTATTATTTTTATCATAATTATTGTAGCATGATTATAATGCTGAGCATAATAGGATATTATAGTGCTTAGAATTGAATTGTGCAGTTAAGTTAGTGACATATACTGCATTTTTTATAAATTTTATGAAATCTCAATAAAAATTCTAACAAAAATTATAAAAATATATTCCATTACTTATATTCGAAAAAAGTTTCTAACATCTCAAACTACTATATGTACAAAATTTATATATTTTGTATGTATAGTATTTTTTAAAGATTATTGTATAAAGATTCGTACCAACACGCCACCTTCATCCTAAATAACACTAAAAAACAATCCAAACAAACCAACAAAACAATAATCACCACTATATACACTCTATTTGTTCTGTATGCCTTAATTCAGGTCCCCTAGTCCGGCAACAGTTACACTCATAAAAAATGTACTAACTTTATAGCTAGCTTAACCTGAACTGTTAAGTTAACCTGAATTTGTAATTCATTCCCCCGCGTAGGAATCGAACCCACAACCGTCACTCATTGTCCCGCTGCGCCACGATGGCTTCATAATTGTTTATTATTTCTTTCCAAAAATAACGTCCTCCATGGTCACCCTGAACGCATCCTTGGTTAATGTCTCTGTAGCAAAAAAAAAGTCTGGCATGTTTATCTTTGCCGAGACGGAGTCTTGCGAATTGCGAGTTTCGGCCCCTAATCGATTTTTGCCGGGACAAGTCTAATTTAGCGGATTAATCGTGAACACCCTACTAATAATGTTTGTAAGCGATATACTCGTATGTAGGTACTATTCTATTGTTTCTTTACGTAATTAAGTGTCTAATGGTAGGTCTAATGAGCAAGTGTGTGTATAATTTGTATTGTGTTATACAAATTGTAAATGCACTCTCGCGTTGAGCGGAGAGTAAGAGCATTAAGTGGAAATTTTTACGAAAACTTGCACGTTTTATACGAAAAGGAGTCGAAGGAACACTTGATAAGAGGAGCCATCGCCCATCTACAACCTGAATGAATTACGGATGCGTTGCCGGCCTTGAAGGTAGAAGTACTGTGCTCACGACACTCGGAACATCCCAAATCAAAACACTCTGGGTACACCTCAGGATTCCTCCTGGATGGAAGGAATACTCTTGATGCACGCACGTTAGACCCGAAAAATGCATCTAGGTGGTGACACATGGCGTCTACTCCTGTGGCGGGAGAGACGGTGTTAGAAACAATAGCACCAAATCTTACTTACTTTATCTTTTACAACTTTTGCATAAAGTATCAAAACTAACGCCAGATTTGAGATCACTGTTTCATGCAATTAGGAAGGAGACATTATACTTCATATATTATTTATTTAATCGTGTAATTATCATAATTCTAATATTTATTTTTTATTAACAATTATTTTAAATGTCATTCCACACTTAGAAAAGAAAATGTTTCGAAATCGACTAAAAATTTTAAAGTAGATTTGAACTCTTGGATACCTTAGAGGCGCGGGTTCAAATCCCGCTACATTAAATTTGTAATTTGTATTATATTATCTTATTATTTTTACCAAGTAACAATATTTATCACTATCTTAAGGGAACAATTATTTTACTTAACTTTCACAACAAATTCCTAATACAATATAACGTATTTACGATGGCTTCGTATCGACATACGTATTGTTGACAACTTTCATTCGACAACACCCAGAAGACTAACTTCGTAGGAACAATAAAAAAAAAGTTGACTAACGATTTAGTGTGTTTTTACTTACTTTTGTGAACTGGTCAAATAAGTTATATACATACCGCAAGCAAACGGGACCCAGTATTAAGACTCTCCGTTCCCCATCTGCTCTATTTTCGAGTTATTATAAGTAATACGGAGGAACTCAACAAGTAGAGTGAATTCAATATTTTGTTCATGTCTCCAAGTAAGAATGGATCCCAAAACTATCGTCTTTATAGTCTGCGCTGTGATGTCTTTTAACTTTTAGAATTGGAACTTGCCTATAATTTATTAATTCTACATTAATAATAGATTACTTCGCCAATGTCACGTTATATGGAAGACATTCGAATTAACCGATAGAAAAGAGTTTCCACAGTTGTAGAATATATGTAAAAAGAGACACTGTAAAAAACAGTGCTCACCTATAACAAAATAAACAATACCAATATTTTACAATTTCCAAACAATATTAGTTGACAAGTAAATTATAAACGATGACATCGATTTCTTTATCATTCTATAGAGTGTCATATAAAAAGATTGGTAAGAATTGGCCCAATAAATAACGTGACGATACAATATTATGATCTCAGTATAATACGTTACCTATTATTGGCAACATAACTCATTTCCTTAGGCGCTATTTGCAAAGGGGTGACTTGGGTTAAGTAGTTGCTTGGCTTGGCATGAATTGATACTTGATACTTTTAAATCTAATCACTTGTATGTGTAGAGCACGAATAAAAATATGTTTGTATTAATAAAACAATGTGCTGGTAAAACAGCATTATTTTTTTTATTGAAAATAAAATATTTTTAATACTGACTTAAAAACGCGATAACAAGTTGAGTTTCACTACTCTACACGCAATGTTTCGAATTTAGGAGGAAAGCGGTAAGTGCAGTGAGCTTCTCTCTGCCAACCATTCTATATGCGAGATACAGCATGAAATTAAAAGAAAAAGCAAAATCATTAAAAGTTCAAAACCATTTAGTTGCATTATAAAACCATAAGACTATTCAATTCACGCACCTTAAAGGAGCTAACCGCTACATTTTTTCTATTTGTCGTAGCTTTTTATGGGAACATCTTTTATAAGAAGATTGTTTAATCCTTTGTCAGTATTCTGTAAGAACTGAGGTCCTCGAACAGTCAACGGCTTACTGTAAGCCGATAATTCTGGGAGACTGCTCAATCTTTCACGGTTAATGAGAATTTAGTGATTAGGCACTCCGTCGTTTTTGGTTTTTGGGTGTTTGGGCGCGATAGTTCTGGATTCGATTCTCTCTTGGTATGATAACACAAGTTGCAGAGTTAAGTTCGAGTAAAAGTGGGGAAAGATATGTCTCTACAACAAGTTGTTAAAAGTAGTATTCACATAAATACACATTGAAAATAGAAAATAACATTCTTCCTTGTCAAATGATCATTCTTAAGAATAATCTTTACTAATATGCAAAAATGTCCCTACAGAGATGCTCTATATTTATGTCGTTAACATAACTAATTTGTAACAAGCGTTTAAGACAACGCAGTTTGATAAGAATGTTCGGCATAATTGTAAATTATTTATTTTGCAAGTTCCAGTCCGTCTGGAAGCGAGGGGTTATGGGTTCAATCCGCGCACGATGGAATGATTATTTTTAATTGATTTTCATTTCCTTACTCAAGGTAGGCAATGTGCAGCCTTGAGCAAAACCACACAATGCACAAAGTGTCAAAAATACAGCGGAAAGTAAAGGGTGTCTTAAAACTAGGTCCTCTTAGCCTATCCTGCTTTGCGGGAAAAAGCGTGACGTGAAAGTGCAATATATTAAGATGAACGCCATTCGGCACAGTGCGGTCGCCTCCCACCCATCCATCTTGAACATCGGCAACTCATCACGCTAATTTGCTCCTGCGTCCTGCCTTGTTGATAGAATCAGGTAATTTGGGGGAAAAATATTTATTGAACGGAAAATTGTATGTGTTTCTCTTACTTAATTAGGCTTTTTATTGTATGACAGTGTAATGGTAAAGTGGATGTGTGACTTTAAGAGCGATGTTTGGGAGTTCGATTTCGAGGGCATCTACTTAATATTAGGCGGTCTTCTGCCTGAGACAAACGCCCCGTCAAAAAAACGCGAAGAAACTTGCTTTTCCAATTCATGTCTCGCCAAAGCTATGACTGAATAACGACTACATAATTTATAATATTACCAACTTCTGGACTTGAAGTCAGAACCTACACTGTACTCGTCTCTCCTACATTTCCACCGTCCACTGGCTTATCCCTGGATAATCCGGTGTCATTATCGCCACGTTATCCGTCACTGTCACCGCCACGATCGCTATCGGTGGCGAGACGTTTATGTGATTGCGGGGACGATTTTGACGGGACGGGAACTTTGAGGGAAACAGGTCATTTAGTTTTACTGACAGTTTGTTGTGTTTAAGTGAAATATTGTTGTTTTTATGTATATGTATATAATTTTACGTACCTACATATATCTTTTATAAGACCCACCAGCGATTAAACTTACAATGATATTATTATAGGAAATCCAAAATCCTTACATAAATTGTAGCCTATGTATTATTATAATGATTATATTTTGAAAATTGTGGTAGTTATATCACTGTAATGTTTCATATAAATCCGTTCAGTATTTTTTGTGTGAAAGTGGAACAAACATCCATCCTCACAAATTATCACATTTATAATTTTAAGTATATTAAAAATAGAATTATATAGTAAAGTACATAACTATTTTAAATTATCAGATAAATTATTATTATTTTTGAGCACCAAGACCAAGAAAACTTGGCTATACATATCTAACTGGAGAGGATAGTATATCTTTGAAGTTTTACTTAGAGGTAAAATTATTTTATTCATTTATATTGTGTAATATATAGGCTCGGTCTAGTCATTATTTTATTCATTTGAATATGCTCCCACATATAGCAAGGTAAGCCACAATCAGTGGTATTAAGACAATCTATTCTCAACTCTCTTCTACTAGTTTTGCCTTACTGGACTGGAAAAACATAATTTGAAGCCGTCGAAAGTGTGTGAAACAATCACATACAATGTGACGGTTGTGGGTTTAATTCCCAGTTGAGGTAATTAATCGTTTTCATTTCCTCCAACTGCGCCTTATTAAGTTGTTTAAATTATATCAAGACTAGAAATTTCAAGACTAGGACTAACTAATATTGTCATGATATCTACATTACAAACTACCCTTATATTGAGGGCAGGCGTCACTGTGCACGACGGTGACGGATGTGCTCAAGCGTAGGGCGAATTTTTTTAACTTAACTAACTAATTATTGATAGGTCTATGAAAATACGACAATTTTACCCTCATATATCCATTTCTGCCTGTACGAACGCCTGCTTATTTACTAAATATTTCTTTACACTAAGTTGTTTTTTGTACTGAAAAGTTTGGACTTAGCTGAATATATTTTATGAAAAAATGTGCTTAGGCTAGTTAAATACTCAAGAGTAAATTATCGCTGGGTTTTTCAGCTTACCTTAAAAATATTTCTGAAAGGCAGCTTCACTCATTTTCTCGTATATCAGAGTAGGCATAGCTTTCAGAATTCAGCGGAAAATGGGGAACGGAGTATTTTAACACTAGGACTCTCTACCTATACAACGTGAAACTGATTAAAAACAAACATATCATAATAGCAAAAAAAACCGCAAGATAATCATTGTATACGAATACAGGAAAAATAGCTTTATTATTCCGAGACGTTCATACGTTCACAGTTACGACTTCAACTTTGACAAATGAATGAACACCGCAAATTGAGTCGCTACCCCCAGCTTCTGTTAATCATCGTTTAGCTTTTCTGTTTCGCTAAACGTTTACTTAAAGGCTCTATTGTTTGTGTAGAAATTATGTACGAAGACAGTTTCTTGTGGTTTATGCGGCGTTGAGTTACGCCACTTAACACACAATATCTCCAGAATTCGGCATAAATTAGGGAACACATGAGGAATACCCTGCATATTTCTCACAAAGTAGGAAATCTATTGTCTCTAAAGAAGCTAGCCTAAAGCCTAGCCCTAAAGAATTTTGAGACATTGCGTGTTAAGTGGTGGAGCTCAACGTTGCACTTTATCTTTATACCAAAGCGAGTAAATTAAAACAATTCGTTGCCGCGAATGGAAATATAACCCTCAATCGTTGCGTTTACGGTCAGATGCTGTGGTATATTATATTGCTGTGGTATACTCGTATGGTATATTATATTTAAAAAATATTATTAAACTGTAAAATATCTTATGCTCCTAAGTGAACTATTTACTCAAATTTCGTCCAAAACTAAGAAATTACTCATATTGGTAGCAAGGGACTTGAAATCCTATCCTATATCTTCAACTTACGTCCGAAAAACAAGAATTTAGCCTCAAAATTACCGACAAAACACCCTGAAAGAGACGATTCACCCAAATTTCTTCGCAAAGGTACCAAATTACCTTGAAAACTTAACCTGCCTCAATCCACATCACCCTGTATTCAGAATCGACATAAAAATGTTCTGTTATTGATTATCTATACAATGTTATTTCTAGACTCGGCAGCACAATATTTTACTACCCCACGCACACATTCACACATTCACTTACACACGTGTGTCATATGTGTATATGTATATGTGTGTATGCACACACACATAGAGGCAATGTGTGTGTGTGAGTTAAGAAAAATACTTGTGTCGCGGGTTTTTCTTGGGAACAGCGATGGGAGGGAGTTGTTGTTATGATTAGATTTTTTTTTCTATTAGTTCCGTAAATTTGTTATAGCTTATTATTTTTTGTTAAGTTATATATATTGTTATAATTTCTATATTATCTTTTAACAACAAAACGATAGTTAAATTATGGTTTTAGTAGTAGAACCAAAATTTTAAGAATTTGTGAAGAAACTTGTATATTTACGTTTTTTTTTATTTATTAAAGCAATTTACACCAAAAAAAAAAACAAAATAACACCTGACGGTATAAACTATTTACACAAATCGTGACATATCCAAAATTGTGCAATATAACCAACTTATCTTTTAAAGAAACAAAAAATAAATATATTCTATTTAAAAAGAAAATTTAGCTCGACTCTATATTTTTTAAAGGAGCTATTCCCCACATACGAACGTCTTGAACTACGTCACGTGATCATCTCACCCCCTCACACATACATGACTAGAGGGGGATGGAGCTAGTTTAGGACTAACATTTTATATGTTAGCCGGGTCATGGATGTAAAATATTTTATATGGTACATAAAGATATAGAATAGAATAGAATATAGTATTAGAAAAAATATAACGAGGAAATATAGGCGACTTTATATTAGAAAAGATGAGAGGTAGGTAAAAGAAACTTGGGATCCAAGTGTTAAGACACTTTCGTTCCACACTTTCCGCCGAATTCTTGAAATATTGCTTGTTGTAAGGCGGTATTCAAACTCGCGCTTTGCCTCTTTACCAGAGCGAGGAAATAAAAATATTTGAAATTTCATTCCCTCGAATGGGAAACGAACCCACGACGGCCTATTCTTTGAAAGATGAGGTTCTTTAACATTTTTCTTATCTATACTAAGAACACTTCCGTCACTGATTCCTTCCGATTCTGACTGACAGAATCGCGAAACAAAATTTCGGGTCACTACTTGTGGAGTATATTTTATCATATAATTATTTCTAGGTACTAGAATCCGCGATTTAAAACGTAATATCCTTAAATACCTAGTAATGGTGAACATCAACGGAAATTTTGAAAAATCCTCTTTGGATTCCAACATTCCTAATGGAGCCTACATATCAAATTACAGGGTTCTACGCCGCGTAGTTTAGGCGGTGCGCTGTCTGTTAGTAACTTCGTTAGTAACGAAAGAGTTTTATCCATTTATATAGAAATGATAATTACACGTAACTATTTTACACTGACACTATTATCAATGTTCGTACAAAATCTACATATATATTTTTAATAAAAGATAAAAAAGCATTTATTATTTTTTTAGGGTTTACACTTATTAAAGTGCACTAACATACAATATAATATAGCTTATACATATGTATATGAATTGTTCTATAATTTAAAAATATATATAAGTATAATTTTCCATGTATATTTCCTAATTATAACATATGAATATATTTGTCCGACAGCATTGCCAACAAAAAGAGAGTCTGGAATACGCCGCGTGGTCACGGCCACGAGGCGCGATGACTATCAAACAGGGCTACGAGGTGAGAGTAGCGTGGACTATAGAATTAGCTTCTCTTTTTTTCTTTTCACGCTACCTTTATCTTTATAGAAAATAGAAAAAAAGTGTTTAATCACTCTGTTAAATATTATTTGTATTTGTAAATAAATATCGTCGCTTTTTACATTTATTTTCACGCTTCTTTGTAAGATTTTTTTGCTTCACGTATCTGCAAAACGCTAAGTAGGCAGAGGAAAACTAGTGTAAGACACTCCGTTCACCACTTGTAACAAAATTTGGGACACGATGTGTGTAAGCAACGATTTTTATTTATTTGAATATATGCCTATTTTATTTACTTAAGTATTTTTTTAAGGTATAGTAGATGTTTATCTAGTATAGAATTTAGTTTAGATATTAGTAGCTGTTATTTACTTTATATATCTTTATACGTTTTTAGTCTCAAACTTTATCCTTGAACTTATTTTTAATTAAAATATTATCGATAACAGTAACACTTATCAGTTCGATTCTCTATTTTCTTCATAAAAAACGTGCTACTATAAACGCGACAGGGTGTGGGTTCGATACCCAATCGAAGAAATGAAATATTTAATAGTTTTATTTTCCTTTTTTAGAGTTCCGCTATTAAACACGTAATCACTTCAGAAATCGGCGTTAAAATGGGGAAAGGAAGCATCTTAATGGGAACGGAGTGCTTTAACACTAACACTAGGTTCCCAGGTTCCCTCAGCCTTATTTATTGTATGCGAGATATGGAATAAAGTAAAAAAAACTAAAGTCTTGTCTTGACATCAAGTACAGTGTTTCCTCTAAATTCAACGTATCTATCATACGTTCCTCCCTGGGGTCTAATAGCGGGGTTGAAATGACAAAGAACATTCATTTGCAACTGTCTTATCCAGAGATACGCCCTTTTAAACTTTCTGCTGATGTTTTTTGTATGTAATTATAATTATTACTATAAGTTATAGGAAAAGTAGCGTAAGCGTTAATTATTACGTGAATTTATATTAAAAGTGATTTATTTCGGGGCCGTCGGTCATCGTGGCGCAGTAAGCAAGTCTTTGACTGGAAAAACGACGGTTGTGAGTTCGATCGCCACTCGAGGTACTGATTATATTCAAATCATTTTCAGTTTCCCGTTCTGGTAGAGTAAAGGCATGTCATCAAAATATAGAAAGTAAAGATTTATCATGAAACTCGTCTACGAATATTAAAAATAATAACAACAAACAAACTTAAGCTATTAAATCAAAAAATAAAGGACAAAGAAACTTAACGTTTACTGCAGTTCAGCAATAAAATATAAATCTCATCAACCATTACATAAAACTCAAAACTTTATATAACACTAAAACCCCAAATGTGGGTCGGAAAAACAGCGCTGTTTGTTACAGAGGGTAGTTTACGTCAAAATTCGCTATTAAACGCGATAGATGGCGCTGCTCTAAAGAATTTCTACCTAACATCGAAGCTAGGTATTTCTTCCTTTTACGATGTTCTAAAGTATTTTTACTTGGACTGTGGAGATTGCGGCGTGTGATGTATTTTTAGTTGAAATTTATATATTACGGGTTATAATTTTAGAACTAGAAATATTGTCTGAAAAAAATACCTCTTTTTACAACTTTTTAAAATATATATAATTTGTTATGTTGTATACATTGACTGTTAATTCATGCTCTAACTTAAACCTAATTAAACTTAAACCTCTATAAATATGTTTATAAGGAAGTGTATTAATTCCCAGGTTTCCTCTGCCTATTAGTGCTATGCGCCGTATTCGGCGCGAAGCTAAAAAATCCTTTGAAAAATTTTATCAAAACTTTCTAATATTATTATGAAAAACTTATAATTTAGCTATTATTCTTAATATTCCCCAAAAAATCGATTCAAAGTAATAACAACATGTAAGCGTTCCTAAACTGCGGATGTGATCACTTAAATTAAATGCTCTACCAGTGTAGAGTACGAGTATGTGTATCCTGTGCGGGGCGTTATCTCCAAATTAATTTGCAACCATGGGTCCCGGACCGAAATAGTTTGTGATTTACTGCTTGTTTGCCCAGTTTGTATTAGAAACATGTTATTGAAATTACTTTTGTGTATTTGTAATGTATGAAATGTCAAGTAGAATGCGAATCTAGATGTATAACGACAGTACTGAGTTCGATTCGTTTTCGCGGGAATTTATATTTCCATATTCCAGCTCTAGTAATAAGGTAGAGTGTGGCGTTGTATTGAAAAACGATTTTAAATAAAACGATGATGTTGAAAGTGTAGAAAAGCTTTACTAAATACAATAGTGACAATAATGTAATATTTAATTTTATATATATTTATTCCTATCGCCCAATTGAAAAAAAGCGGCATTAAGTTTCGCGACTATACACAATGTTTGTTCATATAACAAAAATTAAACGTTTATAATTAAAATCTATTCTATTTGCTAAATTCTACATGATTTATTTCTCTAATTTAATAACTTTATAGATTTGTATATTAGCTGACGTAGTTAAAACACTAGTAGTAAAATTTGTTGGCAGTAGTTTAAATATTCCATTTTTTTGAAGAAATAGTTAGAAGCCAATGATTATTGTCCCGAGTAGAGGCCGTCGTGGCACAGTAGCAGTCTCTGATTGTAAACGCGGTGATTTTGTGTACGATTCCCAATTGGGGTAATGCGCTTTTTACACTTACATTTCTGCCACTCAAGATAAACATTATTTTATAAAATTCAAGAGTGCTCGTCTGGTAGCGGAAACCAATCTTCGTTTACTATGCTAGGTATATAATAATATATTTTTCATTATTTTATTGTTATATCTCTATTGGCGCCAATTTAATATTCTTCAACTTTTACTGCACCATAAACCTATTTATTTTATTTATATTTTAAATATACAATACATATGATATAAGAAATTTTGTATTCATCGCTTTGTTCTCTTTGTACTTACTATATTCTCCCCCAGTTCGTCGTTGAGCACCACCACGTAACAAGGAATGTCAAAAAATTGAGGAACAGTGTCTTAACATTTGGTTCTCTCTGCCTATCTTGTTATATATGTACATCAGTAAAACTTAAAACTGTACTAATAGAAATATTCAAAATTATCAATTTACACTATCAATAAAAATTAATTGCAATAATTATACATCAAAAAATATAAAAAGGGTGTAAAATTCAACTTCAATTCTCTAATTGGTGTTCAATTGAAATGTCAATTACACTTGACATTTAGTGAAACGTGTTTTCTAGGAAATCCTGCCGCCAAAATATTCTAGATACTAGATATAACGAAATTAGACATGCAAAGCGAAAAACGTAATACTTGTAGGGTGACTAAAGTTGGTGATTTATACGGACCGTCCTAATATAGGTATTATTAGCAACGCTCGATTTGGCTCGGACTCTATTAATTATGGAATCCGTTGAATTTTCATAGTTACGTTGATTCCGATAACGGATTAATAAAGTTGTAACGGTCACGTGTTTCCAACAGCCTCGATATGCCCTAAGACGGCACTGTTCCCACGTGCATGTTAATGTATAAGATATTTATTAGCTGCAATTTTTACTATTTATGATTATAGAAAAAAAAAACATTTTTTTTATTATTTTCATACTATTTTATTATTTTCATACTTACGTTTAAAGAGCTATATTTAGTGTAGTAGTTTCAATGTTTTATTAGATCGATCTTAATCGATAAAAAGTATTTTTTCAAAGGATTTTTTACAATATTATTATTCGATTTTGTAATACACCGTACTAAAAATTTTAAATTGTATGGTAACCCAATATCCAGTCTTTATCTTAAATCAGAATAAAGAAAACATTTATCAAATTAATATGCATACGTAATATCAAAAGTCCCGCCGTGGGATTCGAACCTAGACCCCAATAACATGCGAACTTAGACTCGTTTTAACCGGAAGGCAATTTATTAATTTGACATTAATATAATCATAATCTACATATTTATTGATATTTAATTACAATAAAAATCGATACTAAATAAAGTTAGATTTGTAGTTTTTTTATTTTTTTCGTTGAGAGCAAAAATATATCGATATTATTATGTACATATATCAATATATTATAACATAGTTTACTTGATTTTATCTATGACGCCACTTTCCGTCGAAATTCCGTCGATATATTAGGCGAGTCAAACGGCGAAGCTCAACGCCGTACACTGTCTTGCTAGAGTTGAGCTATATCATAATTTATGTATTTATAACCATACACGTCTCAAATATATAAATAAAAGTAAGCTCGTTACCCTTCCGAAAGTAATTTCAGATTTTTTTGTACGGGCAAAACCTCTAAAGAAAAGAAAAGCTCATACAAACACAAAGCACGTATAAATCAATATAACCCTACAATAAATCAAGTAACCAATACTAAAATAACATATTTTAGTGAAATTAAACAAAAACGGCGAAGTCGGGGCGGTGTCGGGGGTTATTTATGGATGACCATTATAATTTAGGGGTTAACTTAAGATGATTTGATTTCTCGCTACGAACAATTGTATATTACTATATTGATATTTAGTTTGGTTGAATGCCCTAATCAAATTCAAATAGCTACCACCGGCTCGGAAGGCAGTTTTGCTGAGAAGAGACGGCAAGAAATTCAACAGTTGCTCTTTTCAATGTCAATAGTATAATTTAAATATTATATAAACTGGCAGCTATCCTGAACTTAAAATTTCTCGTACGAACAATACATCAGTATGGCGTTTATTTTGATTATATAAAGCATGGATACATTAATTTCTGTTTATTTTATTTTTACACAAGTAACGTCTAATGAAATTAGACTCTACATATGTATATAGGTATATATTTATATATTTGAACGATTTAGATTTATTTGTAGATATTAAAAGTTCAAATACTTTTTGGAAATGATAAGAAATCTCAACAAGTTTTCAAATATTAGTAAATATATACCTTATCTATTTGCTAGCTAGCTGTACAAATACATTTATTAAGCTAATTTGATTGTACATTACTCAAGTTCATCAAGTTGAACGTTTAGAATAATATAAAATGGTAGAGGGAGCCTAGTGACACTTCATTTCCCATTTTCCGCCAAATTTCCATGACATTGTGCGGTGAGTGCCGGAACTCTGGCAGGGTGAGGAAATTAAAATAAAATATATTTCCCTCGAGTGGATATCGTACCTGAAACTGTCGCGTTAACAGTCAGATGCTGCTCAATTGTGCTGTGATGGTTTCTTATATATATTTCTCAAAAAAAAATTTAAAAAAATTCTAATAATTTTTTAAAACAAAAAAATGTAATTTAATAATTAAAATTATATTAAAATTATATATTTCTCTGTTTCAGGCAAAGATGAGCACAGGTGACGGCACAGTGGGTGGTCACCAGAAGGCTGATGACCGAATCGGTCATCACCAGTCCATGAGTCAGATGCTGTACGGTGCGGGTCTTGGGCCAGGTCGGTCGGGTTAGTATGTTATAGACTTTAAGATGACGAAATAACTGTTCAACAGAAATAAATAGATTTTTGAAAGAACCGGTAAAAATTTATACCTGGTATCATCATGTTCAGCATAGCATTAAAACAAAATCAAGTAAAACTTTACATACTTGTTTTATGTTAGTTTTTTGACGACGAATGTTCATAGTACACCAATAAATACATATTTTTTTACCTTCACGCTGTATCCCGCACATAGCAGGGTAGGCAGAAACAACCTAGTGTTAAGACAATATTAAGGGAATGGAGTTCCCTACTTTTGGCCAATCATAACTCTTTTATGATAATATTATTATTAAATATTATTGATTAATAGAAATTGAAAATATTCTTAAACGACAACTTAATTGCTAAAGCGTGCTTCATATATTATACCTTAACATATTTAATTTATATAAAAAATCTAGTTAGTTATTTATAGAAAAAAACAGCATTCCCTGTAAACTTTAGCATAGCAACTTTTATTCCTAATACACTTACTATAGCAATTTGTCGTCCTTATATCTCCAGGTTCATCATCATCATCACCAGTGGGTGGCACCAACAGTGGACTCCTCGTAGTACCTCAACCCTTGGGTAAAGGCCCCACAAAGCTGCAACCTCTACACGCGCATGCAAGGAAATATCATTGCAAGATGTGTCCACAGGTACGATTTTTTTTTATTATTATAAGATAGAGTCCTAGAATTATTTAGATAGATTTTATGAAATGTGAATATTATTATTTTCAAAATATTTGTTTTTATATGTAAAGTATTATATAAATTATTATATAATAAATGGTAGACTGTATGCGAAATCTACCTTTTGATAAATATGTTCTAATCTATGTCATCACAAATATTGTGACACAAAGGTCAAAAGTCAAATTTAACGAAGGAACGAACGGAATATTTTTGCTAGTTCGATTTGGCTAGTGTAAATTAAATCGAACTAACAAAAATATTCCGTTCGTTCCTAAATGTTTAATTGTGATTTCACGCATCACTCGATATCCCAAAAATTACACCGTGCATGGAGAACGAAGTGTCTTAACACTAAGGTCCTTCTGTATACACTGACATTTGCGGGATAGAGCGGGAAGCAATCTTTTATTTATATATTTTAATTTCTACTAACAATACAAAGACAAATGAATTTCAAGCGCTAATAAAACAGTAGTCACCGTCATAAAATATCATAATATCATGGTACTTGAGCGTAGACAGGAGTCCACGCTGTGGCTATACTTGTGTCATTTCGAACAAACAATAACGTCGGCTGTAGGTCGCGCTAACATGAAATTTTGATATAAGGCATAGGCTACATAGGTTTTGTGAATTTATAAACAAGATAGAGGCCAATAAAGCGCGGCGTTGAGTTTCGCCACTCAATACACAATGTCTATTAAGGATAAATATACATTGGAAAACAAAGTTCATGTGCGTATGCTACAAAATGACAAACACACGTAAAAATAAGAAATAATTAAATAAAGGGTAACCGAATAGCTTAAATACTTGAAATAATTTCAACATTCAGTAAATATTGGTTAATTAGATCAGAAGTTTAATAGTAAATTTTTAATTAGGTACTTTCATCTGAAAATAATTGAAATATTTGTAATGAGAGTGAGAGCCTGCCTAACAACCTTCGTGCTTAGAGTGAGACGCTTCAATGTCTTAAAACATAAGAAAATGATAGTAGTTTCAATCTATTGATTTATATTGCATTTATACGAAATCCGATAGCACTTTCTCTGTCATAATATATCAAACGACACGTCTTGGAGTCGTGAACGAAGAATTAATTAGTAATAAAATTACATGCAGCATGAATAAAATATTTAATGAATGATTCAATCATTGAAAATTTTATGTATAAATACTTTATTAAATATGTATTCATAAGCATAAGCTTGTAACCCACAACCATCCCGCTTAACGTCATCAAAGAATTTTATTCTTTATCTTTAAAAATAAAATTTACTAGATACCGAGCGTAACTTTTTATTTTTTCAGAAATATTTGATATATTTGTACCCCAAGCTTATGTGATAAAAAAAATACTGGCAAAGATGGCGCAGTTTCAACGCAAAATGATAATGAGCCGGCAGTCACTCATCAAAATTCAATTCGTCAAACGTTGTAGCGTCAGCAAAGAATTATTATAAAAGTATTTATTTATTTTAATTTTTCTATTGTGTAATTTGAACTATTGTGTTACACTAAATAAGCGTGTTACGTAAAATAAGCGTGAAACTATAAAAAGTATCTAAATTTTTTTCAAAATAAAATCTTAAGTTACAAGTTTTACACTTTGTAAAGTTAAAAATATCTTGAGTTTCTTCAATGTATTCAGAAACTCATTATACATTTATATTAGTTTCTCTTTACCCATCGATTTGCATGATTTTTTAATTGGTATTCGTAATTAAAAATACTGTAGTACAATTTCCATTTAATAATATTCAATTTAATCACCGTCGTGGCACAGTGCCTATCTATAAATATGACGGTTGTGGGTTTGATTTCCAACGAGGGCTCAATTATTTTCATTTTCTTGTTAAGGTAACTAGACAAAACAAGGCCTTGTTCCGCCGCAAATATTTGATTAAAATTGGGAAATAGAGTGTCTCAACTCTAGGTTACTAGTGCTATATGCGGAATAAATCGTGAAGCTACTTACTTATTATTAATATAAATATTAAGTTGCATCACAAATTCATTATATCCTCACAATTTACATGCTGACGCTACATACAGAAATTGCAATTAATACTGTATAGAGTTTTTGCTCATCACAATCCACTTACTAAGTCGCAAAACTATAACTAAATTATAGTAATGCTCTCTTAATTATGAATTAAAATTTATATTATAAAATCAATATGGTTTTCGTTGCATAAAACGTACGCTAGTACTTTAAAATATTAATATACCTAATTCTCATGACTGTCAATTTTTATGAAATTTTGGTTTAGTTATGTACATCCTAAATATATCTATTTTGAATTGATATGAATACGAAAAATGTAAATAATACAGTATTTGTTCTTGATTGAACCTATTTTATGAATATTTTTATGAATTGACATTAATCAATAAAATAGGTAGTCATGATTATAAATCAGTATAAATTGCAAGGTGCATCTTCAGTTTGAAAGAAAATGCTAATATAATTTGATGAAATGAATGTTAATTATTGCAAATTATATTAGCATCTTCATAAATATTAAATAAAAATTAATTAATGAAATGTTATTTTTTCTAATCTCTAGATCCGTTTATTAACTTTCATGCCAAAACTACTCAACCAATTATCATGAAACTTTGTATACATATTCTTAGTTATTATAAAGGACATTCATCATTCTTACTTTTTATTAAAAAATATATATTATTTTTTGGCTATAATATAAAAATAATAAGTTTATGCTCGCGAAACTGCATTTGAGTCTCTACATATATAAACTACATATATATAAAACAGAAATGCTTTTATAATTTCACGAGCGAAGCCGCGAGCGCATCACCAGTATTTCGTAAGTGTTTCCTCGTACTGAATATTCACGTATGGTGCGTAATTCATTCACCATATTGGGATCTACCACCTCTATATAATTGACTGCTGCGCTCAAAATCAATAAAACTATTTCTCATATTTTTTTTGTAACTTCATACTTTTCCCATATAGCAGGGTTTGAGTTTATTTCCAGTCCTCATTTTCCTCTCCATTTTCAAAATAGGTATAGCTTGTTGAGAGGCGGAACTCAATGCAGCGCTTTGTCTGACAGAAGGAGAAAATAAAAATAATTTCGAGAGAATCGAATCCACAACCTTCGAGTCACATGCTGTCCCACTATTTGAAATCATACGATTTTTTATTGAATAATATAAAATATCTGTTATTTAAAAAATAATCTTAAAAGTAAACAATTTAAAGCACAAAATAAATAATCATTAAGTTGATGTGAAGTTTCATCAAAACGAGGCAAAGAATGTCATCGCAAAAATGCAGGATGACCGCGAGGACAGACGGACTGGCAAAAAGCGGGATCTCCTAATACTTATTGCGATTGTGTAAATTTCGAGATTCCTTAAGGCTTCTTGATACCAGTCGCGTGAAGCCTTTTTGGTTGCGTTTAAATTATTTGGAAAGGTGAAAATTTTATATAATGATAATAAAAAAGAGGATCATAACAAGAACAACAAGTAAAAACGAATTGCAATAAAAGAAGGATATATATATTTCATTTAACTATAACTATCTTTATGACCTTAACTGCTCTTTGAAGGGTTGAATTAAAAAAATCTAGGAATTACAATTTTATTAACTACTTATTACCGGTGCCATTTAAGAAATAATATTTCTTAAATTTTAATTACATTTTTTATTAATCTTGACAGAATTTAAATTACTTTTCATCGATATACGCGTCTTCAAAAATACGCAATTAATTTAAAATCAGTTTTTACTGATAAATAAAATAGTTGAAGATCAGAGATTACAACTATGGCGTTTAAATAATCGTTGTTCCAATTAGCAATTCAAGAGGAAGGTGTTAAAGGCAAAATCCAGAAGACGGCTAATATAGTAAAGCGAATGGAATTTTTGACACGATATCTTAAGAAAATTATTTTTGCCCTTAAAATTGGGAAAACATCACATTTCAAATAATAATTAAAACTAGTTAAAATATATTATTAAACGTTTCTATAACAAAAATGTTCACTATATCTGTTCCACAACTCCCGTTTGAAATCGCCGCCGACGCCAGCGTTGACGAATTTAAAAAAACCTTTTGTTTCTAATTACAAATAAAATTATATGAAATAGTTTATATTATATAACTTATTATTATTTATCTTTAATTTAATTAACTATTTAAAAAACTATACGACATTTCATTGGTTTTATAATATTTAGAATAAGGCGACGCGGCGTTTAACTTCGTAATTTAAAACTACTTTTGTGCTTTTTCAAGACAACAGTTTATATTGACAATGAGTGGGTAAACTAGTGTCATATTATGTCAACTAGATAACATTAAAATAGATTTTTTAATAATACAAACAAAATGTATGTAGACTTAAATGAACCATTAAAAATGTTTGACTATATTAAATGATAAAAATTCAGCTTAATTAATTGTATTGCTTAGAAACTATTTAAGATCCACTTTCTAAAGTCCTATCTTGAATCGTATGAGAAAACTTTATGTTTGAAACTACGTACTACCTGCAAAAATCTAAAATTAGGCTCGGTCATAATCAAACAAAATGAAGATTTGTCTAAACTTTTACGAAAAGTGGAGAAATGGGATTTTTCATTATAAATTCCAAGCAAACAAATTAATATGCAGGCGACGAAAGACGACGACGGGTGACTAGTAGTAGTGTTAAAAATATTAAAAATAACAATAGTGCTTCCCTAGCTTTATATTCAAGAGAAAATATTTAAAAAATCCGTCTCCTATAACAAACACCTTGTACTGTGCAGCATATTTCAAATGACCACCATCAGACGAGCGTCAAGGAGTGCGGAATTAAGAGGCGGCAATAAGCTCCAACACTCTGCAAGCGATCATACAAATTTCTATCGTTTTGTCACCCAAACCAGACATGTCAAATATACCATAGAATGCCGTCATACAAAAATAAACCTTACCCAATTGTGAAAAAGTTCAATTTTGATATGTTATAGTTATTCTTTTTTGCGACTTCCAAAGTTACTCTGCCTGAAATTTTCAAAGAAAATTAGACTATATTCAGTTGATTCAAAGTTATTTTTTCACTAACGCTAAAGAATAGTTCAGCTGAATACAGGAGAAGCACTTACAGACATCTATTTATCACGAAATGAAAATCGCGTCGAGTTCCGGTCGTGAGGTGCCCAAACGACATTTTTTATTGCGCGCCATTTGCGACCCATGGGTATCTCTAATTTGTCTGTGGAGATTTTTCCTTGTATTCCTGAAGATATTACAGTAGTACAGTGGATCAGTGGTATCGCGAAATAGTTAGACAACAGAAGATAAAATTATTATTAATGATTTGAAATTATATATGTCCTAAATATATTATAATTTCTTCGCTCTGGTAACGAGGCAAAGCAAGGCGTTAAGTTTCACCACTCACCACGCAATGCCATCAGAATTCGGCAGAAAGTGGGAAACGGCACATCCGTTCCGTCTCTTAATGAGAAAGGAATTGTCTTAACACTAAGTTCCCAGGTCCCCTCTATATGCGGGATACAGCGTGAACTTAAAAAAATATTTTCGCAGGTAGGTATATCCTATAGGTCCTATAATAAGGTGGGTAAATATAAATAGTGTGGAACGCACGTTGCGCGTCGGCAGGTGAATGCAAGCGCAATTAAAACTTGTCACGGGAACCGTCTGCGATTATCAACGTCGAGCCATTAAAACTGAGGCGTTATATGAAGAAATCATTTGGAAATTTTGTACTGTATTAACAATTTGGACTTATTAAAAAAAACTACTTTTTAAACAAATTTGGAAATACATTATGTTTTGTTAATTTAATAAAAATTTAAACTTTTTTAATAAATTATGCAATCATTTGATTATAATTCTCTTTACGCTGACTAAACTAGGATACACTATACAATCACAAGCTCATATAATGTTAAATATCAATATAAAACCGTCGTGGTGCAGGAGCCCACAATTTGATTATAAACGCGACAGTTCGATTCCCGTTCGAGCGAATCAATTCCTTTTCTCCTTTTCTCGCAACGCAATACGCACGCGCAATATTTTGAAAATTCAGCAAAAACTAGAAAAAAAGAATATGAACCACTAACAAACAAAGAAACATAATTATGTATTCATACAAATTTCGTAGCCACAAAAGTCAAGCAAGCGTTAGACATGCAATTTACAATTTTCATATTTAATCTGCAACAACGACCGTTAAACAGTTGACTTATCATTGATAAACGACGCCACATTAGCCTCAACCCGCTACCACTAATATACGAGTACATACTAAAATTTACAATAAAAATAAAGAAACCAAAAATATTACCATTAACATATAATGCTAAACATAATTTAGTTATAATTTGAGTTTAGTTGTAGTTTCACGAAATTTTTAAGACATTCCGTGTTGAATATGAATGGCGAAACTCAACGCCACCCTTTGTCTTAGTTAACAAATTGAGGAAATTAAAATAACTCATTATTCCGAGTGAAAATCGAACCCACGTCCTCCTAACAGCAAACAAACATAAAAATCCAGTTTAAACGCTATTTTGTCAGTATCCTTATCTTTCAGAATACCTGTAGCCATGTGTAGAAGTGCATATATGAAGATTGATAGCGGAAACGAGTAATTGTCTCCTTACAGGCAATTTTAGATATAAAAGATAATTTGACACGCTCTTATAATTATAACATATAATTTATAATGCATGGCTCTTTCATGGTGTTTTACTTTGTTAAATGTTAAGGTTATTAAAAGAAAGTTATGTGCTTTTTGTTTGAAAGCTTATTTTTTTAATAAGAAATAACAAAGTATATTTAGACATCTATAAGTACTTCTATACATAATATTATAAAGCTGAAAAGGTGGTTGAACGCGCTAATCTCAGGAACTACTGGTCCAAATTAAAAGAAATCTTTTGTGTTGGATGATACGTTTATCGAGGAAAGATAGTTGAAGCCGTCGTGGCGTATGGGTACAAGCGTGCGACAGTAAAAACGAGACGGTTGTAGGTTCCCCTCTCGGGGAAATTAAATATATGCTATTTTCATATCCTGCCTCTAGTAACCTCTAATTGAGTTACCGCCACTAAACACACAATTCGGCGACAAATCGGCGGAAAGTGGGGAACGCAAGTGTCTTAATGGAAACAGTGCCCTTTCAGGATAGGCAGTTCCATCCATCTGCCTACCCTACTATGTGCGGGATTCAGCGTAAAACTCAAGCAAGATAACGCACAGCGTTAAGTACAGCCATTCGACACACACTGTGTCGGTCTGTCAAAATTTAGTGGTACTCTGCCTACCCTATATACATATATATATATATATATTTGCTTAAACTGAATTTGAATCCATATCAATCGCATTAGACACGTACCAAATGCACGATGACGGTGTCAAAAAATTTAATGCTAAATTTACAGTCGTGACTCCAATCTTTGCTTCTGCAAATAATTTCGGGGACACCTTTTTTTAATTTTCATTCACTTATTGTCAAAATCACTTTTCTATTGTTAAAGCTGAAAATGAGTAAAAAACTGTGCAATATCTATATCAAATAACATTCGTTTCAATGACACTAGCTAGATTTTAAAAAGCTGCCTTAAAATAATACTTCCAACCAAAAAAACTTCCTTAGCAACCAGCCCAATCTTATTTTCTGGTGGTAAAGATAAAAATAAAAATTTTAGAAAACGTGTAAAAATTTTTAACGGAGCAAGTCTCGAATCCGTCGTCCTCTTGGAAAAATATATATTTTTAAAATCTTTCATGTTAGTTATATGCTTAAAGTATTCATAATGATAAACATATTTGATGTCGAAACTAAAATTAATATATATGTTTTTATATCGCACTGTATGTAACTGTAAATCATATAGCAGTGGAAACCTAGTATTAAGACAGTTTTTGCCCAATTTTCCAGACATTGTATGGCTGTAATCAACATCACTTTGGCTTGTTACCAATGTGGGAATCGAACCCACAACCGTCGCGTCTGCCATTACCAAGTGGCTGTTCCAGTGCGCCGCAGTATTAAAGCCGTAGCCTTTTAATTATATATATTGAGTTAAAGAGCTTACTCCCTCGCGTGGTCCTCAGCGACCACAACCGCATCTTGGGTCGCATGTCATCTAAGATTAGGAACAAAGCTATATTAATATACTGTGGAATATATTTAAATGTAATAATAATAAGTTATATCTAAATTAAATATACTAGTGATTCATCTCGGCGTTAGTTGTATAGGATCAAGATTTTTTGACACGCTTTTTTTACTATGTCACTATAAAATAACTGACTTTTTAACATATTTAATAAAATATAAAAAAAAACGGTCCATTTGAAGCTCTTGCTATAATTGTACTCGTATGATAATAAAATATGCCAACTATAAGCAGCTGCCATGCAAACATAGTAATATGGTAACACCGAACAAGTCTGATGATAGAGCCAGGTCCTGATAATTTGGAAGGATATTTATTAAAAAAAAAAGGATTTTGAAATAGGGGTTGAAAGTATGTATGGAAAAATCTTAAAATAGGCATCGATTTTTATGAAAATTGAAATTCAGACTTTGCCGCGTGTCCCCTAGTCTACATATAATTACCACGTTTCTTAGATCTTATTACATAGTAACAGAAAGTATTCATTTTTTTTTTAAATAAATACTTTTAAGTAAATGTTTACATTTAAATACAGAACAAATAGAGTCAATGGTACTACTGTAATTAAACAACTGTTTAAATTTACATATTATGTTTAAATAAAACACATATGTACATACACACGTAAATAAATAAAGTAATTTATACAAAAACATAATATATGGTGGAATTAGTCACGGGATTTGTTAAATACCGACTAGATAAACATTATAAGGTATAAAAAAAAATTAAATATTAATTGGCCTTAATAAAATATTTTTTATAAAATATTGCCATAAAGAAATCGTCGCCAATTGTGTATATAGCATCTAAAAAAGCCAGTAAAAAATGTGGTTGTTGATTAGGTCCCCACTCAGAAGAATTTTTTCATTCCCCTGTCTAGTAAAGCAACGAGTAGCTTTAAGTTCCACCACCCAACACAATGTCTGGACAATTAGTGGGAATCGAACTAACAACCGTCGCACTAACAATCGCACTCTTATGCTCCTGGACTATGAGGGCCTCAACATTGATAACTTTAAGGTTTGATAAACAGCTTATCCATATATAAATCTATAAAATGAACCAAATGTAAATAACATTTAACTTTAGACCACGACCTTATTATAAACATAAATTTTGCGTATAATTTTCTTGATTTCACTCACAAACGACAAAGCCCCCGCAAGGAGCTTGCGGTCGCTGAGAAAGCTCTAAGATATTTTAAGGTAGGCTGTGATACTTTCCAAATTGTTTTGCTTAAATAATTAAATGTTATTTTAAGATTGTGCGTATTGTTATGTATTGTTAATTTGGATTTTGTCTGTCTTTTCTGTTGTTCTATTATAAAGATGAAAAATGCATTTAGTTGTTCATCTCCAGAAAGTGAGAAATGGAGCGGCCTAAGGCTAGGTTCCATCTAACTACCTTGATATATGCGAGATACAGGCTGAAGTTAAAAAAGCACTGTGATTTTTTCTACTACTGCTACCAAATCCAAAATTAAAGATTAGTGATAAAACACAACCCAATGTTTATTTTCCCACAAACTAATTACGTGTAAGTCCCTACATATCATCTTATTCTTAAAGAATATCCTTAAGATATTCCATTCAGATATCCCACCTTAATATCCTAGATTGCATTCGAAGCATGTACAAAAAGGGGTGCAGGTTCGACACCGTGTCTATAAGAATGCATCTGCATAATAGGCGTTGCGGTGCGAACGCATTGAAAAGCTTGGATAATCCATCATTATTATATAAGTAAATCAGTGTTGGGATAAAAATGTCGATATGTGGGTATTGCTGTTTCTATCTATCTTTCTATCTTTTATTTTTTTAAATATAAATTTGATATATTTATTAATTATTTTAATTTATTTTAATTATTCATATCAATATTCTCCCAATTGCATGTTTCTATAACATTTAAGTAGTACTCAATTAACTTAATTGAGCTAAATTAACAAAGAAAGTTAATGATCAGTTTACATTAAAACAGATTATTGTAATTTTTAATTTAAATTAATTATTCACATTTATATTCATCAGTTCAGTTCAATTCTTTGATTATGGTATTTTGAACGTGCCAATTGATTTATATTCATGGAATATCTTTAAACGGTGTTAAATTATTCTTCAATAATTAAAATAGCGTGACTAATTTAACAATATCTTACTAACCGATTTTTAAATTACGAAGATAAAATTAACCACAGTTAAAATACATAGTTAAACGTGACGATTCTGAAATAAAAACTTTAGTAAAGGTGATTGTAGATATTTATATACCTACATTAACATTACTAAGCATGGTGAAATGTAGAGAGTGGTTTTGCATTTTCCTCAATGTGGAACTATATCTTATTTTAAAGCAAAATAATACAAAAACTCTTAATTTCCCAACATTTTTTATCGATATCGACAAACAAACACCAAACATCCCTACACCATATAAATCAAACAACAGATTGATGGTATTATGTCAACATGCTAAATCATAATGCGTTATTTTGCATAATAATCGTAATGCTTGTCAATTATTGAATAAAACATTAGCCACAAGCGATCAATGTATGTGAGAAATACCTCTAACTACGAGGTGAGGTACTTAAAGTAATTTGTCATTGCTAAAAATTTACTTATGCAGATAGGTTCCTAGGATTAGATACAAAATTTGCATGAAGAAACATTTAGTCTTCTCGACGTGGGAATTGGGAACGGTTACGTTTTGGGAAGTAATGATCGAGTGTGTCTTTTGATAGAAATTTATAATTAGGTTGAGGATGTATAATATGAAGAATATTTTTAAATGTAATTCATATTTATATAGACTAAAAGAATATCTTTTTTTTAATAAAATATTTTTTTTCTTATCTTTATAACGAAAATGTAAGTACTTAATGGGTTTTTCACATTGAATATAAAAAAAAATGCTCAGTAAAAAATAATATTCTTTAATCAGTAATTTTAATTATTCCAATGCAACTGTATGTCAATAAAATCCTCAATAATTGGTAAATGATGGCAAGCAAAGTATCAGACTCTCTTAATGTCTGAAGAAGGTTACGGTAAAAATACTACGTCGTATTCGTTTAGTAGCGTACTTCACGCCTGCACATTTTTAATGTTTGCATATTTTTGGCCTTTTTTATATTTTACAAAATCTACATAAATTTGTAGCATAGCTAAACGTGAAACAAACCCGCTCTTGTTAGAAGTCGTCCACGAAGTGCGTTTTCGAGTCACGCTACATTCAAATGTTATCCGTTTTATAAAATATTTTTCCATTCTTAGTAAAAAAAACAACAGTATAAAAAATAAGTACTTTTTATATTTTATTGTCTTGCACATATAAAACAAGATAAACGCCATTATTAGCAAACTGAAACCACAGACCAAAAGAATTAATAATCCAAACATAACCATCCAATGACAAAGGGAAGAATAGGTAAAAGGATTTAAATCGTAACAAGAAGTACTTAAACCCTTTCGCGCCCCCCACAATAGATCAATACCCAATAATCTTATAATAGATATTGGTGGGGTCTTAGAGACGTATTGAGAGTAATCGAAGGGTTGTTATCGGTGCCAAGCCGATTTGCTTGACAGCTGTTGTTGTACTTAAATTTGCAAATCAATAAATACTTCAATATTTTCACTAATCGATTGTATTTACTATAATAATAATGAAGCAGTCATAGCGCAGCGGCATAGTTTCTGATTGCTCTGACTGTCACGAAGATTATGAGTACTTACTCTAGTGATAAGATAAAATGTGACGTAGAGATCCGCCACTCAACGTGCCATCTCGCGAAAATTGGATAATGCTTGGTTCTCTCTGTCTGTAGAATAAGAGAATATTTTTCAAAATAAGAAGAGCAAGTGCAATTATTTGTATAACTGAAACAAATTAGGTATATAAATAAGTAAATGATGAAGGTTGAAATTGAATGTGCCGATAGGTAGAATATTTTTTTCAGAGAACTAGTGTTAGGACTCTGAAGACTCTAGGAAATCTAGAGTTAAAATTCTCAGTTTCCCAATCTTTGCCCAATTTTCGTGACATTGTATGCTCAGTGCTCAGTGCTCACTCATCACTGTATCACACTTTATCTTCTTACTGGAGCGAGGAAATGAAGTTAATTGTTTTGCTAAGTCTAGATAGGTATATATTAAAAACACAGTTAATTGTCACTACATTACCTATACAAAATGTACTTTTGCATGGGTAACTTACACAAATGCCAATCAATATTTCCATACTATTAAACAGAAGTACAGATAAGGGAAATAATATAAACGCGCTACACTGACTCGATCGGTTGGCCAACGTGACCGCAAATAACAATCGCAGCAGTTTTTACTGAGACGCAAAAAATATCCAATTTCATAGAAAATCGTCGGTGCAAAGATTGGTCGCACGCGCCGGTGTCAATCTTTGTCATCAATACAATCGTCAATAGCTTTATGATATTACTAAACCCTTTATTTGATGTACAGAAGGCAACAATGTCAGACATTTCGTTACTATCGCCCTTATTTATATAGAAATAAGAAATATTTCTTGTATAGATATTGTCATTATTGTATCTATTGATGAAATATAATATTTTATAGAAGGGGTACTTCTAATATATAAAGGTAATTGTAGCATCGACCATTTGAACATAAATAATTTGATCTCCGCAATTATGATTTCTGCAATCCGACATATAACATTTATATGATATATGTATGTATTATATGTGGAAATTACAGACATTTGTGGATACAATTTCGTAATAAATTTACATTTTATCGAAATTAGTTCTAGTCATTAATTTTATATATTCAATTATGTGTACATAAATTGAAATTGTCTGTAGAAAACATATAATATTCTAGAAACACGCTTGAATACATATTTATTTTATGCGTAATTGCTAATTATATGCATTAAATAAAAGTGCGTGATCGAGTCACCTGCCCGTTAATGTTTCCTTATTTTAGAAGACATTTTAATAGCAGATTACTATATAAATTTATATGTTGCGTGTTGTTGCACTTTTGACTTTAATAAGCTTACAGCTACACTTATGAGTATATTTTTAACAATTTTTTCATTAACTTAACTTCAAAATGTGTCTATTTTCTAATCAAAAGGAATAATATCTATTAGTTCAAAATAACATTCTAATTCATAACGAGTTTTGCAAAGACATGCATCTTAACCAACAATGAATCTAATTAATGCAAGCGGACATCCCTACAGTTCTCACGATTTTTTTAATTACAACAAAGCAGATGTTTTGTTCCGCGATAAAAAATAATGCTTCCGGGGGCAGAAAAAATATCTTAAATATTCATCAAACAAAGAATAATCAGCGATGACGAGCATCAAAACCGGAATTCAATTAGAGATACAATAGAAATTGTTTGTGGGGACCAATTTCTTGTTCAAGTCTTTAATTATTCACGTAAAGATTCGCTTGAAACGTCTCACACGATCGCAAAAGCATCACTAATGACACTCACAATAGACACAAAGGCAAATAAAAAAAACCTGACCCCCCAAAACTTATGAATCAAATTAAAAATTCCACTATCCTTAAAATAAAGCTGAAAATAAACACACATACTCAAAGAGACAGTATTAGACTTTTATATGCAAAAGAGTATGCAAAATTAGTGGGGTGACCGAAACAGGCTATGCAAATCACCGTGCGAAGTTACAGTAAAAAACAAATAATGAAAAAACCGCTTCTATCGGTGAATGATAAATATAAAAACAATTTTGCATTGTCTAGTCACTTGCATATATAATGAGAAGTACAGGCCCAATACACTCCCCTTGTGGTACTCCTTTCTCACAGTCTAAGATCAGTATGCAAATGACGGATACTACTTAATCTTTTATTTTAATGGCATCGTATTGTAGTAAATCTACTCAAGTTTTGTGGGGTAGGTAAGATGAGAAAAAGTGGAATAAAAAAATTAATGATGCAACGTATGCAAATGCCGCTGTGTCTTCACTTATGGGAATATTGTGTTCTGGGGTGAGATTGAGAATCCGTTAATTTTTTTTCTATTCGCTTTTATGATGTATGTTACTTTTTATACATTTTTTGTTCATAGACATGACCTTCGTAATTTACCTATGTAATTAATTTTATGGTGTTATTATTTAGTTTTTATTATATTTTTAATATCGAGGTTGCAGTACATATTACACTACTTTAATGTGTATATTTATTGAATCGATTGGGGCACAATTGCTAAGGCATTGCCATGCAATTTTCTGTCTTTTTTTGAAATTTATCACACAAAAGCGTGAAGTACTGACAGCTAAATCATGAGTTGAATAACCATTAATTTTATTAATTATATTCCTATAAGTGGAGACACTAACAGCATTTGCGTACATTGCATCATTTATTTTTCTTTTCTAACTCACCCTACAAATCTCAATCAAAGTGTAAACAGACAATTTATAAATTTATATCTACGCTTAAGTCATAATTAAGAAAACTCGATCTTTTGATTTATTATTAGTCATATATCATATACAGTATACTAATAAAAAATATTTCTCACCTCTAGGATAAGAATTGTACTATACCAGAATAAAATATTGAAAATATTTTTACATAGACAAATAAATCACGTTTTGCCCAGTAATACCACTCTATTTCGGAATATTTAACACTCTTTTCACATTACCCTCTACTAGTAAAACGAACATTTGATTATAATTAAAAAATATTTGTATGCTTTAATTATTTAAAAATAATGAAACGTTTCTTTTTTACAGGTATGTACAAAAAATCCTTATCATCATTATAACATAAAAGGTAAGTAGCCGAAAATAAATACGTTTCAATGAGGCACATTTCTGTTTTATTTAAGTACTGACATCTATTGAGCCAAAGGTGAAAACGATAATTTTGTTCCATAGATCTTCGATAGATGGCGTTAGATATAAAAATATTACCTCTTAGTAACTATTGACATTTTTGTATTATTTTATTTTAAATTAGTTATCTAAATTTAAAAATACTACTTTATACGTTATTATTCCAAAACGTTATATTTACTTGATAAATTTTAAAAATACAATTTATGTATTGCTCTCAAACTCGTACTAAATTAAATGCAAAAAACCGGTACATATTATCTTATATCCAAAATATTCATCATTATTATTGCTTTACATAGTTTTTATTACTTCATTAATTCTTGTAATCCGCTGACATAAACCAATATATATATTTGCCAATTAGTTGATTTTTACAGAAAAAGAAATGTAAATCTCTACATTTACCTTTTCCCTACTAATGTAAATACTATGAGCTGGAGACATAGATATCTAAATATTTCTGTAAATAAAAAACCACCATAATAAGACATTATTCCATCATGTATTACCCTCATGCGCGGGCGCAACTCGCACACTACGAGCGCGCACGCACACACGCGTACACGTATGAAGAATGGATCGCGGGCCATGTGGTAGTCGTCGGAGTATTTTGACGAATTCCGAATAGATTACATGTGCGTTGTAACGAGATGGACATTTAAATTTTTATTTTGCATTTTCAATAAGCGATAGAAGCATAAAGAGTATTAGTAACATCTAATCACAAATAAATAGAAATATATCTATACATATAGTAATTCAAAAGTTTTTTAATAATCAAAATTTTTTCCAATCGATTTTATTCGAGGCTTGTTAGCTAATAGGCTAAGAGAAATAAGATGATTCATAATTTTTATAAGTAACACTGTTTTTACCAGATTCATGACTACCTAATATAATTTATAGTATATAAAAAAATATAATATGCTTTTAATTTCTATTTGAAGGCATGTGTTTCATTTATAGTGCCAAAATAACTCTGATAAAAATTAAGATAATACATTTTTCTTCACTCCTACTATTTACTTAAGATGCTCTCTATGTAAGGTACACAGAGTTAAATAGACTGCAAAGATTTATTATATAACGATTCATAATTATCTTAAATAATAAATTACAGCAAAGCATAATTCAAATTATTATATTTTCTAATAAAATAGAATAGAAAACACATTCTTAGAAAAACATTATGTTATACATATTTTGAATAATTTTGATTTATTTTGAATCTTGATTTATTTGGTTAAAAGTGTTATCACTATATTAGTAAGTACTTAAAGACAGCATAAATTCACTTTGAAATAAGCATTGGTGGTGCTACCCGAGCCGCAGACACGTACACGACGCCCCGCCACTGCGCGCGCGCAGGCGGGAGGGGGGGGGGACACGAAACCTGATTTTCGGTCTATTCTGACCTTGTGGCGGACATATTACATCACAACAATCTGTAATGCCTTATTTGAAAGCAATAACAAACAAAAATCAACTATAAATCTCGTCGATAAAGTCTGAAATTGCTTATTCAATTAAAAGGCTTCTTAGATCGTTGTTGAGCGTTGCTATTGCGGGTACTATTCGGCAGTTACCAAGTAAGGTTTTTCCGGATAAGTCTTTCCGCGTTTATTTTGTTGGTTCAGTCGTTTTCTTCTCTTTGTTTATCTCACCATTGTTATTTACTAACATCTCTAGTAAGGTGTTTTCGTATCGTATTTAATTAATTTTTATTTTATTTAGTACTTTTCAATAGTTAAGGTAATTAATATTTGATGACGCATTAGAACATTATGAACATGGGTTCGAAGAGTGTGGGTTCGAATCCAAACTATAATAAAATGTAAATTAAAATAAAAGCATTCTTCGGTTTTAGCGTTCTTTTAGCTTACAACTATACGTTTACAAGTTAGTTTTTAAAGTTTCCATATAAATATATAGTACTCATTAATATCGTGTACAAATGTGATAACGGAGAGTTAAGTCTCTGTAATGTATTCTTGTGTAAAAAAAAGATATATGTAGATCTCTCTGTGTATCTTTGAAACTATCGAATTGAACCTACGAACACCAGTTTTGCTAACAATTGCCACTTTACTTATTTATTAACATTTAAAACAAGTTGACAAGTTACCAGTTTTAATTGCGATTAACATCTGATCATACACCGTGAAGGGCGTACCACAAAAATATACCAATTTGATTAAAGATATCACTAATTTTAATAATTATACAGTCGCTTCTAATATGACTGACGTAAATCATCTAATATACGTTTATTCTTATATTTAGTCGTGATTTTTAAGTAACTATTATAATGGAATCTTTTTATTTTTTCAAGCCAACCCCTTAACTATCTAACCACTCTGTATCGTACATATACTTTCTTAGGGTTAAAGAGCTTTACGCGGAAGGTTTGTACTTATAACACTAGCATTTTATTTTAGAATAGACCAAACGAGCGACACTTCTAAAATTTATAAAATACCCACAAAAGGGAACTGAACCTACACCCACTGCTTATTTTAATTCGGCGAGACACCATCAACTTGACTTATTCAGTCAATGTGTTGTAAAACTTCACACGCTAGTATTCTGAGAAAATGTAATTGGATAGCAAAATTGTATTTAATTTATTTTTTTTTTATATTCACACGTCTTATATATCTGAGAGGTAGTTTTGTGTTTTCGCCTTATTTTATTATTAATTAAGGAAAGTAAAATTTCTTTTTAATATCAGCTTCCACTTTTTCCCAACAGGTATAGTGAACTTAATGACAAGACTCTACGTTTTCAGTCTAAATGAAATGAAATTTCTTCCCTACCAGAGCAGGAAAATTAAAATAATTCATTCTCCAGAGAATCCGGGAATCGAATTTTATTGAACGCTTATTTTTACATTTAACACATTTTTTTCGAAATTGTATACAAATTTGAACGTAGTGGGATAAAAACTTATGCCTCTTGGACTGTTTCCAAGGGATTGAAATTCAGCTACGCTAAATTTATATGCTTATTAAAAAAATATTTTGTTTACTAAGTGTGGAACAACACTTTAGAATCATTAGAAACACTTCTAACCAGTAACCACTAATCTATAAGTGCCAAGTTATTATATTACACCGTCAGAAATGGTTCTATACGAGAGCCAAGCTCCAAGGTCAAAGATATTACGTACAGCGTACTCGAGCTACGAAAAGATTTTGATAATCAAAATTATTATAAAAAAATACCGGTTACGGTGTGGTTAAAATGCAAATTATAATTAATGCTAATACATAACTTGTTCTAACATATATTTTCTGTTTCAATTAATATTCATTCTATATTGATTTATTGCGATTATACCAATAGAAATCATAGACAAATTGCTATTTTTTTAATATCGTCTATTAACGTATGTGTTTATTATTATTGAAAATTAATAATTATCTGTGAATTTCAATGTATGAACCTAGGTTTATTGTAATCTGTATACTTAATGCATTTTTTAAATTTATTCTACGTATTAATTTAGTAAAACTAATAATTCTGTTTTTTTTTTCTTTTTATTTATCTTATCTAAACTAGTAACATTTTTTAGCTTCACGCAGTACTATATAGCAGGGTAGGCTGAACCAACCTGGACTCCCAGTGTTAAGACTTACGTCCCCCACTTTTTGCCAGAGTAACTGGTAACAGGCTTATATATAATATGTATGTGTATATTTCTATTTGTCCATTTTCAGATATTGAGTCTCAGCATCCAGCATCGCTTTTTGTTGAATTGGTCTACCATAACGTATTTCGCGTATTTTACAGCTTAATGTTTTAACGTATCTTTTATTTGTGATATTATATGAACCAACTGTAGCCACTGTACGATTTAATTAAGTTTCAATAGTTTAAAAATTCTACATAAAACAAGGTAGACTGAAGGAAGTAAGACTGTTCGCCACTTACCGCCTAGAATGGGGAGAGAATTAATTTTATTGATAAACAAAGCGTAGCGTTAAGTTCCGCCATAATAACCACATAAACACCACCGCAATATCTTTAAAAATAACTTACCTATAAAAAAATTATTAAACACCAAAATAAACACATCCTAGACATTAAAATAATTAAAAAAAAAACAAAACAACATATTAAAACTTGAATGATATTTCAATTAAACTACCTGATTACTCAAATCTAGTTTTTTGTTCTTTAAAAGAAACTTATAAAATAATTTCATTATGTATCACGGTCGTAAAAACAATTGTGTCGAACGGAGAGCTTCTTAGCGCCGCGCTCTTTTTATTTATTGTACAAAAAATACGTTTTTATCATATTTTTTATTGTTCAATACTGGGTCACTATGTCTCTATTTGTCCTTTATATGTAGACTAGGGTGTGACGGCGACTTCACTTGCTTTTTACTAATTATTTATTTGGATATTTTATTCGGAGACCAGTCTTGGAGCAGGGGCACAAGCGTGCGACTGTAAACGCAACAGGTTGTGGATTCGATTCCCACTCGAGGAAATCAAATATTTAACATTTTCATTTCCACGCTCTGTCAACGAGGCAAAGTGCGGTGTTGAGCTCAACCACTCAACATGCAATGCTTCTAGAATTCGGCGGAAAGTAGAGAACAGAAGTGTCTTAATGGGAACGGAGTGTAATAATACTAGACTAACAGGTCTCTCCTACTCTGCTATGTTCGGGATACAGCGTACAGCAAACAAAAATATAATTATAGACAGACAGACAGATCTTTCTATTTATTCCTAATTAAACAATTGAATTTGAATCTAAATTGTCATTTTAGGCCAGATTATGAATCAGAAGTTTAAGCAGTAGGTATTGGCGTCTAAGATATCTATTTATATGCAAACAATTTGTCCCTTTGGAGTTTTATAGTTTGTTTACGTTTTTTCACAACGTTCTATAACATTATTATTGTAATAAGCCCCATTATGAATGTTTTAGCTATCGGTGATCTGTCACGAGACCGTTTGAGAATTTAAATGAAGATATTATTAAAAAAATGTTTAGCAAATTAGTTTTTTTCGCGAATTTTTTGCCGTATAATTCGTATATAATATCGATTTTGATTAGACTTGGCGTTAGTTGTATTAAATTTCATTTTTGATACAAATTATGCAAATAAAATTGATATATGATAGAAACATTTTTTAAATTCCATAACTTTTTGTAGATACACCATAAAAACTTCTATAATTTATATTGTAAATCTCAATACAGTAGGGAGGTATTTTTGGTAGAATTATCTTCATATACCTGTTCTAATTAAACTATGTACGGCCTTCAGTTCCGCCACGCAACACACTATGTCTCGATCTAGTAGTAGTAGTAGTAGTCGAGCTCGGTAGAAGAATGGAGTGTTTTGTCACTGGACATCTTTCTTTCTACTCTGCAATATGCGAGATAAATCAAAGCTGATTTATGTATTTTTCAATAACTACAAACTTTTCGCCCAGTTCAAGTGGTATAGCTATTATGTAGAATAAAATACGTCCTACCAGGCATATATTAGCGGCAATAGAAATACAGCGTATGTTAAAATTTCAATTGCCTAAGTATGATTGGTTCATGAGATAAAGCCTGGTGACAGACAGACAGAGAGCAGGATCGTATTACTAAAATAGGATCCCGCTTTACTCTTTGTATACAGAACTCTAAAAATGACAATTTAATTAATACACAATGATCATAAATTTGACGCCCAAGCATATGAATTTAAAAACGTGATTTAAAACGTTATATGATTTATTATACTCGCTAGCTATAACAAAAAAAAGTATATTTAAAAAAAAAAGATTAACTACAAATTATCATAAAAATTAACTAATGTTCGTAACAACCTTGACTTTGCAGTACTGACGTAACCTCGCGCTGTTCTTATGGTTAAGCAACGTTAGTTACTAAATTGGTGAAACTATAGTTTGAAAACTATAATTTAAACTCTATCTTGTTTTTTAAAGCTGTAGTGTTGCGTGTGAGGATTGTAAGCGCGATTGTTGTGGGTTCGATTCCTACTCGGGGAAATGAAATATTTAATATTTTAATTTTCTCTGGTAACGAGGTAAAAAGCGTCATTGTGTTCCACCACTCAACTCTCGTTGTCTCTAGAATTCGGCAAAAAGTATGGAACGGAGTGTCTTAACATTAGGTTCCCATGTTCCCTCTAACCTGCTATAATCGAGATTAGCTCGAAATTACAAAAAATAGTGCACAAAGCAAAAAAAGCCATATCGATCATCTTTATAAGAACATAAATTTTATAAATATGGAATAATAAAATTAGATATCCAACACAAAGTTATAAAATGTTTCTAACACATTAATAAGTATATTGCTAGAGCGACGAGTATGTGAATATGAATCTATGTTTTTGTCGGTTCAATCAAAGTGATTGACGTGTAGGCATTAGTCGTAATACGCGTCTTGCGGTGGCCATGCTGGCTAATTATTTGAGACTGGTCCTCTGGTAATTAAAAAAAATGGAGCATAGAGACCATTGTGACGCAGTGGAACAGTGTTTGGTTCACGCAATGGCTGTGGGTTTGATTATAATTGTAAGATTTTACGGTTCTAAATAGATAAACGCCACGTTGAATCCAGCTCAATCGCAATATTTCGAATTCAAGTGGAATGTGGAGAACGGAGTGACTTCACCCCAGATTTTGTCTACCCTGCTACGCGGTAAAAATGGAGGATAAGTAATAACTAAAAATTATAATTAATCGCAAATCGCAAATTAGCTTGTATGGCTTAGGCATGGTGGTATTGCATAGGTGTTTCAACGATCTGAACATATAAAAAACGACGTTAGGCTACTCTCAATATCAATAAAATTATTACGCAAAGCGAATAATAAAGTAATTTATTGGTAGATTATAATAACAACGATATTTGAAACATGTAGAAAAAAATATAGAAAATATTAAAAATAATTTATATGACCTTATAGCATATTTAATGTTTATGTACGTACTTACTTATTATAATAAAATGAATATTTATATTTTTAATGAATTTCGTACGTAACTAATGGCTTAAAAAACCTACGATGAAGGTTACAAGTTTGATTACGACCTTACAGCTTCTGCCCGCAGGTCATATGAGCACGTGTACTTAGCATTATAAAATAAGGATGCTCCACGCTTTTACACGCATATCGGGATAAACAGAGGAAACTTAGCGTTAAAACATTCCGTTCCCCACTTTCCGCCCAATTTTTGATATATCTCCCTCCCTCCCAAAATGATTCATACATACATATTAAAATTTATAACATTTACCCAAATCGATAAAAAAAAAGAATAAAAGTAAAAAAATAGAAAAAAATGTAACAATCCAAGTAAATAATAATAAAATCCACAATGCCACAGACACCATAGTCCCCCTATTAACAGGTTTTTGGATAAGCGCAGATCTGACCTCACGAAGCTGTGCCTGTAAACACTAAATAATGCTCCGACGTCAACTATCTGTCATCATCAGTTTTAATTTACACTACAGGTTCATGTCAGTTGTTTTAAAGAGAATATAGTGATATATCACTCCTTTTTCTTTATTTGCTCTCGTTCTTTGTCCAAATAAATATATATTTCTACTTATAACATTATAAAGCTGGAGAGTTGGTGTGATTGAAAGCTCTAATATCAGAAACTATTATCCATTAATCTATCCATTTATCCTATATATAGGCTATATATAGGCTATATTAGATTTTAATAAGATAGAATTAGAATATACAATTTGTCACATAAAGCAATTTTTAAGATAAAACCTAGAAATAAATAAAAGTGAAAATAGGACGTTATGGCTACGATAATGAACGAAAATTTTAGTAAAACATTTGAAAAAATCGAATTTAGTAGAACAAGATCTGATTTTAGACGTAGTGGTTGTGGACTTGACCCCTAATCTATATAGATTATGGACCATGTGGAGCATTGAGTTATATTAAAAACTTTATTATATATTTTTTTTTAGGCCGAGAGAGCCTGGGAAAATATTAAGCATACAATATAAAGAAAAACTATCATCACCATATTCATCAAAGTTCATATTACCATGCATAGTTCGATGCTAAAATGATATAACTAGTATAATTTAGTATTCAACAAGACGCATTTGGTTTGCTCTTTCGTGCTGACACAACCAATAATTAAATAGCGATTTGCTTTAATACTAATACTAGGTATGTAATATTTAGATTGATATTGAGATTCTACTACGGTGGGAACTTTTGAATATCTCCATATACAGGGTGGAATTGTCAGCGCCACTTTAAATGAAACCACAGTTTTAACTACTCTATAAAAGCCTAATATAATTCGGAAAAAAAATAATTCCCAAAAATGAAAAAGTTGTTTTTTCAAACAAAATAAATAATAAAATTATCGTTTTAAAATAAAACGCCATTTGTAAAGTATAACATAGCCACGCACACACTTACCTGTCAAATCGGAAACGTCGCACACGTATGTGTGCGTCACACGAAATACAGGTATGGATAAAAATCGTGAAATGAAAAAAAATTCCTACGTCCAAACTGCTGAGGTACCTTGATTAATTTCTTAGGTGTGGGTTTGAAATATATTACCCTATATGCAGTTTCAATAAAAGAAGCGCTGCCTCTTCCACCCTGTATATGTGTGTGTTAGATAAATACGTAAGTTATGTCATCATCATCATCATCAGCCTGTCCTGGTCCACTGCTGGACATAGGACTCTCCAATGGCACGCCACTGAGCTCGATCTTCAGCTATGTAGATATACAGTATTTACTATCTTATGGAACATAGTTGAACTTGGTGAATACCTGTATTTACGTTAATTGACATCGGTTGTGGTGTAGGGGCGTGGAGACGAGATACCAACACAGGTTGTGGATTCAATTCCCACTCGAGGAATTGAACTTCATGTGGGAATAGGAACGAAATGTCTTAACTCTACGTTCCAGTTTCCCTTGCCCAGCCTGCTATGTGCGTGATACAGTGTGAAGTTAGAAATAATAAAATAATTCAAATACGTTAACTTTTAAATAATTTAAGAGATATTCCTTATAACAACTAAACCTTAACAAATACATTGTTCAACTTAACGAAAAATTCTCAAGCTAATATTAATATTAATGATATTATTTAAATATTCAAAAATTTTAAAAACAATTGAATTCAAATTCAAGCTCAAACTTATATTCATATAACTAACATACATATGTGTATGTTACTAACATACACACACACACACATACATATGTACATACATTCATTTGCATTAGTTTGACCTTCCTTTATATCTATAATTGCAAAGTAATTTAATTAAACACAGTCAAGCTACTTAATTTACTCAGTCGGTCACACAATACTAAGTATAACACAGCTGCAAAGTAGTGCTCGTGGATTCGAATTCCATTCGATGATTTTTTTACATTTTAGTACAATACGGTTAACGAGACATGGCTGTCTTGAAGTTAATCGTAGATAGTTTAGATTTGATTTTAGATTTTTTAACTACAGACTATATCAGCGATAGTTGTGGGTTTGATCCGCAAACGAGGAATTATATCAATCTCATTTCCCTGCACTGGAACCAAAGCTTGTGTATCTCTTTAAGCACTTAAATAATTCATTTAGAAGTAAATGAATTACCAAAATAACTCACATTTTAATTCAAACTGCTTTATACAATTAAATATAATATATAAAATTCTAGGAAATCTATATATAAAATACATTAAGATAACAATTAACTAACAAAATTGAGATTATTATATGTACATTTTTGAAACTCGTTTCGTCAATAATTTTAGAAGATAAATCATGCTAAGTAAATACGTAAAGAAATAAATAATTATTCATATTTAAATAATTTGAAGAAATTTAGTCACAAACGTACTTGATTTTAAACAAGGCCGTGAATACGATGATTATGTGCTCGACCCGTTTGAACTAATGTATTAATTTCAACTTACTGCTTTGATAAGACAGTGTAGCGTAGAATCCCACCACTTAATGTCTTGAATTTAACCTGGGATTGGGAACCTTACAAGATACTTCGTTCCTATTAAGACTTCCATTCCCTATATCTCTTTTCTCGGGGTATTGTGTATTGAATCCAGTATGATATATGATTTTTTTCTTTCCCTTGAATGGGAATACAAAATTCAACCGTCGCGACGACGTCACTGGTTACACGCGGGATAAAGCGTGAATCTAAAAAATATATATCACTACAAAATATTAAACTTCGTACTAGAAACCGGTATCAGAAATTACTGAACTTAAAGGCAAAATAATTTGTGACATTTTTTTAATTTCCTTTTTAACTTTCGTATAGAAATGAAATTTTGTCCTTCGCTGTCAATTCGTTGCGTTGATTTACAGCTAACACATTTTTCTATATTGTCAATATATGGATACGTTCTCGATTTTGGTACAATATTATTTTACTAACAAAAATCTTTTTATTTTACCTAAATAGTTTTTTTAGCTTCACTCTGTATCCCGCACATAGCAGGACATGCAAAGGGAGCCTGGGAAGCTAGTGTTAAGACGTTCACTTTCCGCTGAATCCTGGAGGCATTGCGTGTGGAGTGGCAGATATTAAATATGTAATTTCCTTGAGTGGAAATCGAACCTTCAACCTGACGCGTTTACAGTTGCACGTTTATGAGTAAGTAAGGATTTGTGGGTGTAGGAACTCGAGGATAGTGGATTATTGAATTTTATTAAGAGTCATTCGGTTATTCTTAGCTTGTGTGATCAATTTCCAATCCACATACAGCATCTTTTACTTATAAATAGTTTGTTTTAACTTTACATAATATAAGGTATATTTATCTTTAACTTTTTTATATATTATTAGAATTATATAATAAAAATAAACATTATTTCAATAATAGCAAATATGCCTACAAGAATTACAATAAAAATTTCAAAAACAAATCTTTCTACACGCTACCAAATATAAAAAAAAACATTTTATATATACTCGTATTTATCACATTTTATACAAATTAATGATGATCTGACGTCCATATATAGATATTGATCTAGTGTCTGGGCTATGAACAAGTGCTGCACAGATGTGCGCTGTGTCACGCCGAGCCAGTTCGCCTAATAATTTGCTATGGCTCCTTTGCTTCTGTTTATAATATTTATTTATATAATGAAAAAATACTATTGATAACAATTTATTAATATAACGTCTAGATAGGCTTTGTTGATAATCTATTAAAAAAAAACAGATGTATTATACTAAGTGTAAAGTTGGTCTTATTGCTAATAGTAATCTTAAACGAGGAATCTGGGAAGCTAGTGATAAGACACTGTGTTCCCCAATTCATTCCTCACCTTCCGCAGAAATCTTGAGGTATAGTATATTAGTTAGTTAGTCTAAGTTTATATATATACAAAAAAAGGTATCGCATCACTTAACTCTCTAATATTATGTGCACCTACATAACAAGTATTTTTAAGTTCATCTTTTATCATACTTTTATCTTAGTAACGACATCTCAAAGTCTTCGCTCTGGGATAGCGTATCACAGAAAAAATCCTTTAAAAAATCCCGACACTCTACACCTGTTGCATTGCATCCGCAATACTTAGCAACATGACGGACCATCTGCCCGAAATTCACATAAAGATAGCTAGAGGCCGCCGGTCGTCGTGGCGCAGTGGGACAGCGTGGGTTGTGGGTTCGCTTCGTGGGAATAGGATCAGGGGAATTAATTATATTAATTAACTTGACTTATAGTAAATAGCTTTCTAGCAGAGTGGATAGACAGAACTTACTGGTTCTGGTCCACACTTATCATTCCGCCGAATTTTCGAGATGTTGCGTATTGGGTGGCCGAACTCAATGAAAATATTCAAATAAATTTCATTAAAATATTAAATATTTTATGGGAGGAAAATGTTAAATATTTGATTCACCGAGTGGGAATCAAACCCAACACCGTTCTTTCAGTCACACACTTGTACTCCTACTCCTTGTATTTATTTTCTCCGAATTTTGGTCCTTAAATACCCGGACTGAGGTGAACAAACATACCTACCGATATTCTATAAAAAACAAATGTCGATACACTAAGATATATTTGCTAGTGAGTTTTTTATCGACCCCACAGGCGGACGCGCTTTAATAATATATCAACCGGTATTGATTAATCAAATTAATTGTAAATTGACGTGACTAATTAATGGCTACACTGCGATTTTGCTTGTCGTTTATTTAAAATATGAATATTTATATATAATTTTATGATTATTTTGTAAAATTAGTATATTATAATCTAGAATTTATTTTTCAAATATATGTATGCTTTTAAACATAAAATGTGAAAAGAGGGATTCCCCTTTTCACATTTTAAATTGTTCGTTTTACCCATCTTATTCGCCATTTTAAATTTAAAAGTAGGTAGTACCTACCTACTTACTTTTAATCTTCATATTGGCAATTTTACTCTTCGAATTTATATAATTTACATGAAAGTCAATTGGAAATTAAAATATTTATTAACAAATTAAGTGTATTTTAAATTACATTATTATATAATTAATTTGCTGAATGATACATGTAATTACCACCATGCTTTGCCTCGCTTCCCGCCCGTTGAGTAGTCCACTGATAGGACGAGGTGGTTAATAATGAAAGTTACTACATTTTTCGTTTTATTAAAATTTTTTAAGCCCCGACGCGAAAAAAGGGATGTTATAAGAACTATCGTTCTGTTTCTGGGTCTGTCTGTGGCACCGGTTTAAATTAATGACCCGTTTTTAGTGCAGTTTTTTTTTTATCGAGAGTTTTGATCATCGCGGTGGTTTGCAAAAATGTTTATGAAAATTTGGAATGAAAATTTGGATATTGGATGAGATATCTATTTTATGTTTTTTTTTTTCAACTTTGCATTTTATCTTGTAATAAGAGGTCACAGTGAGATAAAAAAATTGAAAATACGTATCGAATTTTCTAAAGTGTATCTTAGATTAAAATATACGGTTATAAATCAGTGTCATTTAAAATTTTCACCATTCTAAAGAAAATCATCACCATTCTAAGGAAGTAAGGTTAAGTTACGCAATGCTGACCTCAGTCTGATTTCTTCAAATTGACCGACCGACCCCGGTTATGCAACGGAACGGACCAAACAAAAACTAACAATAAAGTATCGCATCGGAATCAAAGGGCAAAAAGTCTAACGGGTTCTGTAGTAAAACGGATTCATCCGTTCTTTTTCTCAAAAACGGGAGCAAAAAGAGCCACAAAAAGGCAACAATAACTTTTTGCAAATACAATCCGAGCTGGTTGAGTGTAACCTCCTCGGCTTTTTCTCAGCACGTGTTTGAATTTTAAATTTGTTTTTGTGTCTGTTGTGTTTTTATTAATACATACTAAAGTATGAGTGTGGTATTGGGATAGGTCGTGGTAATTATTTGCATTCACCAATTGTTTTATATGCGACACAATTATGAAGTGATTGTGGATTTTTAGTTGTTTACAATTTAGAATTTTATAGCTGTCTCTAGCGGTGTAGCCAGAGAGAACGGATCGCTAAAATGCATAATTCTTTCTCATCGTCTTCTATCATCAACTTCTTTTTGTATGCCCTCCGCAGGGGACTTATGCTTTTTTTGTGATATTCTCCACTCCACTCATTCTAAGAGAGGGTGGACCCTGGGAGAAACCTCAAATGACTTCAGATGACATCACTAGTGTGAGCATATCTTAGGGTTCTATCGAAGTCGTGGTGCAGAGGCACAAGTGTACGACTGTTAAAGTGGCAGCTGTGGATTCAATTTCTACTCGGGCGAAAGAAATATTTAATATTTTGATTTTATCTTCACTCTCAACACGCAATGCCGCAAGAATTCGGCGGAAAGTTCATTCTTTTTTAAATTGGGAAACAATTATATAAATTAATATAAATATTCCGCTCATGAAACTCAAATCCACAATTGCCATGTTCGACAAGTAACTGCATCGTCACTGTAGGCAAGGTTATTTAAATATATAATGATCATTTAGTATTATTTAAACAGCTAATTTAAATTTAAACATGTGTTAATATTGCGACTCAAAAATAGTCGTACATATTTTACTAAAATAACTTTTTTATTTTATAATATGAGGAAATTAAATATAAAAGAAACTCCTACTGATGCACGATCACATTTCGAATTAAGCAACGAATAGTCTTCCCTGAATAAGGAATTGAACCTTCAAATAATCCATGCGGTCATATACTTTAAAACTACGTCACAGAGGCATCAACTAGTTCAAATATAACGAAAAAATTAAACCTAACTTTAAATTTGAAAACCGTATCGCCATGCAATTACAGAATCTCGCAAGTCTCAGGAACTATAAATCTCTTTATATGTGTGTTATTGTGAATGTGTGTATGTATATGTGCCTATAGTAGTGTGCGTTAATGCGCGTACGCATGCGGTTTCAATGTTGCATAGAATTCTCACCCCCGCACGTTTGGGGTAAAGTGGTCTTGATACTTGAAATTGAAGCTTAATAATTTGTTTCTTGATATTTTTTCCGTATTATGGAAAAGATGCTTGAAAAAGTTTTTGTTTTCTATTTAAAATAAAACACGTTTTGGTTGCTACTTGATTCCAATAAATAAAAGCAGTTCCATAAAGTGAAATTATTTTCTATAAAATATTATTTCAAAAACAAAAACAAAAATGAAATCAGCTTCACGCTGTATCCTACGTATACCAGGGTAGGCAGGGAACCTAGTGTATATTATTTTAATACGGAATATATATTCCAGGACACTAGACCTCTAGATAGCTCTTTTCCTATCAATCATTTTCAAGGTGTTCATTAAAATGCGTATTTTGAATCAAATAGATATGTAAATATAAAATAATTTTTAAATATTCTCAGAAATCACCTACTAAAACCACAATTTTTATCAAAATCAAGCTTAGTATCATAATTATTTTTTCCTCCTACAGATAAATATAAAATCGTAGGCGTACACAGAGGGTGGGTCGCATAAAAGAACCTTTTTTTTTTCAAATACTTAACAAAAGATTTTTTCTACCTGCGAACGAGAAATCTACCTGACGTTGTGCTCTCGCGCAGATTCTAACATATTTTATATTTTGATGGAAAAAATACACTATTTCAATATAGAGGGGGTCTTTTTGCTAGATTTTTTACCGCAACTTCACTTGCTTTTTCACGTAAGGTGTTGACAAAAACGCGTTGTTTACAATTTTTTCCACATATATTTTGACCGGTTGTAATATTTTTAATTGTGTGTCATTGGATTTTTTTTGCTTAATAAGATTTATTACTTTATATAATTCATTATTTCATATTATTAGTCATTATTAAATAAATTTTCGGGTCTTTTTTTATTTTTTCAAGACATACGGAGGTTAGTGGTATTATTCTGTTTACTTTAAGTGTGTATATTTAAAGACATTATAGTTTAAATAGAAAAACCTAACTTCACATGCTGCATAAAGCATATAGGACTTAACGCGCAGGATGGGCAAAATCTGTTCAATTTCAAGACATTGCGCATTAGTTGGTGGAACTCAACGCCGAGCTTTGTTGCCAGAGCAGCTTCTGTTAGCTTAATCATACTTGAAAATTGTGCCAATATCAATATTTATGTAGTTTTTAATAAACTTCATGTTTCTACTAAGATATGTCCAATTAAATATGTATATGTATGGGTACTTACATGATAAATAAGTAACGAAAATTGCTATGAATTTCAAACCAGAGTCATATCTAATGTATCTTGATGACCTTGGAGTGAGCTTGATCATTGATTTACTTGATACATTGTAGGTACTCGACAGTTGGTACCGAATTTAAACGTTAGTAGCGTTTGAAACGTGTAGTGTTATATAATACTCGTAGAGTTAAATAAATACATGTCATTTCAATATATTTTTATTTTTGAGGTCATTCGTGGCGCAGGGCATAAAGAGTGATTGTTAACGCGACTGGTTGTAGGTTCGGTCCTCACTCGAGGATATTATTTTTTATTTAAATTTATATTTTCTTTTCTTTTGTGCTATACAAATTCATCCCCTCCCAGATTCTGAAGATTCCCCAGAAATGTTAACAATAAAAACTTAATCCTGAAACATTAAAATAAAATCCTTTACACAAATCAAAACACTATAACTAAACAAAATACAAAATATAAAGTTGAATGTTGGTAGGTTAGGTAGCCTAGGGGAGCAGTAAAGCCCATATTATAACCCGCTCTGAACTTATTCTTTCATATGTTATAATCTATGAATAAAAAAGCATCTTAAGATCAATCTCAGAGTTGAGAGCGGTTTATGTTCTAATCTAATGGATTTTCGAAATTCTTACGAAAATGAAGGAAAAGAATGTTTTCTGTTTTACACCTTAAAGACCACGCAATCAAAGTTGTGACCGATAACTAGTTTCTTTTGTAATCGTTAAATTATAACTACTCTTTCTAAAAAAATAGTTTTTTATATCATAACAAATTATTAAAAAATTCAAGAGACTTCTAGTATTAAAAGTAAATAAAATTAAAATAAGTAACATCAACTATATTACATATATTTTCATTATACATACAAAAATATAAACATGCAGGAAGTTAATCAAAGTAACACTTTAGATACATTTGCATAGTGAATTTGCTTAGTGATTATTTTAATTTGTTAAATATTCATATCGAAATTACATACCTAATCCAAACATCCCCCAGATTTTTGGTGTAATGCTGGACTGGTCTCCTGTACTGTTTGCCACTCCGTCAGGTCCTGCATCTCTTACATCCAGTGGCCAGTGTGGTCCAGTGGTCCAGTCCAGTGGCTATCTTCTTGTACAGCATTTACCAGAGCACTGAGTTAGAGGGCAGCCTTGGAGCACATCCTTTTGCCGTCACGTGGTTGCCAGCAGAGGTCCTTTATTCCCCATCGGTAATCACTGCTCCTAAAAATATGGCCTGCCCATTGCCACTTCAAATTTTTAAGATGTAGATACGTCTTCAAGGATTATTGATTTTGTGAATATTTGTCAAATTTCTAAATCTACATTAAAATATACTTATATCATAATATTAGAAGTTTATATGTTGTTAACGTTTAAATGTAACGTATTATACAGTAGGTAGTTTTAGGCAACGGCCGTGACTTTCATAATAAAAACTTGTTCTAAGTGTGCTCTATACACTACGTATATTATATAGGTACAATGATTTGTGGTGACTTCTAACTCTCCTTTTTTGGTATCACATGATTTGCCAGTTATTTAATTAGAAGAAAAAATTATAGATAGGCTAGTATAAGATAGGATAATAGACACATCTATTTAATTTAAAAACAAATGTTTTTTTAAAAACATGCATAATTATAAATTATAGCATTTCTGCATTACGTGGAATATAGAAATCAACACCGTACTTTGTCTTAAGAAAGCGGAGAAATTAAAGAATTCGTTCTTTATTTCTCCGCGTAAAAAAAACTAAATATTCCATAATTTTTATGATATAATTATAACGAATGTTTTTTATATTATATATTTACTATTCAACAGCAACTCCAAATCATGAACCGCGTTCATACGATCATCATACGATCGTGGGAGCTTTGTAGAACTTGACACTGAATATATCTGTTATAACAAGTAAACAACTACAACAATTTAATTAGTTTTTTTTTATTTTAAGTTGCTTGCAGAATATCCAGAAATTGTTATAGAATAATATTTAATTACAAGTATCTATCCGCATTTTTTGACTGTAGAAAACACATTGAAAAAACGATGTCCACACTGACCCAAAATAAAGCGACAAATGTATTGGTAACAATGAATTAATCCAAAGAAATAAATCTCAAAATCATAATAGATTAACAATATTTAATCAGGGGCCATAAAATAGAAAAAATGCAGGAAAAAAACGGCATTGCACGTCGTGGGAGACTTTTTTTGTTAAAAACTTCTTTTTTAGAAGTAAAAAGGGGATGTGTGCTTTGTGATAGCTCAGGTGCTGCATATGTGAATAGAGCAAATTCTGTAGTAGTTTCATATAAAACGACAAGAATAATGACGTATAGAATTGTAGTGCTGATGAATCAGTTTCATTAGATGTTATGAATGCCCTATTATAGAATATATAGCCTACATTTATAATTATAATATTCATTATGTTCGTATCACAATTTGAATTTAGGGGGCTTAAGTAATAGACAATGATTATCTTGTAAGAGAAATCATTATTTTGGTTCGTAAAAAAATTGTGGGCATCGTGGCAAGTCTATTTTATGCCACTCACATTTTGAATTGGAGCGAAAAACAGAGATTTTTTAATATTCGGTTCTGTCTGCGTAGCCATATGAAGAATAAAATTATTATTCTTTTTAAATAAAAAATGTTCATCCATACATGACGTCAACATCCAAATATCTAATTGCAATCTCAAATTCATAGATAAACATAAAAATGTTTAAGAAGACCATAAATAATACTGACGAATGGGCATCTGTTTGTCCACTGGACCCTTTCAGCTTAAAATCACTAAAACCTTGCACCATGCACAGTCACTGATGCTAATAAATTTCGAAACTACGGGAAACGCACATTTTCATATGCGCCATAGCAAAATTATATTAGCCCGAATCGAATAATCCAAAAAAGTAATAAGTATAAAAGTTATATTTAAAAACGATCTTAGTGTCAATGAAAGAAGTGACAAATTTCTTTACAATTAACGAGAAATAAGCCATTAAGCTTTAGGGGATGGTATTCAAGATGTTGCAGACAATGATCTGATACAAAACGTCATATACCACATAATTGACAAAGTAAATTAAGCTTTATTCAATAGATTTAAAAATGACTTTTGTTTAAATGAATAGTAGGCTAATGTCCCAAACATATTTGATGAATATGCAGGTAAAGAAATTCGAACATTTAAGGGATGATGAAAAAAACAAGGGTCGTTTCTTAGATACAAAAGCTGGTGTCGGCGTCAAGCTGTGCGATGGATGGTCGACGGATGCCGTTTTTAGATTTGTCTGTAGATTTCGAAAATTACTTTGAGACAGTTAATTCAATATGACCACTTCAAGATTTTTGCTGAGATATATTTATTTAAGAAAGAATTTAATTAAATCTTTGTCAAATATTAATAGTTTAGTCTTATTTATTCTCACGTCGTCATATATATCAGAAGTATTATCCATATTGTCAACAGTAAAAATCCGAGAATTCTTCTGAAAGCATCTTTGTAGTTTGTACTATATAGGTATCTTTATAAAGCAAGCTTTTTAAACTTTTCTACTAACTTTATTACTACTTAAAATAAATTTCACTTAAAAATGTTTATTTGTAAGATGAAACTTTATTATACAATAAATGAAATAAAACGATATATTTCCTAACTAGTATCCATAATGGCAATTAAAAAAATATATAAAAAAAGAAACAAAGACGTTCCCCAAATTAGTGAATTAATAAAACCGACATCTGCATAAAATGATCCATTAGCAACCAAACTCTGGTTTAAAAGCTATAGAACACATTGCGTCTGAAGACCCCTCAATCAAAAACGTAGCACCTATTAAGTATTTCTAATACCACAGGTTAAGGTATGAAATAGAAAAATATGGGAGTATAAGGTTTTTATAGAATTTGAAGAAAAAATGAGACGCCCAGGATCCGGCAGGAAGAGGAACTTATTTGATTATAATAAACATTATATCAACATAAAAACCAAGCCACAGATGCGTTCCTTTGTTTTTTGGAGCCAATTCTAAAGTTTGTTTTGTAATATCCGATCTTTGAATCCTTTCATTTGGTGCCAAAAGTGGTGGTAAAAAAAAATCATTTGGGTACCTTTTTTACGGTAGCAATAACTTTTTACATTGTACAAAAAGTTTGAAAGAGAAAGTTTTCTTTTTTGTATCACTTAAATTGCGTAATAAAAATCTAAGCTTTCGGCTTCCTTACAATTTTCAACAGTTTATTGTATTGACTCATCTTCTGTATCATGCGGCGTAGGCAAAGGTACCTACTGATAAATAACTAACATTCTTCCTTCAATGATTGTGTTCCCCGATCCGGAGAGTTAATTATTTTCATTTCTCCGTTGTAGTAAAACCGCGGCGTTGAGCTCAACCACTCAACATATGTATAATATCTTAAATTTTGGCTAAAAGCGAAGAACAAAATGTATTGTCAATACTTTATCTATCTACCCTAGTATGCGGGATACTGCGTGAAGTTAATATGTTCTTTCCCAAATTAAATTTGAACGTACGACCATCTAATTCAACCAAATACTTACTTCCCAAATAATCCTCGCTATCTACAGTATCGCTATTCTACAGTAGCTTTATACACTTGTTTATCACTTTAGATGACTTCAAAGTCATATTTCGGTTGGAATCTCGTTTCAAACAATCCGGTTCGTAGCATTCGCGTGATGGATGATCGAGCACTTGCACGCTTATCTTATTACCTCGAGAGCCTATTACATCACCAACTTTTTTGATTATATCGCCTTCCTCACTGGCTATTGCTGGTTTTGTTTTGTATTTACTTATTTTTTTGATTAAAATCAGCAATGGATGTCTTGGACGTACTAATTTCTTTGTTCCATTACAGTAATTACGGGTGAACTAATATCGTGTAAATCAAAATGGCGGACACCCGAAATGTATTCAAGTTGAATTATATAGGAAATAGATTATTATCTTTGATTGTTTAATAAACTAGATTTAAATTATAGTTTTTACAAAGTTAACTTTTACATTGATATTTTTTTAACTTTGTATACATTTTTTTTGCGTAATACAGACAGAGCAGAGAGCTTTATCTAATACTGAGTGACCAATCTCTAATTATACCTGTAGGTAATGCTCAATTTAAACGAAACTATATTAAGTATGTTGAGAATCAAACTCTCTTCCATCGTATGCATATTTCATTCCTTTATTTTTTTTACTTCGCGTTTTAGCCCGTAGTAGGGTAGGCTGAGAGAAGCTATGACTCCCCGGCCTCCACTTTCCGCCCAAATTCGATACCACATATATTTACATACTTTCCTATAAAAATAAATTATAATAGATATGAACTAACAATGTGAACAACATCATTTAAAATAGTCAAACGGAAGCGTTCACTAAGGAAACGAATCAAAATCTCACCAAAAAGATGTTTTATAATGAATAGTACGATAAGCATACCATTTGAATACGAGTCCATTAAACACTTGCTGCTTACACCTGATTAAGATTAAAATTGAATACCACATCTTATCAGCATCCGACTTCCGGTGAAAAAACAGGTGATATTTATATATAAGAAGTGTAGTTATATAAAAAAAATCTATTCATTCGATTGTAAAAGAACCCTTCCAAGCGACGACAGAAAATATGAATAGGTGGTAAAAACAACAAAAAACTTCAAGGACATATGAAATTGAAATTTTAAATGTAACAACCCTTTGAAATGGCGTTTTTTTATATTGTTTACGACTGTGACGTAACATCACAAAATATATTGTTTTTTTGCTAAAAAAACAATTCACTTTTCATTTTAAGAAAAAAAACTAAGTTTTTCATGTTGTAAATGTATTGTGTATTTGACATACAAATAAAATCTTTGTAAAGTTGGGTGCTTCTTCATTTTGTTATTTCATTAGAGCTTTCAAAATACTAAGTTTCGATAAAAAATATATTTGTAAGATTAACTATAGTTATCATTTATTACGACATATTTTTATCATCGTTGTCATATTTGTATTTTTTTTCTTTGCAGTAGATTAAAAGATAATTATAATTTAGATGCACAAAAGTACATATAGTACATAATATATATTTATTGGTTTATAGCTTTACACTATACTCTTTATACAGCATGGTTGACAAGATCTTTGTGTTGAAATACTCAGTTCCACATTCGGCGCCCAACTTTTGACACATTCCTTATTAAGTGGCTAGACTCAACGCCGCGGTTTGTCTTATTACCAGAGCAAGGAAATGAAAAGAATTAATTACGCCGAGTGGGAACCGAACTCACGACCATCGTAAACCATCTTACAGTCGGACGCAAGAAATGTAAAGATATGTTAAGCTTTATGCATGAGCTTTTTTCTGTACCTAACAAGTTAACGTAACGAGCTTAGACGACTATTGTCGAGACACTCCATTCTCCACCCCCATTTTAAAGGTACAGGTTACAGGTATTGTACCTGTTACTAGTTAGTTACAATTTCACACTATGTTTCGCTTGCGCACAGAAATAAAAACATTGTCTGAAGTAGGAATCGAACCCACAACCATATCACTACAACTGCGCCATCTGGAGTTACAAATATCTGCTAGTGTATTAAAATATTTTCAATATTTCGCCGGCACCATCCAATTTAAGTGACAAAAGGATAATTAAGTTTTACAGCAGTTATATAGATCGGAAGCTTTAAACTTTCGCTTTTACAAATAATAGTTTGAACTCTAATAAAAAAAATGTAAACATTTGTTTGTATTGTTATTTTGTTCCAGTATTGTCTTAAAAGTTAAAAATAAAATACATAAAGAAGCTAAGTTTAAGTTTCAAAGTCACTTTGACTCTTTTAATGGTTGCCGCAATCTACATGCTTGTTAGGCAATAGCCATAGTCCTGCGAGTGCGCAGTGGTTATAGGTTGAGAGCCTTTTTGGGGAATATTTAATATAATATTAAAAATAAAATAGTAATATACTATTTAAGTTATTATTAGTTTGTTAAAGCAATATATCTAACTCATTATGGTTTTCAACTTTATTAATGTATACGCCTAGGTGGTCATTAAATATTAAAAAAATAATAATATTATGAGGCCATCAGGTTGTGGGTCCGATTCCTTAATCTAGATCTCTACCATGGGGCAATAAATCATAAGCATAAATTCGAGGAGGTGGTGGTGGTGGATTTGGTTGATGATTTCTTCATACAAAGTTTTCTTTCTCTGACTTGCTAGATTTGAGATATAGCCTGAGAAAAAATCTTATTTTTGGCTGATGTGATGAGCCACATGGTGTGGACATTTTTATACATTTAGAAGTTTTAATAAGAATAACTAGGCGGTTAATTGTTTCCTCTAGAGAAAATTACTTAGTTATGTATTACAATAATATAATATCTTAAAAAACTTGGACTGATTATTATAATTTGAGAAGGGATAGTTAATAGATAGAGTTCGATTCCCACTCGAGGAGAACAAATATTTAATATTTTCATTTCTTTTCTGGGGTAACGAAGCGAAGCGCGGCGTTGAGTTTTGCCATTCAACGACTCAACACGCAATGCTTCTAGAATTCGGTGAAAATGGGGAAAGTGAAGTGTCTTAGTGGGAAAGGAGGGTCTCAACAATAGGTTCGCAGGTGCCATCTGCTCCATGCAGTATACATCATAAAGTAAAAAAAAATGCATTTTATATATTATTGATTACCTATCTATAATTTTTGACTGAATTATGTAAGAAAATCAATATTATAATATTAATGAATTTTTAGACATCTTACATAAATATAAATAGTACTTACATAGTCAGTATTATTTTTTAGAATTTGCGACAAGTCGGCTTTTTGGATTTGCAAGACTGAGTATTGCTGCGAAAATTGCCGCAAAGTTGTGTTTATGAAATCAAAAATTTTGCGAGATACTTAATACATATTAGGGATGAATAAATATTCCTATTCTGTATTAAGTATCTCACAAAATTTTTGATTTCATAAACACAATTTTTAGGCAATTTTCGTAGCAATACTGAGTCTTGCAAACGATATTTGATTTGCAAGACAAGATTTGCTGCCAATACAAAAAATCTTCAAAGTTCACACTCCATAATTTAAAAAAAAACTTGTGTTGATTTTTTTTAAATGAATTTATTTTTAACTTTATAACAAGGAAGGTACAAAGGCGACGTCGGATCTATCGTTGCATACTATTAACCACCCTCATTTACGTCTGGTCAATGACAGCCCTGTTTTAATCAATAAGTTCTTTTTCGCGCCGCGTCCTTGGTTTTTTTTCCCCGGCGCGACAATCTGCGCGCATTACACTTAAAATTATATGTCAATCAACATGTATTTTTTTTCATATACACCTTCTTCATCAAACTTTACCTTCTTTCCTCATATTTGGCAAAAAGCTCCACAAAAAGGCAAAAGCTCGGCCAAAAAATCGTCTACCGAATATCTCGTATCGCCGGTCTTGTAGCCATTTTAATTATTATTTAATACCGAGGGACGAGCACGTGGCGACGCGCTCTGTCTCGCTCGCACCTACACCCAGCATAGGCGGCCGCCAATCGCCGTCCCGCTCGCACGGAGCCCACTTACACACATAAAAATCGTGAATAATAAAAAAATGTGTACACATTTTTTTCGCTTAACCGCCCTACGTGTGTGTGCGTGCGCCTCACGCCGCTAGAGCGAGACGGCGCTATACAACCGAGCGGGACGCAACACGCCCCACTCCAATTTTTTAAGCTCCGCTGTCAATGTTGGCGTCCGTGTGATTTTTTTCATTTTATGTGTTAGTGTACCCCTCGCTTGGTGTAGTTCACTTTTTCTACTATAGATCTGAAATTCAGTCTCGTTTTTGCCGCGTCGGTCTAAAGGCGGGCGAGCGGGCGTTTTGTATTGCATTTTTGTAGTCACCGAGAGTGGCCGTCGTCGCCTCAGCAAGCCGGCTTGGGAGTGCGCAACCGGTGCAAGCGCAAGCGAGATAAGGACGGCACGCTCACGTGTCAAATACCCACAAACGCACCAAAATATAGAACACGAAAATATATACATTATATATAAAAATATATATTTAAAAAAAACCGGCAATCCAGATCCTAGTAACGACGCTCCGCATTCACAACTCTAACTCAGGGTCAAGAGTACGGCTCGGCAGTTTTTTTTACCAGCACATTTTTTTAAATGTTTATTTGCCGGGCACACGTGAACTTTTTGACATATTACGGACCAAAAACCTGGGACTGCCGCCTTTTGGACGTGTTGTGACGCCAGTGTTACCTTGATTATGTGATATTTTTAAGTGATAATTGACATTATAGATAAGAACTAACTGTGATTTTTTATGGTGATATCGGTGAATTGAAGATTTAAAGAATAGTGAGAGGTGAGTACTATTTTTTTTATTAATGCCCTAGCGAGAGCCTAGTAGGGGTAAAAAGCGAGAACTGAGTAGGGGTGACTCCCCTCAGAGGGAAAATTTACGTAATTCCCCGACTGAGATGGCTAAAATATTAGGACGAGCAGCCGCCGTCTTTCAAACACGACCTTGAATTCCGCCCGAACTAATGTATACGGAAATATTTCGTATGTATTATATGCGGCAGTGTACTTCAAGTGACTTATTCTATTGTTTAAGAATATTTTATTTATCATTAATTATGAACTTGAAACTACCGTGTCGCTGTGAAGTCTACCTGAGCAAACGTGATGGATATGGGTTCGAATCCCAGATAGTGACTGATAACTAATTTCTTTTCTACTTTACATAATTAATTTAATTAATATTTTATTATTTTAATTAATATCTAAATATTTCTGAAATGCTGTCCGAATTCAAATTCAACATATTATCACTATTTCCGCGGTTATATTAATAAAATAACTTATCGTAGTCTTCAATACTTTAGACATTATCTTAATAAAAACATAAGATAAATACTTTAAATGTTACATACTCGAATTAAAATTTAGGTCAAACACTTGAACTTTTGTTTTAAAATTGTAAAATTTTCTACAAAAAATTTGTAAACCGTATCTAAGTTAGACAAATAAAAAAAAACAGTTAAATAAAAATTGTTCGAAATCAATAAGTTTAAAGGACAGGTGGAGCAACATTAACAATTAATTATCTATAGTACTCGAAAGAAATATCTGCGAAAAACTTAATTTGCACCCAAAAAAAACAAACGTTAAACAACCTTCCATTAATCGCTTCAGTTGCCACAAAACTGTTGGTCAATATAAAAATAATAATTTAAAATCTGAGCTTCCTATCACAAATATTGCCAAAGAAACAAAATTAAAAATCAACCGAGCGATCTCTTTATACAGTTCTCATTGACGAAATAATTCAGCGTCAAGCCAAATGAAGTTTGAAATAAAAGATATTGTAAAAACATCAATAGTTAAATAAAATAAACTTAATTACCAATTGCTTGTTGGACCATCACAAATAATGTCACTAAAGCGAGTGTTAAGTAGAGAACGGAGTGTCCAAACACTAAATCTTCTCTACTGTGGGCTATAAAGCTTAAAACAAATAACTCAAACCGTTTCCCTATTTTCGAACGACTAATGATTAAAAATCTTGAACTTGATCGACTGTGGGCCCCAAGTGCTAAGCCTTGGCAAATTAATATATGCAACAGTATAGAAATATTTTTACTATATGATCCTTATTTCTAATAGTAATAAGGACGAAGGTTCCGTAATCTGTATATACGTAACAGCAAAGCAAGTTGGTCTAGTATTCTGTACGCGCAATTATTATCTTTGACAGCTGTGTATGGCCAGCTCCACAGGTACACTCGGGAACGAATGTGTAGCAGTTACGTAACAAATTATAAGTACTTATCTTTACGATATATTATATATGAATACTGTCTTTACTTACTTGTTTAATCGGTTACTTAGATTGGAACCAAGTTTATATGAAGTAACACGCTATAGATTTTCATATAATAGATGTATTTAAAACCACTTATCTGTAATATTTACATAACCATAAAAAGAAACAAAAGTAGAAATAAGAAAAATAAAAGAAAAGAAAAAGAAACAAAACCTCATAACTAATCACGATTAATATCCCTACATTGTAAGCATGGCTGTACAAACCGTGTGATTACAGAAGCCTTATTCGTTGCGGCATGTGGGCTAGGGGCTAGATCATTGACACAACCTACGCGACTGCTCACTCGTCACCTGCTTGAAAAAAAGATCATGTTTTTTTAACTGTTTGAATCTAGTTTTAAATAGACGTACACAAGTACCCCAAGTTGCTTAACAACTATTCAAAATAAACAGCCATGTATTAGGACTTTCCGACGCAAGAGTACCATTTAATTACACTTCACTATTCGGACAGCATTTCGGAGACATCTTGTATTATATATTTCTTCGAAGTTGACACTCTGATTTCTGATTTCTGATCTCTTTCACAGATAGAACGAACGAAGGATCTCGAAATATTCCATGACACAAACAGCAAAAGATACCAAGGAAATTTTTAGACAGCGGTATATTTTTATATGATAGTGCCAAATACACTAGAAAAATTATATTACGATTATTTTGAAACTTAGATAGGATATATTAAATAAAACCAGCAAGATGATGGAAGGAAGGACAATCGATTACCGGCCAGACGGTGGTGGCTTAGATTACCATAACTCGCCTTTAATGGCGGAGATACCAATAGATAATTACTCACATATCCATAGAAGTATAGAACATTTAAGATCTATAGGAGTCGCTCCACCTCTCGACCCTCACAGACACTTGGCAGCTAATCTGACAGACTTGCGGAGGTACGAGCACCCAGACGACATACCGGAAATAAAGCCGTCCGTACTTAGACTTTCCGAATTTAAGAGTGGTCTTCATGAGATCAGGGTTCATAATGACCAAGAGAATGATGTGCAGCGGCAGATGACACCTCACGACGACGGCAAGGGATACAGCGCGCCCTCGACGCCTCTCTCAGAAAACGGCGGCCACAGCATCCAGGAAGAGAAGGTTAGCTATTTTTTGTTGGCAGAATGTAATTAATAAATTATATTTATCATTATGTTCTATCCTTGAAGTCTTCGGAAGTTTTCGTGTGTTGACGTCATCATTAGTAATATTCGGTTTAACACAATGTTCGTTATTATAATATAATAGTTATGAAGAATCACGATGCAAGCTTGTTCCGCGTACGATAGACCATTAATCTTAAGATGCTCTTCTATTTTTGGTTGCTAATTTCCTAATGTCTAAACTAAGTACGTTTCCTTGTCGAACACTTGTCTGTTGATGACTACGAGAGCTTTCGACTGGATATTTATTTATTATTCATTATATTTCTTCCTCGTCTCAAAGAGTACTTGAATATTATCAAACACATTTGAATTTTCGAGTGCCCGACTCGTTAGCTAAATGTTATTTACTTGGCAATCGGTTTTGCCACTTTGATTTAAAACAATATTAGTGTCCGAATTTGTTCTAAAATATTACTTGAATCTATTTTATCTAATTCATATAAGAAAAAAATCTGACCAAAATATACATGAGTTTAGTCTAATAGGACAGAATCTACCAAGTTTTGTTAACTTGAACTATTTCTAATTATATTTTTTGATCTTTTTTAACTATTACAGGGTCCCTACAGTAGTATGACAAGTGAATATCGCTCTTATATCCCCGGTCCTAGGTGGTAGATTCGTAGTTTTTGTGAACGAAAGCCTTCCATTACGCTTGATGAGTCCGGATGTGCCTTGAGCGTACAAGGTCAGGCGTACTCAGGTCGATTAGAGGTTGTAAAGGACAATAAGTACGGTCTTATTCAATAGATAAAACGTTGAAGTTATCTTAAAAAATAGTTACTTATCAAGAAGTTGCATAAGTTAAAAGCTCGTTACTACAGCTATATTCTATTGTAAAAAGTAATTATGATATTCTTTAATATTTTTTCCATCATCTTCACCCTTTATCTCGTATTTAATAGGGAAGGCAGAGAGAATCTGTGAAGTCACTCCGTCCAGTTTTTCCGCCTGAAATCGAGATTTTACGTGTCGAGGGTAAATAATAAAAAAAAAATCTTTCCCCGATTCAGAATCGAACTAAATCCTTGTGCTTACAACCAAACATTGGTCCACTGTGCCACAATGGTTTATACATATGTACATATCGAACTCTCCACGGATGCTCGCTTGCTGCTCGTACCTCTAGCTACTTGACTTCAACGCGGCCTTCCGGTGTGATTATTATCTAGTTTTAATTTCGGCAATTTCAAATTATATGTGAGATGTTATGCTAATTTTAATGAAGGATTTTATTTCATACCTGTTGCAAACTTATCAGCGGGATCTTTTGCTAATTCTTAGGAATTGTTCGAGGTGGATACTATAAATGAAATAAATATTATTTAATTACGTGTAAAGGAAGAGAGTAATATGTATGCGTTAAACATTAAATTTTAATTGTTCAGATCAAAGAAAAAGTTATATTATTTTATATTTTTTTTATTAAATAGTTTCTTTGTTATCTTCTTATAAGATGTTTTAAAAATGACAACCATTTATAGTGGTATGTAAACGATTTATTTGGTGGATGTATATTTAAGCCGTCCTGGTGCAGCGGCATATACTTGTTCTGTAAGCACGACGGTTAAGGGTTCGATTCTCAGATAAATTATTTTTATTACATTGAGATCACTCAACACAGAAATTTCACAAGTCTCGATTGTGTAGTGCGCGAGGAACAGTCTTAACACGAGGTGCTGTATGAGGATTAATCTTAACATAAAACTAGAAAAAATCAAAAATATATTAATCAAATTGTGGTTAAATTCATTATGCTGTTATGTAAAATTAGAATCTGACAAGAATTTAAAAAGAAAAATTCTTGTCAGATTTTTTATTCTTTTACCATTATACCATTAGCCAAAGTAAATTTTTATTTCGTTAGAAATATACATTGATAGTCTATCCACTCAGATTTGAACAGACGACGACCGTGTTCTCTTCGACGGACACATTTTAACTTCCCAAAGCTTCACGCTGTATGTATCCTTAGCGGAGCAGTCAGAGAGAACTGCGCGCCAAACGCTACGGGCCTACAAATAGACTTCTATAAAGTATTTTTTTTTACAAACTTAAAACAAATTCATTCAACTAATATAAATAGCCAGACTAAACTACATCAATATACAATTGTACATATTATTTATTACTCTAGTTTTTAACTACAGCTTCGTGTCAGTGGTACTTTGGAAATAACTTAAAATTACAACTGTACATATTAAATAAACACATTCTAAATAGTTGAGGTAACTCTGATCATACTTACAGTGGGTTATGATAAAAATGATTAACTAACCCTGATAAATCGTCTATACTCGTACAACAGAATTTTTTTTGTAATAGACCATTTTTCAATACGAACCAGTAGTTCCTGAGATTGACGCCTATAATATTAGGTTAGATAAAGATAAACACACTATACGTATTTCTAAGTTTTCGTACACACCAAATAAAATACAACAAGATAAGCTCGCTGACCCGGTAGAGACGAAGCGTTACAAGGCCCCTGATAAGCCCCCCAGACGTTATGTAAACTACTGAACACTTAAAAATCACTACATTACAAGATATTCAATGTTATTCTCGTAACATCGCCAATTTATTCGCAATGCGAATAATATTTTGACACAATAGCATGATTTGTGTAATTTTTAGGGTTCCGTACTCAAAGGGGTAAACGGATCCTATTACGAAGTCTTCTGTTTGTCGTCTGCCACCAGGCTATCCTGTACGTGATAAGTATTAAGACATAAAAAAATGTTTTTTAAAATAGGTATATGGATTTTGTAGCATCCTATACCCACTACATTTTTTAATTTAAAATTGTTTAATAAAAACAAATGTAGATATTATTATCATATCTAGAGTAATATTAAAGTAAAATATCAAAATGAAAAGTAAATAAGCTTTAAAAGACAAAAATAGATGAGCAAAAATTTTTAGTTTTCATCTTTTTAAAATATTATTACACATTTTTGTTAATTTCTTTTCGACTACAAGGCCCGAACTGTGAAGGTTAGTCAATACATAAAATTTTATAGAAAACGTTGTTTCATTGTGAGCAATTTAAAACGAATAAATAGTTGTTGAGTGCCGATATAAATCGAAACTGGATATTCCCAGATTTTAATATTTTATACATTTTTTTGTTTATTTATCTGAACTGAAGGTCATGTTTTGATATTTTAGATAAATTTGCCAGAGAAGCGTCGAAGTGGGGAGCCTTAACTATACAAGTGATGGTCAACGGTTCGATTTCCATTTTGGGATGTTTAGGCTTAAAAAACATTTCAGCAATTGACAAGGCTGTCTGAGAATTATCTAAAAGTCATATTGACGGCCCGTCATATGCAATATGCCGAACATGTGCGAATAAAAAAGGAATAAAGTAACGAAAAGTCAAAATAGTATTCATATGTAGATATATATTGTATGACCCAACAGTTCCCATCAGAATTTCAATTACCAGGAATAACCTTCAGGCTTTGTATTATATTTACACAAATTTAAATCCTTTTTCACTCATTCTAAGGTTATATTTAAATACGTTGACAGTTAATACGCATATTTTTCTTAATGCACAAATATTTTTATGCTAAGGCCAAATTACAATTGGTGATCCATTACAAGTATTTAAAATATGGAAAATGTACTAAATTATGTACAATATTGCCAAATATTTTTAGTAATTGTGAATTTTATGTTTAAAATATTTATTTTCAAAAATTTAAACATGAACGCAACTAAGCATTTTTTTAAATTATTCAAAGATTTGCATAATACAACAACTTGTCTATGGCAGCTGTATAAATATACAATTTTGTATTCAACTCAATCTGCATGTATCTATTCTGCACGTCTAATCTATCGATTATAAAAAAACCTGATCTGTTTCCCGCGCAATTCGGCGTCCGTCGAGAAACCGAATTCGTTTCAAGGCCACATTCCAAATTCAAACCATTGTCAATGTCGCGGCATGACGAATGTTTTCTTTGGCTAGTTTATGGCACTTTTAAAAATTGGAACATTGGGATGACGAAATTGGCGCGTGTTCAGTATGTTTAAAAAAATATATAAATTTTGCAGTGACTTGAAGTTATGTAATTTTTAATCTATATTGTTTCCATGATATATTTTATTATGTTTTTAGATTATCTTTCATAGGTAAAATATTGAACAGATTTACTGTGATTTAATTGCTTATTAATGTACAATAAAATATATTGTTAAAGAGATAAAAATTATGATCAGCATAATTTAAAAGTCGTCGCTACGAAACTTGATTCAAGTTAGACATTTTATCTATGACCGCCTCGGAACGGTCAATGTCAGTAAAGCCTGCACCAGACTTGTCATTTAAATATTTTTTGCATACATATTATGTATCTGTTATTTTTATCTAATTAACAAACAACTTTTTTTTTTTCTTAAAGTTCATTGACTTCAATTATAAAACATAAATTTTAGATTTAATTGAATTTTATGACAGTTTTAAATTATTTCTATTACGAATGCTAGAATATAGGTAGCTATGTACGTACCTGCTTGACATATTTTTTATTGCGTTTATAAGTTAAACATTTTTAATTTTTTTTATCTGCAAAATATATTTTTGTTAAAATAAATCGGCGAAGCTAATAATTTCTCAGAATTCAAATTTTAAATAGCAACGAAATATAAATTTGTAGTGAATCTGACAAGTCTTGATACAAATTGTTTGTAACGTAATAAAATTAACTCTAAGACGTTTTAAAAATGTTTCACATAAACTTTTAATGTGTGGTGTTTAGAGTTTATAATTATATAGCATGTTAGTTGCACGAAGGCATATCAACAAATTTACAATATAATTTTGATTGACACCGACCATTACGGGCGGGTTAGTCGTTGCGTCATCGTAACTACGGATATACATTCGTTTATTTTCGTCTATAACAATATCATGTTTGCAGCTGATTTTTATTTAAACACCTCATATTGAACTCAGTGTCAATGTTAATAAAGTAAACTCAAAAGCAACAGCTATCTCGTTGAAGTTCAAAATAATTTGTTGTCTTCAGCTATTAGTGATCTCTTGACTTATGAGTTGCTTATTTTTGTATACGTAAAATTGAAATAATACTAAAATATCTAATTTTTAATTATATTTATATATATTTTGAATATTATTTAAATATTGTGTTGCTTTTCTTTAAGAATAATGTATATAAGACATACACGTACATGCTCAAGGTTATATACCTTTTAAATGGTAAATAACGAGTAAAATAATAACCTTTTTGGATTCTAACAAAATTACACTAATCACGGCTCCGTCACGCGATTCGACTATCTTTATCTCTTGTATGATATAATTATTTTGACGGCTCTGCCTGCGGCCAGCCCGGCGTTCTTTGAATCTGTTGTTCATAATTTTTGATCGTTTACTACGGATAATAATCTGAAGTTCTATAATTTTATGACTTCTTTGAACATTTTAGAAAGTGTCTTAAAATATTTGTTTTGGCATTTTTAAATTATACAGATGTAGTTTTCATTGTTCTTCACTACGATTCTTAAAAGGTAGACAAATCTTTACTATTAAAGTATATTTATATTATACTTTGTAAACAATCTTCTATTTTAAATATGCTATACCATCTGCAGTTAAGATACGTCATATTAAAGTTAGGTAAAAAATATCCCAATGGTATCTCATTTATGGTCATTCTATTCCCACAGCGATCTTGAGTCGTTAAGATACAGGTAATAAGCACATGTCCAACAATATTACTTCCTTCAAACATGACTCTTAAATAAAAGTATTTTTGTTTGTATATTTAAAATAATTTCCATTCCATTTTATGTATTTCAAAATTAATAAAAAAGTTTATAATAACCAAAAGCTTTATATACAATATATGTAATTATTTATTAATAAATAATATTGTATTAACAAATCATTGAAAGTCTTCGTAGAAATTACTTGTCAACGAAAATGTCATATGTTAAAATATTACGTTACAGTTTTGTGGTTAGCCTCTCGCATTGTTCTATACATTCCTGTACAAGGGACTGAACATATGTCTACATCAATTTAAACCAAGTCCAAGTTATTTAACAAAAGTAGATTAAAAATATAATATTTCGTTTTTAAATATACATATAATTAAGATAATTGATACTCGTACTTAATACTAGACAAAAACTAAATGAATAATTTCATAGATAAAAACAAAAACATTTATCGTCTAGTTCGGCTACTGTATCATCGCCGCTTTATCTTCGATTATACTGTGTTAGCTACAAATAGAAACGTATTGTGTAAGAAATGAAGTAATTTCCGCGTGAAAGTAACAAATAAAAGGCACACCCACTTCATAGTTTCGGTCTGCGCAGACGCACGCTCTGACGTCATCAGGCGTATTTAGCGTGACCTTGGACCAGCTCAATGCCAAGTAAAAATTAGGCAGCCCGTACAGCCGCTAGAGCGTCCACAACATTCTTACGTCAATGCAAAATATATTTTCGATGCATACATTGATACGTAAGCATAGCATTCATAGCTTCGATAGGTGTTACACTATTGGGACAAATATTTTTTTATCTGTAATTTCTTAGTACTACAAAAAAAAACATTAATGTGTTTCTGCCATTGTATAATTTGGATATTAAGGCATAAATATTTACGCTAGTAAATTATGTTATATCTTTACATATCTGCTTTTTTGTATCATCATAATAATTTTTGTCTCTCTCGTATAATACGAATATATTTTAAAGCTAATAATATGGTTAAATAATTAGAACCGTGAAATAAAGTAATAACAATAGATACAAATTAACATATAACATTTATGAGTTAAGCAAAAATTACAACAAAAAACATTGGATATTTTCAGCTATAAGTAAGTAGTATTGGCAATATATATTTTATTTAAATTAGATTATACTGTTTTTGTCATCTTAGGAGTAATATATTCGTTTTACAGTGATCATATCGATCCAAATAGTTATCAACCCTTTATTATAATTTATAGTTCTCAGTAACCCCTTGTACAATTAATTTAACCCTAGCAAGTGCAGGTCGAATTTTAACCGTGTTTGAAACCACTAGTCATCACTCAAGGGTACAAGTAACCCCCATATCTAAACTTTGATTTTAGCTTTAACTATTTTGAGAAATTTAAATGTATCAAGATAATTTGTGCGCTGTAAATTATATTAAGTTAGAAAATTATTGATTTATATTTTATTTCTTTTTTATAAATTAATAATTTTCAACATAATATAATTCATTAATGATTATAAATAAAAAGAAAGTAACGCAAAACTTTGACTTTTACGATTTTGTTGCCCAAATTGTAACAAGCAAGTAACAACATAAGGTAGAAAATAGAAATATAGACACTTTTGATATACAACTTAAGTGTTATATCACTAGGAAGGATAAATTATGAACCCTCCACTACCCCATTAGCATAGATAAGCTTGGTCGTCCTAAGATATCTGGCGATTCTAACTAATTTATTATGGGCTACTATCATTTGTACCTGACGTACACGTAACTTGGAAGGTCTTCACAATTGTTATATACTAATATCTATACTTAATATTATAAAGCTGAGGTTTTGCTTGTTTGGACGTGCAAACCCCAGGATCTAGTGTTTTGAACTAAAAAAATGATAGTATCTAGTCCTTACATCGAGGAAGGCTGTAGGCATCACGTTTTTAATGTCAACATACCCACTGTGCCCGCGGTCAGAGTTATGTCGGGTACTTAAAATATGGCATGTCTTACTACTCTTAACTTTTTCATTTACCTTTTGGCCTACGTCGCAGGAGTATTTTCTGATTTCCAGTAAAAAGCACTCAAAAGAAATTTTTAAACATAGCATAGCAGTTGTGGACTATCGTTTCAAATCAATCTATCTTTTATTGAGAAAGATGAGGGAGATTGATTAATAGATATACACTAAGTAAATAAAAAAATATAGTATTATGTATGTTTATAACAAAATAACTTTACTACAATTTTTTTGGTACAGCTAAAACAAACAGATATTATATTTTGTACATTAAAATCAAAGTAATAATAAAAAGGAAATATGTAATTACCAAAAAGCCATTTTATCTAGGAACTAAATAAGTATATCAGTAAGCTTGTCTACAAAAACGCCAATTAAACACTTATCTAATTTTAATTATTTCTGTTTATCCATACAAACCTACAATATAATTGACAAAAAAAAGTATAAGTCAAATCTGTCTGTCACTTGGAATTGGGAAATAGTTATTTATAAACATGTTCAAATTAACAAGTCGGGTTTGAGTTTTATCACCCAATTCTCATAGTCAGTATCTAGTAAGTAGTATGTATAAAACGGAGTGTCTTAACAATAAGCAAAAAACCGCGATGCTTAATGTACGAAAAAATAAAAAATCAGTTCAAAATAAAGCTAAATATGTCAATATGAAGCCGTATTTCTGTAACATATGCTCCTAATGTGCTATATTAACGCATGAACATTGCCCATTCTCCCATATAATTGACCATCTTTGGTGGTCCACTGACCATATGACCAAGTTCAGGCATTTGCTTACCAGGTGCCTAGGAAACCCTATGTATTTTGAAATTGCGAAAATTTTCCAGTAAGTAAGCAATCAAGGTTTACTATGTTTTTCACCTTGATAATTATAATTTCCGCCCATTTTAAAGGTTTTAATGTTAGGTTGCAGAACTTAACACTGTATTTCAAAGCATATCAGAAATCATCTATTCTATAATTAAGAAAGATTTGAATCCGCAGTCATCGAGTACGAATAATTATTTATTAGGTATTGTATAGAAATAATATATTTCAAACACTATTATAATATATTGGTCTAAGAAAACGCAATAGAGTCTAAAACAAGCCAGCTATTGTCTAATAGCTGAATACTCCCACAAGCTCACAAGAATGAATCTCGCAAATATGTATAATTTGAACAGGATGTAACATAAGAGGGATGCTGACGACCTGTCCCACGACCCTGCAGGTGACGGCCCATATGTCTCGAGATATCACAGCTAAACAAAAATCACCCTTAAAAATGTATACTTAAGTGTAAAAGAATCTTTAAAATTGTTGGCATATCCTCGTGGGAACACAGTTTACGCAATCGAGGATTCTTCGTCATTGTCATTTCCTGCATCGATTTTGATGCAATTTATCCGTTTTAGTTTATTAGTTTTGTGAATATTTCCTTTCAAATATGCATCTGTGGGGTGTTTTATGGGAAAGTCATTGTATCAGTGTCCATTCTTTGACCAGGTTTAGTCTTAGGGTGTCCTTACAATAGAGCAAGATGAATTGCATTGTGCCTTTTGAATATTTGGCAACTAATATTTGTTATTTATCTTATATGATCGATCGAAGATATTGACATAAAGAATCTTTAAACTAAGGATTTATTTACGTATAGTTCGAAATAATTCTTTATTTTTTTCCCACAAAATCAGTTAGTTCGCTTTAAGATAGTATAGAAATTAAGGAACCTCGTTGCTCAATTTTCACCTCAAATTTTCCAGAGATTGTGTGTTAAATAAAGGAACTCAGTACCGTTTTTTGTTTGTAAAAGCGACGAAATGATTAAATTTAACAGAATCATCTCCTTAATAGTGATCGAATCCACAACGACCACGTTAAAAATCAGTCACTATCCCACTGTACCACCACGTCCTCAACTAACACTAAATCCTTAGGTTTATATTAATTCTACCACATTTAGTGGACGTTTATTTGGGGCGGCTATTATCAATCCTCACGTACCCTCATACATACTCGTAGTACAAAAAATGAATTTAGAATACAAATAAATGCTTTCGATAGAGCAGCATCCCTATCACTTTCATTTGTGCTATATTTGCATAACAATGCTAACGTAACGGTCATCCGACCCTCGCTGACCCAATACCCGATTAAGGGGTGAAATGCTCATATCAATTTGATTCAATTTGATATATTTTTTAAAACGTAGCACTTTAGTAAAAAAAGTTTTTAATAGGTAAAAGTGACTTTTATGGCAGATAATACTCAATAACTATTAAGGTTCACGCTGTTATCGCTTATAGCAGAGAGTCGGGAGGGTTTCCGATTCGAATCCTGTAGAATTAATAATTTTTATTTCGAGTTATATTCCACCATTTAACATACAATATTTCGAAATGAAAAAAAAGTTGTTAAAAGTGTCTTAATCCTCTGCTTCTGCGCTAATATATCCGGGCGTAAAGTTAGTTCACTCCATACTTATTTTATCTATGCTGTCAAGTTGTACTACCCAACTCTTAATGAAACTATAAATGAAATGAATGTCGCAGGGCGGGAGGTATTGGCGCCAATAAACTTAGAAATGGCAAAAAACAGCGCCATCTAGAACAATTAACATAAATCAATGTTTTTATTTAATTGACATATATTTTTTACCTTTGAAAATTAATTATTGGAAAATATTACCAAAAAAAGGGTAATTAATACATAAAGGTAATAAATATTGAACGAAATATTTATATGACGAATTCTTTAAAGTTTAATATTCTTTGAACTTTTACATAAAAAGCACTGTATATGTTCACCTACGACATTACCTCACGTACTCGCTCTTTGCAAAAACTGTGTAATTTGTTTAATATGTTTACGATTTCATTTGACGTGAATGTCTGTAATTTAAATATTACTTGATTAATTAAAATCGATAATTATCCTTTTCTAGTAGGCGTCGTCGTGGCGCAGTGTTTCGATCTCCACTCGTGGGAATAATTAAATATAAATTATTTTCATTTGCTTACTCTCATTGGTAGCCAGAACGCGGCGTTGAGTTCCGTTACTCAATAGACAACGTCTTGAAGCTTTTTTTTATACTACTCTTTTTAGTATAGTACTATATTTTATCCATTTTCTTAAGATTCAGTTAAGAAGTTGTAATTTCTTTCATACATGCTTAAATCACTATTCATATTATTTTTATCCCTATATTATAGATCCTATAAGTAGAATATATAAGTATATACATAAATATATATAACATACGCACACGGTCGATAAACTTTTGTGGAACTTCATCACGTCTTCGAGAATTACATTTAATTGCATCTGGAAATCGTACTAATCGTCAGTTATCTTCTTGAAATTTTAATTTATAAGGAACAAAAAATCGTATTATACTTATATATGTACATAAATACTTGTCACAGCGCGGAGCGACAGCGTCTGTTGTCTGTAAGTATTATGATTGTGGGTTCGATTCTTACTCGGAGAAATGCCTACTCAACTCGAAATTTATTAAAAAATTACACGGCAAGAGAACGGAGTGTTTCACTAGGTTTCTTACTTTGCTATATCCCTGTATAATTCGTGATGAAAAAAAAACGCAAGCGCGAGTCGGACTGCCCACCGAGGGTTCCGTACAAAAATTGAAAGTCTCTAGCTTTTTCTCAAATTCAAGCTTAGCTTAGCCGGAATCCTTTTATTTGATGCCTCACTTTAGGTTTCTTGTTTTTAGGATTTAACCACAAATGTACAGTTGTCAAATGTTGCCAAATGCTGTTTGTATTAAAAGTATTTCTATTTTCCCTTTTTTTTTACTTTTAATATTACATAATAAAATGATCACATATAAAACACCAAAAACTTCTTGCATTTTGTTTAGGTGGAATATTCTGTAATATTCATGCTCTTAGTTCTCCTCTTCAACACATCTACAGAGTATAAAGAGAGTAGTACTTAGTAAACAAAATATAACAATAACTAAGACGCTGTACTTGTAAATCAATACCATTATACAAAACCACTATAAAAATGAGTACGACGTCCAATTTCCTGCGAAAACCACCAGTTTTACGTTCTAAATCTACGAAATAAAGTAGAAAATTGCTTGACGATCTCAACTCTCCATTCAGACCACAATTATCTTTAACACCAAAGGAGATTGAACTATAAAGAGGAGTGCGTTAAATCAACATTGTAATAACGTAGGCGCAGATCGATTTTGGCCCCAGTGTTCTTAAAAATATTGATTTTTCAACTCTATTTACCAAAATATAGGGTCTAAATTACTAAAACGTAGTATATAACACTTATAGCCTTATTAAAATAAGCTGTAGTGCTCCCGCGCATCTCACGGCGACGAGCGGAAATCTTAATGGGTCCTGGAACCGGACTAACGATGGGCTTGGTCTTATATTGTATGGTGTTTGTAATGGTTTTCTACAGTTTTTGATGGCCAAATGGTGAGGTTCAGCTCTTAGACCGTTATTACGAGGGTAGCGCATTCGATCCGATCAAAGTCATTTTTATTAGTAATTTTACATCATGTTTTCATATATAAAGACGAAAATTTTTTTTATTTCATTATGCATTTCATAGAAAAAGAGGAAAACTCCTTGGGAGAAGTTTCTTTTAAAATGTATGAATCACAATGATCAATGAACAGTCGGACAAAGCGTGATATATATATTATATACATAATTGATAACCTTCAATTATCTAGTCCATTGGTCGAGATAAACGTAGATTTATCCCAAATAATTTTATTATATCATAGAAAAATATATTTTAGAGACCTCTTTTAGCGACAAAAAAGCCAATGTCAAACGCGACGATGCGTGAAAGATTGACACAACTTGTAAAAAAGCGAATAATTTAGGTAAATAGCAAGAAATCGAGTTACTAAACCAAACGAATCGATCTGACTGCCCATTTTTTTGTGTAATATTCATAATTTTATTCGTTCATTATAATGATGAAATTTTTTACTGTTTTAGTAAGAAAAGCTATGTTTTAATGTTAAGACGAATGTCGTGGGTTCTATTCCCGACAGACAAATATTCAATCTGTATAAGATGTAGTATTAAGAAACTCCGATTTCTAATTTTTTAGACATTGTGAGTTGAGTGGCGGAACTCAACGCCCGAGCGAAGAAATGAAAAGAAATTCATTAAGGATAAATCGAACCTACCATCACCTTTCAGTCTTTTAAGTTTTAAGTTGTGTGTATAAAGGAAAAAAAACATCTTATATCAACCTGTAAGTTAACAATATTAATTAATAATTTTGTTTTCCATTAAAAAAACTTAATTTTCTTATCTTAAATATACACATAAGCTACTTAGTTACGTAAAAATACCTATAGAAGGACAAATATGAAGACATAAATCAATTTCACACGTACCAAAACATTCTAATTAGCATATATATTTGTTTAAAATGATCGCCATAATGAATAAGAATAAGATATCTTTGATAATTATACGACGCCAGCTGACCATTCCGTACATTTTATGTGGTTTTTTTTATATAACCTTTTGGACGCCACCGTGTCGCGGATAGATGATTTATTTGATATGTGAAGGTTCTGAGTTCGATTCATATTGGATTTAAAATATTTTTGTTTTTTATTGAAAATGATGAAAAGTTACTGTTTACTTAATAATTCATATATTCGTTAGTAGTTTCTTTTCGTAAAATTTAAAATATTTCCTTGTTTCTTCTATGGAAATTAGCGAAAACTGAACAAATAATATTTCAATAGATGCCAACATAAAAATAAAATAAAGTCCTATAACATATGCATGCTAAGTCAATCGTCCGTCCGAACGATTTATAAAGCCGATTTGATCTTTACTACCCATCCATTGATTGTTGCTAGCGGTAGTAAATGAATGATAATATTATTAATCATGGAACCATTTCACGCGTTCATTTAGCAATGTAATAGAAATACTAAATAGGTATTTTTATTAACTATGATAATTTTGACTACAACGATTTTTTTTAGACAGAGGGAACCTGGGTATTAAGACACTCAATTTCACTTTCCCTCAAATTCTTAACGACTTACCTTACAAATATTGTATTTAATATTAAGATTTTTTAACCAAAATATTTGAATTATATAAAGTTAAATATATAGTAGTGAAGCGTGCGTATATACACGATAATATTGAATTCAGTCACATTCGGGAAAATTAATTGTTTTTATTTCCCCAATTTGACAAGAGAAATCGGAGGTGTTCAGTTCCGGCGTATAGTGTGTTAAGTGAATCTTTTGACATTTAAACTCGAAATGCGTGAAATAAACGAACGCACGACCATCACAGTCATAATCCCTAAATACTTCCACGCCGCCAGAGTTAGCTTTGATTGACATTAAATTAACTTATTTGACATTGCAACTAGTTTTAAAGTTATTTCCTAAATAACAATAAATAAATGTTATACAAAAAAATAGGTTACGTTACTTTAGAAGGTTATAGAACTAGAAATAGAATGACATATTTACTCTAAAGACAAACTTTTTACTAACTTTACTCTTTTATTTTTCTCGTATTATTATTTTTACGTATTTTCCTTATTTACCAAAACATATATATATAATGCTTGTTGCTAGTTAATCATTTCGATGTACCCCCCTGTTTCTGCCATCATTGTTGCCATAGGCATACCCAGTTATTTATATGAATACTAAAAATAATTTTTAACTATAATATATTTAAACCTGTTAGTTTTTCTAAAACAGCACATAAGGCTCAAAATATATCAAATTTCATTTCTCTATAGCGGACAGGCGTTTTCTTTGATTATATTTTTTCTTTAAGGTTCACTTATGTATTTGTATTCATAGTCATATTATTAATAATAACTTGTTAGCTGTCTTTTATAAAGTCAACGTTCTTTCATCTTACGCAACAAAGTAAACCGCAAAGCGTAAAAAATATAAAAAATGCCAAATATTACATAAATTCATTCACAAACAACTATCAATGAACTCCAAGTTTCATGATTTCCGCTAAGAGTTTCATTAAAATCTGTTAAGTCAGTCATCTCAAGCGTCTCGCCTACCAACAGCCGCGCAAATATTAAAATTTCTTGCTCAGCGGGCAACCAGCACGTGCTTTAGAAAAACTTATTATTGAAACTATTTTCGACGCGTTGGCGTAAAGAAGCAAAGACCAAGACCCAAATCGAACTATACGAAATTTCATCATTACACGAACGAAAACAACCTCTCTGGACCAATAGTTTAGGCTTTAAAACGCAATTCAATCTATTCTAACAGTTTTTTCCGCTTTTGTCACCCAAAGTTGTACAAAAAAGTTTGAAATCGTGCTCCCGTTTAAAAAAAACCATTTAATATTAGCATTCAAGGTGTCATGGATTTGGGCGTGGAAATTTGCTGTAAATTATAATTTACCTCGACGTCAACCGTTGGCAACTAACACCCGTGGCGGTTGTGATATTTCCGCAGAATACTCAAGAAATTTGTTCATTTTGGTATACATATTGGAAATACTCAAATCTATTAATTTCCTTTGTACGCAATTAGTTTCGTTAATTAGTATGTGTTAAACAAATTTTGCGGAATATATAGAATAAGCTAGAGAATTTAGTGTTAAGACACTCTGTTCCCATTAAGACGCTTCCCTTCTCCACTTTCCGCCGTATTCTGTGGACATTGCGTGTTGAATATCGCAACTCAACGCTGCGCTTTGCATCGATACCTGAATAAAATAATTAAATGATTAAATATTTAATTTCCTCGAGTGGAAATCGACACGACTGACCTAAAAATCAAGATAAATAAAAATTTTTTTAAACTTACAAACAATTTAATACCAGTTCAAGTAACATTTTAAAGTGAACAACGGTTAAGTTGTCATACGTAGTCCGACCGAGGTGTCAATTGTGTAAATAATTAGTTGCCGCGTGGACACCATGCACCTGGTTCTATCACGCTAACATATTACATACTGGTTATTCGATAATCGTTATTATTTGTATGAAACGTATGATTAAACCATTATATTTCATTTACTTTGTTTTTCCGCTCTGGTAAATGTGCGGCGTTGAGTTCCGCCACTCCAATGTCATAACACCACCATAACCAATATCTCATAAAAATTTAAGTCGCCAAAGAATTGTGAAACATGTGACAGACAATGACATTTACTGAGCTCTAAAAGGGTTAAGGGTGAAAACTACCCTTTGTTAAAAGATTACTGCTAAGTTACAGGTGTATCTTTTTTAATACAGATGAATCTTTTAAGTTTATAATATTTAATATTTATATATGTATATATAGCCTATTTTTCATTGTGTTAGTCGTTTTGTAACCCTACGCGAAAGTGATTTATTAAAAGTCTTCATCATAAGCGATAGATATTCTTAAAAACATAATACTAATATAAAAACCACGAAATCATGTTTCTAGAACCACGCATCCCTATAAATATTTATTATTTTTTTTAGAAAATTACTATTTACCTGTACTATTTTAATTAAGTTCTTCTATCTTTTAATTAAACATTAACAACGAACTCGTTCACGATAAATAGGGCGATAGTACAAAAATATTCACACAAGCTTAGGTCTAATGTACATACATACATATTCTTAATTAGGGTTTAAATTTGCAATGTCTTATGTAAATAGAAATTTAATAGGAAATGAGAATTAATGAAACAATTATTTGCTCACTAACGATAGGCAGAATACCAATTTTTTTCCCCACTTTTTCCATATTTAGAGACATTCTACTCGTATATTACTACATTACGAACCTATTTATATTAGGTTACGAAACTCAAAGTTTATCAAAGAAACAATAATATATTTACACAATGACTGACTTTATTTTATTATGTTAAACAAATACCTACTTCACAAAGTGAAAGACCATGTTAAATTTTCGAAATTTTTAATCTACTATATTAGTCATCTATTCCAGACACCCTAACAAGGGGCGACTGTTAAAGTCCTTAAAATTACATGAAAACATTGTTTTTGTGATATAAATAAACAAAGTAAGCTTGCGATATTTCATACTAAAAAGTTACAATGCTTCTTCGAGATTAGAAGCGACAAAAAACGTAGCCTTGTTAGAGGGAATCCCTCAGCAACCCTCAGACCGACAATGTATGGGCACGATTAATAATTTGTGATAGCTAAAAAAGAAATATGCTAAAATGCCTTTCTGTTAGTTGTTGTATTATTTTTAATTATCATCTTTATTAAATAGTAAAGGGTGGCGGTAAAACTCAACGCGGTACGTTCTTATCAAGCTATGTACATCGAATTTCTTATACGATTGTGACAACTTATTTCTTTTATTAGCATCTCTGTAGAAGGATTTGTATAAATTTCCGCTATCCAAAGATTATTGCTAGGCATGTTAATGATAATCGTCTTTGGGCAAGAGAGAACTAAACTTAAGTAACCAATGGAATAAAATTTAAACAAAACCCAAAACAAACACCAATTTATAAAATAACCCATGAATTTCTACAAAACGTCAAAACAAAATCTACAGATAAACTTGTCACATACTGAGGAGTTATAATTTTTCCCAACGAGAGAGAGAGAGGGGTCACTCTAAAATATGTCATAATGAATGACCGGCCCTTAATAAGCGCAGTAATCCGTTGACCCTCCTCCTTGGGGGGAGGGGGGGAGCTATCTCTCCTCCAAATCAAAACTTTACATCATCCCAGATTAGTGCGTCATGGTGTGCTTACTGCTACCCTTGGAACGATTGTATGGTGTAGATAACGTTGTAATATATATTATTGTTTGATTTAACTTTGTTGCAGGTTGAAATAAATTAAGTTATTAATAAACATTAAGCGGTTACGGTGTTTTCTTTTTTTAGTTAGAATCATAAAATTTGTATAATAATAGCCGTCGTGTCACAGTGAAAGAACATATATCTGTAAACGCGATTGTATTGGTTCGAATCCCATGTGAGGAAATTATAATATTTTTGTTTTCCTCGCTCTGGAAAAAGGCAAATCGCGGTGTTGAGTTCCACCAAAAATAAACGCAATGCCTCCAGAATCCGATGAGGGGAACAGTCTTAGCACTAGGTTCCCAGGTTCCCTCTGTCTACCGTGCTAAGTGCGGGATACACCGTGAAGTAATGGGTATGCAATCCGTTTAAGGGTATTAATTAATTTCATATTCCTCGCTTTAATAAGAAGACAAAAACGCCCAGTTTTTTAAATTTGACGATACGTAGGCAACCAGGTGGCGATACCTATGCGGAATTCAGTTTAAAACGAATAAGTTTTTTGTTAATATTTATAAATAGTCCATCTTCACTATGTTGATTTATTTTTAAACAAGAAGCACACTTTAATTTGACACTGTTTTATTCAACAGAGTTTTTGTTTCTTCTCGGTTTTTTGGATACTTTTTCATGTGTTTTTTCAAGTAACAATTTCAATTAAGTGGTCCGATGTGTCTATAAATCATTAATGCCATTAGTTATACAAATTGCACGATTTGCTCGCCGCTTTTTTGTTACACAAACATTTTTTGCTGATAATAATTTAGAACATCTTTACTCGGTGAAGTAATATAACGAAATCATTACTTGTGAATGAGAAATTTAAGTAGCATTAGCTATTTTAGACGAGCGGAAGGAGCCTCTACAATACATCAATTTAACACAGATTCCTCACCGGTGAATCAATCCTTCACGAAGTCCTATTAAAAGTCAGCCACCACCTCGAATTTCCAGCCTCATGCCATTAAGTAGTGCTCCAAACTTTAATTATGTTCGGGCTGTGACCAATCGCGTTCGTGTTTGCAAGTCATGCAACGTGCTACCGAATCCTATAACGCTGGCGAACGTCATAGCTGCGGCCCCAGCGTGCAGTGGACCACGACAGTCGTCTCTATCGACGCGGGATCAAAGACCAATGTCGTTTGAATGGATTTCGCCATCACGGAGGCTTTAAATTTGATTCATTATTAAGCGGTTTTCAACAATATAAATCATTGGCTGATGACGTAATTTGAGCTCTATTTGCCTCGAGTCAAGATCAGTATCGCATTGATTATGCCTAAAAAATTTGATAGAAGAGTTAAAATTGAGTCGTGTTTCGTCTATAGATTCCGGTGCCCGGAGGAACGTGGCCCTCGGTCTCATTGTTGGACAGCGAATAAAACGTGTCGGTAAGATGACATGCCAGTTTCAGCTCAGAAACTAATTTGGAATATCACAATGAGTATCTATGCGGTACCGAAACAGCCTTTTGAATGTGCGAAGAGTGCCGCCGTTCTATTATGTAGGCACTTGGCACGCGTGGTGCCTGGATAGGTGCTTGCAGACTATTTAGCATCATCATTCTAAAATAAACAAAGTCGTTACTTGATAAGTATTAGCAACGTTGGTTATAAACAAAATATAATTCTATTTAATTAATGCTTAAGTGTAATTTACGTTCTTCTATTTACCTTTAAATATGCTAATGAGCCATTTATGTATATTTTAATGACTGCATCTTAAAATATCTTCAAGTTTAATATAATTTTGATATAATTACCCGGATTGTCCAGAAGATTAACTGTTAGGAAGTAAGGTATTCAAAGCGCGTGAAAAACTCCGTGAAGGTGGCATCCTGTCTTTATTACCGCGTTGGCTTCTTGAGTAAACAAAAAATACTTTGTTTCGCTTAAACTAAGTACAATTAGTTCCGGCTACCTGCGGATGACGTTCAAGGGCAAAATTCACTTTCCGACGCGTTTGATAACGAATATATGTATGTTAATGTTATAAAATAAATATAATAAAATGTCCCTGAATTTTATTTAATTGTTTCCCCGAATCGTCACCTAGCAACTATAATTTGGCAATTGAAATCAATTTACTAACTTAAACGTTTTTCTTCTTTTCAGGTGTTTGGTTCCAAGGCAGACCTGCAGCTACATACACAGATTCATCTACGTGAAGCTAAGCCGTATCGATGCACTCAGTGCCCGAAAGCTTTCGCCAATTCTTCATACTTGGCGCAACATTCGCGCATCCATCTGGGCATCAAACCTTACCGCTGTGAAATCTGCCAGCGCAAGTTTACCCAACTATCTCATCTGCAGCAGCACATCCGCACTCACACTGGTGACAAACCCTATCGCTGCACTCAAATTGGTTGCACAAAAGCCTTTTCCCAATTATCAAACCTCCAAAGTCATAGTCGCTGTCACCAAACTGACAAGCCGTTCAAATGTAATTCATGTTACAAATGTTTTACGCACGAGAAGGATCTCCTTGAACACATTCCGAAACACAAAGAATCTAAACACCTGAAGACACACATTTGCCAATACTGCGGCAAAAGCTACACTCAAGAGACGTACTTAAGTAAGCATATGAATAAACACGCTGAGAGGGCTGATAAACGGCCGCCAATATCTGCATTGGGACTGAGCGGGCTCAATAGATCCCTAGCGGCTGCAGCGCCTACAGCCGCGCCGTTTGCTGATCATCCATACTGGCCAAAAGTAAGCCCAGACTCAGCGGCCCACATGTCTGATGAAGGAGGTTATCATCAACAACGAGAAAGTGATGATCATCACGAACAGCAGCTCCAGCAACAAAGAGCTTTGTTCGCTCAACACGAGAGCCAAGAAGATCGCATCCAACCTCCAGTGTCTTCTGCTGCAAATTCTGCCTTCACTCCAATCAATTCAATGGCTCCCCATCTTAACGGATTATCTCACCACAGCGCACTACCAACGAGACCGTATTTGTATGACCCGCTACACTTCCAGCAAGGAAAGCAACAGCCAAATTCATTCCCCAACCAACTGATATCACTTCACCAAATTCGGAATTACGCCCATCAGCCGTCGGCCCTACTTCCCGCTGAGCACATTCTACCCCACTCTCTAGCCCATAAAGACAAGCAGTAACCCCCTTGCCGTTTCCTATAGGTGCACTTACTTTAGAACTTATGATGGTATTATTAGTCTATAAACGAAAAATTATTAAAATGTTTAGAATCTCGCTCTACAACACAGTGGTATGTATGAAATACGAAATTTGTTTGTTTGTTCACTAGTGGTGCGAAGTTCATGTTTTTAGACTTATATCGATATTGTGTATAATATTCTGAATCTGCGAGTAGTTGTAACAAATATATTGGGTATGAATTGTGATTTCGAATTTTATGGAAATCTTGAATTTATCGCTTATCGATTAGTTTTCATTAAAGTACAGATACTATCGATATCTGGTTTAATTGTAAATGAGTAATATTGATCTAATAGGGATCACCCAAATATTATAATAGCGCAATTTTACTTGTGTCTTTAAGAAAACTAATCTTTAAAATGGATATTAAAGCAATAATGAGTCACTTTTAAAATTATAAGAAAATATATAAAATGCATAATAGAAAGGGCTTTACGAGCATAATACTCCACTCTTCAAGATTCGAATATACTGTGAATATAATCACATTTTAACTTGTAATTGTAAAAGTACTGAATGTTAAAAAATATTATTTTAAATAAAAATAGATATAATTTTTAAAGACACTTTTTATCAGAATTATGCAACATTGTACCAGCAAAAGTAGATATACAGTGTTTTGTTTTTAACCAGGAGTATGCTAATCTAAATATAATGCGTGTTGATTGATATTTAATGAAAAACAGAGTTCCTCAACAATAGTGAAGTTACAATATCGATAAAATATAAATTCCCAGTTTAAATTACCGTCTGCATCTATTTCTGTTGCATTTTATTTTAATAAATATCAGATCTCTTAACCATCACAATTGCACTCAGTTCCTACTTAGGTCGAATAAATTCTTAGCTTTATTTTTCATTATTTCTTACTACGATCATTAGTTATTCTAATTTTTGTCTTAGAAAATGTGGTCTTCCTTCAGATTTGTACCTTTGGTAATATGGGATTGATAATGACTTATAATAGAAGTTAGTGAAGATGATTTCTTTACAGAAATCTTGAGGTTGTGATTGTATTTCTCTATATTTTGTGTCATGCCTATATTTTATTTAGAATTATAAATTTTCGAATTTTATTGCATAGATGTTTCAATTGTTCCGCAATTTTTCATACATAATATGAGATTTGAGCACTATGTCTTAAAACTGTTGATTTTACGACCATCGATGCAGTTACAGTGACCACTCCGCCAAATGGTCATTATGTAATATTTTGTAGAATAGAATAAAATTTTATTTAGAGCGTATTAATTGAAATATAAATAAACTTCTATCTTGAAGGCTGAATACATTTTCTAATTGCATTTGTACAATACTTTATGTATGTGTATGAAATATCGAGAGGTGGCCAAAATTACTTTTTTTCATCTGTCGATATCAATAAAAGCGCACTTTTGTAAATATTTTGTAAATAATTACACATTTTTTGAAAAAAATTGAAGTTTATCGAGAATATTTTTTTTGTTCTTTTATGTCTAAAATGCTTATGCTCAATTATATTAGACGTAAGGAAGATTTGGTAATGGAAACATCACAAATGTAACTATATTTCAGTGCCACTTAACATTTCATTAAGTGTCAGTCAAATATATTTTTTTTGGTGATAAACAGATTAAGTTTGATTGTACTTAACAGTTGACACTTTCGTTATTAATTTTTATCGATAACGGCGATTAGACAATTGATTTCACATCACTTTAGCGTCCATAGGAAGCAATGTAATTGCTATTATTGAAACTTGAAACAAATATATACTTTCCATACAATATAATATAATTTTGCATATAAATCAATTGTTTAATAATCTCAGTCGAGTTAGAATAATTTGATGTATACGAATATTGTTGATTTGTTTAATTCGAAATTCAGCGTTGAAAATGTGATAGAGCGTAGGGGGAAGGTGTATTTTTCGAAAGTCTTTCATCTAAATTGATTTACTATTGATCTTTATATTAGGTTACGATAGGTTGTGGTTACTTGTGGCCGGCCCCCCCAGGGGACTCCGGCGCCGTCTGTCCATTCGTCACAAAGTTAGCCAAATGCTAATTTTAAGTTCTTGTATAAATATCGTTTTTATAACGGCAATATTGTTTCTTCCGAATGGTTGTTAGCTATGTATGTAGATAGATAGGTGATGAGCCAAGGATTTATCCAAAATTTTTTTTAAACTTCGGTTTTAAGGGAAAAAGATCGCGATATCTCTCTATTTTAAGTAGAAATGTGATATTGTAATGATTTCTTTTTAGTTAAGTGTAAACTTATTACTATGATTAAATACATATTTTTGTAAGTAATTTCGTTTTATGATAGTTTCGCTTTGTCTAGCGTTCCCGTTTAAGATTTTAGATGAAAGTGGTCGGAATCTTTTTTGTTACTTAAAATTGAATAAAAATAATTACAACTATGCCAAGAATTATTTCATTTTTATTTATATCTACCCCATCCCCATATCCTTACTTATTCATCTCTATAAGGTTACCAGCACAAGGACAAATGAGCAAACCATATATGACACGTCTAAACTATTATAAATATTATAAAGTTAAAAAATTTAATCTCTATAAGCTAAAGTTCAAGTTCAAGTACTAATTACTTTTGTTTGAATGAAAATACTAAATATTTCATTCCGCCGTGTGGAATCGAACCCACAAGCGACTGTATATATTTTTGTGTTGGGTATTTTGTTTAGAAGAGATGTAAGCTGCATCGTGTACTTAAAACATGTCCTGTGTGTCATGGACGCAACTCTTAGTTAATTCAAAGAGCAAAAACTAATTGGTTATAAATGAAAAACAATTTTTAAACTTTCCTCGTTTTTATTTAGTAAACAGTCGCAAATATATTATTGAATAGGTACTTAAAATAGGTATTTACAATAAATGGGTCAATTATACCTACGTAGGTAGAATTCATACACAAACCATTCAAATTAGAAAGCAGATTATATAATACTTAAAAACAATACAAGATGTAATTTATGTTAAGCATAAAGCGAATAATAGACGTAGATTTTCGGGGTAGAAGTTAGTAATATTAACGGAAAAAAATCTAAAGTGTGTTATTCGCCATCATCCAAAGATATGCGAATGCGTATCTCTTGATACGATTTTTTATATATAAAATACGTAGAAAAGATACTAAATCTAGATTTAGATACAGATTAGAGGTCTGGGATCTAAGTCTAGATCTACAAAATATTTGGAAATTCGCATAAATCTTTTGGCAAATAAATTACATCTTATCCTATACTTAAAAATAAAAGGGAATATTTTGAATGTAATACTTTATATGTATTGTCATTTAGTCGCCCTAAATACTAAACGAGAATCATATAAAATTCCAAAAAAATGACTAGAACATATTTAAAAAAAAAAAGGAAATTTCGAAATGCTATCAAAAAATGACAAACGCCACAGTATGGAAAAACAACACATTTATGAAACACAGATGATAAAAAAATAGATATACAAGAGATCAATTTCGAAACAGATAATAATCGAAATCCAAATCCAAGAGATAAAAATTTTTAAATAAAAAAAATTAAAGTACACACAAATTTTGTTTTGGATACTAATTCAGACATAAATACGCCGATTACTCAATAGTTTTAGACTTCAACTTTGTAGGGAGATCCGGGGATGTGGTCGTCTCCCCACTTGACGATGACGATGTACTCCCCCCTGTCCCGGACCACGTACCAGCATTCATAGTTGTTTTTGCCTTTGTGTTTGAGTTGAACTTCGTCGCAGGGCCCCTTGGGTCCGTAGATGCCGACGTAAAGGATATTGTTGCCTGTGAAGAAAAAGCATAACATTAACTTGGACCAGCCGTGGCGCAGAAGCACAAGTGTGAATTCATTCCCACTCGGAAAAATATTTATTATTTTCGCGCAAGGCTTCGAGTTCCGCCCCTCATCATGCAATGTCTCTAGAATCCGGTAGTATAATTTGGCCCATTTCAAGGCAAGAGTGAATAGGCATTATCTAGGTAAGCATGCTCCACCATCGTTCTCATCGGCACTTACCTCTAGGTGAGATAGCGGACAAATATTTACAAAGAGAAAGGAACTGTCTTAACACTAGGTTCCCCTAGGTTTTCTTTAAACTCCGTTTCAAAGGTATCATTGTCACTAATTAATTAAGTATGAATATTTCAATAATTGATTTTAAAAAAGCCCTGCTGAGTTCCTTGCGCCACGCCTGTTCTTAACAGGTCTGAGATATTACCTTTGGCGAACCGGCGATAAATTATTTAACATTCAAAAAATGAATTTGACCTTGATTTTGACTTGTCCCTCTCTAATAAATAAGATGCGACTTTGAATTCCGCCACTCAACACGTAATGTTTCAAAACTGGAAAACTGAGTGTCTGACACTAGATTCTCCCTCCCTATGCGAGAAAACAGTAAAGCTGGAAAAAATATTTCTTCATACCAGCGTCACCGGCGTGCACAGTAAACTGATTGTGCTTGTTCAGATACGCCTTCTTCAGTCCCATGCCCTTGCTGGTAACTTTAGTGGCATCCGACTTGAAGTGCGGTAGGATGGGACCCTGCTTTTGTGCTCCCTTAGCCACCTTTTGGACAGTTTCTACTGTCACCGACGACGTTTCCTGGGCTCCTATTTCTGCTAGATTCTCACCTAAAAAAATAATTTTGGTGAAATCTTTGCTATTGTCTTCACTGTGATATTATTCTCAATAGAGTTTTTAGGGCCTATTAAATACAATAAATAATGTAAAGACGTCATTGCGCAGCAGCAAAGCGACTGATTAAGTTCAATTCCCACTCGAGGTAATCAATTATTGTCATTTCCCAGCTTTGCCAACAACACAACATGTATTTATATACTCGTATATGTATTTATTTATAAAATAAATAGATCTTGATTGCTATAATCTTAATATAATAAATTACCAGCCGCTTCAATCTTGAATGGTGACCCGACTATATGGTGCCCGTTGTACTTCACACTCATGTAGTAGAAGCCAGGGGCGAGAGGTGTGTAGCGAACCTATGGAATAATAACATTACATGTCTAATTACCATATTGCTAACGTGGGCGTATCTAGAGATATTTTCCAGAGGGGCCTGGACTTTAGCTTTGAACAGATCTGTTATTCTAAGAGGATTGTTTTAATTTTCCTTAGCAAACACAAACATTGAGAAACATTGAGAATGACGTATCTTAGGGCTGCATCTTGTAAATTTGATCTGCGTTCGGGGGAATGATGATACGTACTTTATTTTCATTTCCGCACTCTGGTAAACAAATCGTGGCGTTAAACTCCGCCACTCAATACGGAAATAATTAAGAATTGTGTATGAATGACTATCCAACATGTATATATATTTTTAATTTCAAGAAATAGTTCTTTATTCTATATCAAGAAATAAGCCTTCAACTTTATAACATTAGTACCTATAGAAGTATAAATTTCCTTACCTTATAACCTTCTTCAACTTCAGTACAGTCCATAGCGACCCTGGAAGGACCGTCCATGGTGACTGCGAGGATGCCCGCGCCGGCGTTGCAGGTGTCGATGATAAGATCTGTTTTGGCACCTGTTTAGGAAAAACATTATAGTGGGTTTAAATTTTTTAAATAGTTTTAAATATTTTCTTATACTTATATATGTTTAAGCATAATATTCAGTGTTGAGTTCCGCCACTTAACACGCACTTTTTATAAAATTGGTCCGAAAGGGGGATCCGAGTATCTTAACATTAGGTTCCCTCTGTATACCACTAGCGCTGATAAAGCATGAAGTAAAAAAAATACAATTGTATGTTGCGAGTGTCAAATAGAATTTTAGGTAACCTAGAGCTGTTTTTTGTACTTTCATCATTTGTTTGAATCCCTCTTTAAATAACCTTGTCTGAATGAAACAAAAATATTATCATTTGTTTATATTCTCTTACCAGTCTTAACGCTGCCAAGGCCTGGTCCATGGGCGTGAACTGCAGCTGGGTCGGCGTCATCTTTACCAACCTACGTGATAAATAAAGATTTAGAACAATTTTAATTTAAATATGATTGTAGTCATAAAAAGTATGTGTAGTCTTTAAATATGATGGTGTACATCAACAATTAAATAATAATTATCCTTTTGAATAGTCAACTTACTTAAAAACGTCAGTAGTACCAGTCCTTCACGAATCCACCACCGGCACAGACATAAATCACCAAGGAAATAAATAAATTCTTATTTTATTTTTATATGTATTAATTTTTATTTCTATCCTATCTACCTTAATTCTCAACGGTGAAGCGGGAATATGGACACCGTTAAATTTGACATTAATGTTGTGAACACCGTTCTCTCGTGGCATGAACCTGATGCTGTACTGATCCCCGTCGATGTTCTGGATGAAGCAGTCGTCGGTCTTGCCGGATGGTGAAATTATCTGCAGGCAAAATGCAAATTATTTCTCAAAAAAAAGACTAAAGACCTCCTTGCTCAACCACACCACAAACCCCAAATACCAAACCAAAACAATCTATTCCCTGCATACGAGTATATCTGGTATCAAGTCTGTAACGACACGAAATTCCTTTCTTTTCACCCTTCTATCACTTTTTTTGACTGATACCCCGATCCTATTAATACTTTCTGTCGAATTTTGGAGGCAGATTTTGGTGTGTTGAGTGGCGAAACTCAATGCCGCGCTTTGCCCCGTTACCGGAGTTTCCATTTTCATTTCCTCGGGTGGGTATTGAACCAACAATAAATGATACCTTATAAAATATACCCCCGATACTAAATAATAATAATAATAATAACTAAAACAATAGACACAGATTTATCCCCCTACAATGTAGGTACAAGTGTTGCCCTATTAATTTTTATAAGGCATCGCGAAAGTGAACCTACTATCCATCGTCCGGCATCAAATATTAAGCAACATGATTTATGCGTGAGCGGTCACGTGCGGTCAGCTACGTTTTATTACATTTTTTCTATGGAAATAGTAAATCGCAATGTGTTCGTATTATCGGCTTTTTGTTGGTTATATATTTATGTTTTGAGGATTATTATACACATGATTGTTATGGGTTCGTATTCTCATTCGATAGAATGAGGTATTCTTTGGCTTTGGAGTGGAGTTTTACAATTCAACCATAATCTTACAATTCGTTATTTCATTTACATTAAAATACTTACTAAAATATCTTTAGATATGTATAGGATTTGTGGATGAAAATAATTAATTTCTTCGAGTGGGAATCGAACCCACAACCACCGCTACAGTCAGACGAGGTCCCACAGCGTGCACATTACAAACGTAGACTCCACCAAAGGAATACAAAGAGACTATAGTTCAATAGTATTTGAACAGTAGCGTCCATCGATCATAAATCCCTAATAACATGACGTCCCCGACGGATATCTCGTTCTCACGATAAATCAAAGTGACCCTTGCTTATTGCCTAACATACTGTCTGTACTGGGCGATGGGCGCGCGAAATATATACTCATTTTCTATAAGTTTTTAATTTATTTTGATTTACGCAGATAGTTTATTTAACTAGCATTTGAAGCCAGGCCAGCTGAGCAAGAACATACGCGTGCGATTATAAACGACTGGTTGTGGTTGTTGGTTCGATTCCCACTGGAAGAGATGATATATTTAATAATGCCATTTCCTCGCTCTGGTAGAGAGGCGTTGAGTTCCGCCACTCAACTTATAATGCTTCATAAACTCGCGGCCTGGCTTCATAGGCAGAATCCGAATAGTGAAAGTCTTCAAAGATTTGTATTTGATTAATAGAGTTGTGTAATTAATGAATAAAATAACAGAAAATCCAAATGAAAATCGAACTCGCGTGTACCTACATAATTATGTGATTCAAACTATTATTTCTTTAAATGAAGTTTCGCAAACAATTTTATATATTAATCGTTGAATGAGCACAGCTAATATAGAGCCGAGATGAATTCAATAATTAATTATACAAAAAGATTCAACATTGCAATATATTTTTAATTAAAATTGTGTCATAGTTGGTTGTTTTACCCACCATAGTTCTAGATTCGATGTTTCACTCTAGAGAATATTTGCTGTTATTATTTCCCCTCAGTGTAAATAAAGAAACAGCAATATTATGATCCTCCATCTTTAAAATATCACTTTAAAACTATGTATTTTAAAATTATTTAGAAAGAACTAGTAGCCTATCAAGCTAAACAAACTTGAATAATAAACTCACTCTGCCATCCAAACTGCCTTTAGCGCCGTTGAGCCTGATATAGAACTGCGTGGGCTTGTCCACTTGGGCGGAGTCCGGGAACTGGGCGACTTCTAATAAGTGCGCATCACCCACTGCTGGGGATATGTACACCTTGAAGGGTGAATCTGGTATGTGCTGCTCGTTGAACTTGAGGCCGATACGGTATTCACCTGGTGATGAGAGACGGTGGTAAGATTATAGTTGAAGTATCTAAGTCACTTGATTAAGAGTTGTTAAGTGTTTTTTTTTCGGTCGTAATTGATCTGGCGCAGGAGCAGTAAGCAGAGCGCGATGGTTGTGAGTTCGATTTCCGATAGGGGGTAAGAAATATTCATTGAAATATTTTAATTTCCTCGCTCTGGTAACGAAGCAAAGCGTTCCGAAACTCAACACATGATTCGCGACTTCGGTGGTAATTGAGGAACGGAGTATCTGAACGAAGTGAATGAAAATATAAAATATTTCATTTTTTCGAGTGGGAATCGAACCCACAACCTGTCGCGCTTATAACCGCATGTTTGTGCCCTTGTGCCACGACTGGGCTATAGGTTTTGTGGGTTATATAAAATATTTTTCATTTTGCAGAACACCTGTAGTATTAGACAAACATATGTTTTTCATAAGGATTAAACGTTTACTGCACATCTAAAGCCGAACTTCCGACAAATGAAAACAAGAGTATCATACTTAAATCTAAAAAAAACCGTCGAATTTCTATAAAAAATGCGAACAAAAACCGAATTTGAATTGCATGTGGTGGTTTTTTGCGGACGTCACTCAATCTTTAGCAGACTAACGATACAATATTTCTTATATAAAACAAGAGTTGAGGAAATTTAAATTTTTCCCCGATGGTTTTTTTACGTCGACGTGCACCTTCGTGGTGGGCATATTGTTACGGGTTCATTTGCATGGGGTCTTTGCATTTTTTAGCCATGTTTTTCGGTGATTGGACAAAAAATGCTTAGTTTTTTTCCATTTGTATACGTTTTTTGTTTTAATTTATTGTATTGGCAATGTATGGGGTTGGTGCTACTGTTGTTTGGATTTGTGTGGTATTTTACTAACATTTTCATATTATAATTGTATGATGTTAGTTGTAATATAGACGCCGTCTTGGCGCAGCGTACCACTGGACAGTGTGTGACTGTGAACGTGATGTTAGTGGATTCGATGTATGTATGTGGAATAAAGAGCGAAACCAATAATGATATACTATTAGAGATTACTTATTTTATAAATATGAATCTTCTAACTCAAAATTACTGGCAATGTACTAAATAATAATTAAAGTATAACTTAATGTATAACTTAACATACGATTATAATCGATTCAACCTATACCCAACGTTTATTTAATCCACAGTTAACCAGAAACAGTAGAACTGACCAATCAAATCGTCAAATAATGATGTAGACCTCATGCAAAGCGGAGGTATTGACAGGCTACAGGTTCGATGTCCGGGTCGCTTCCGCCTGTCTTCAATTATATTAGTAAAAAAACAAAGTTTTTGGGCAGATGTGCATTTTATGAATTAGAAATATGAAATCCTATCATTCCTACATAGAAAGGGAGTTTTTAATTCTATCCTTCACTTCGCGTCGTTAAGTTCCGTCACTCAATAAGACAAAACGTCTCGAAAATTTAACGGCAAGTGGGGAACGGAGTGTCTTAACATTTGTTCTTACCAACTCTGCTTTGCGGGAAAAGGCAAAGATAACCTAGCGTTTATACATTCCATTCTACATTGTATGTTGGAAATTGACTTTCATAATTTATTCTATCAGAGTGGGAAATGGAACTACATATTTCCCCCAATTTGAATTGATCTGAAAATCAATCTATCGTCGGATTCTGCGACTGCGACACTGGCATTGCTAGATGGCCTTTTAACCAGAATACCAAAATAGAGAGATACTATTTTACGAAAGTTCACAACTTTCTGCCTTATTTTCTTTCGAAATCTCTAATCTACTTCTAGATGTAAAAATTATAAAGCTTTACAAAGAAAAAAATCTCATTAATTTAAGTAAAATGAATAAATATAAATAGACAACATATTTAACTTCTAATAAAGGAAATCACAAATTATAATGGCCATATTAAGAGAGGAAGTTTGTGTCTATTATAGTTTAAAGGTCGGTAATAATAGATTATAATTAAAATTACTAATTGAAATTAAATGTAATGTACATTTCAAGGTGACAAGCAACGTAAAAAACTAAATCGGATAAAAAATAAGGTGTAATTAAATTATATTAGAATTACAATTTTTATTTAATTATTTAGATTTTAAGATCTAACAAATTGTTATTATAGGAAAAGCGCAATTTTGAGTTCCGCTACCTGAACCTGAACCTGAATAGTCATAATGGAAACAGAGTGTCTTAACACGAGGTTGCCCGTGCTAAGTTCGGGAAACAGCGTGAAGCTAAAAAAGAACGCATAGATCGTTATTTTATATAATATAGTTTATATAGTTAAACTATCGCAAAAATTAAATAAACACATATAAAGTATAGTTAGAATATTTTCATCCTATATAATGCCACTTATGTCATGTCAAATTTCAACGTAACATTTATTGTGTAAATTGTAGATAATAATTAAAAATAATTTATGTATAGTTTTAAAACATTTATAATAAACTGAAAAATATAATAAATAATTTTAATTATAAAATATATAAAACAGATTATAAAATCAGCGATACAAATCGGCAAGCATTGATTTAAAAGGAATTTGCCCTCAGAATGGTCTGTATAAATGAATGGGTAAGATGAAGCCGCCGCTTTGACGGCATGCGCCCGCGCCGCCCGAATACTTACTTTTTTATCTTATTCATAGAAATTTTAAAGAAAGTTCGCTTGTTTTTTTTGTTTGTTTGTTTGGTAAAAGTATTTTGACCTATATATATTTTTGAGGAGCGTTTCGGAAAGATTCTATAATATTTTTTGCTAGTTTTTAGTAAAGAATTAAGCATTTGAAGTTTAACGGCACAAAGTCCGAATGTTGATGCATTGGTTGCAGCTTCAATTGGACTCGAGGGGTTATTTATTTCCATTTCTTTGCTTTGGTAACAAGGCAAATGGCGGCGTTGAGTTCCACCACTCAATAAGAAATGTTTCGGAAATTGGCCGAAATGTGAAATGAAATAATTTGACATGAAAATTATAGTTAGTGCCAATTCTTTAACAAAGTCTTTCGTGGGGACTTTTACTTTAACAGTAAAGTAGTGTGCATTTAAAACGTAATTTCCGATACGTTGGCTGTATATATGTATAGTTCATGTTTTCTCTGTAGTATAGAAATGTTATGAATTGCAATGTGTAGGTATGTTGTAATATGTACGAACTGAGCCAAAAATATTTATATCGCTCATTTAGTGAAACGGTGACGTAAATACACTTCTTTAGACAATAGTAAATAAATAAATCAATGTATGAATAATGGAAGGGCTATTTATAAACTAAGATTGCGTCGCCAAAATATTAAAAAACTGAAAACACCTCATTGTCGTACCAAAAGATCGTTTTAATAACCAAAAACCCATCACCTTACACATTATTCCAAACAAAATCAGCACAACTTAAGTCATTACTCGAAACAGTCAAGAAATTTCTAATCACGGTACACTTATGAAGTATCCAAAGACAAAAAGGGACCGCTTCTTTGTCGGGTGCGGCCATTTTTTTTCTCATCGTCCAAACACAATGGGCTGGACACAATGGGTTGGACAAATTTAGTCCTGAAGCTGAATTCCTTGCCACTGGTGTTTAAAAGTCATTTTAATTGACCGCCGGTCGGCTGCATGCGGAAAAAAGAGTATAATTCGAGACAACGCGCTATGATGGAATGTCGGGACGCTTACAATTCTGTTTTGTTTTGATTATTTATAATGATTAATATTTTTTAAATATTTGGGTGGTGTTTTTTTTTTCGTTTGTTTTTATGTTTTATTTATATATATATGTATTTGCGTTTATACTGAAGCGCGATGAAAAGATTTACGAATTTGGTGTTGGTCTTTTAATACTATCTGCCTATGTTTTACATCTGCCGGGTGGAGTAAGAAACATAATATTCCCGCGCTAAAAAGTAGTAGGTAAGGACTATCATTAGTATTTTATTACTATAGATTAACACTTTATCATTAACACAAGTTTGCACAATTTTCAAGTGTTCAACAGCGGAAGTCAACGCCGCGCTTCCTCATGTCACCAGGACGCAGTAAAAAATGATTCATCCTATCAAGAGAAAATCGAAGCCACTACTGTTGCATCACTTTAAACAGTCAGACTCTGTAGTAATTCGCAATGACAACCTTCTTTAAACACCTTTATTATTTATTAAATTAATTTTGTAAAAAAAAAAAAGAAAAACTCAAATGATTATTATATACAGAATGTTTCAGGTGACGAGCCGGAGGAATTTTATCCCAATTATATTGAAAGGGCACAATTATTATTGATAATATTGATGGGTTATTTATTATAAGATTATTATGAAAAGAAAATGACAGGTTGTATAAAAAATATTTAACTATATAATAAAACATTAAAGTAAATAATAAAATTTGGTTCCGGGTTCATTATCGCTATTAGTATATTGGAATAAAAAAGTTGATTATCAATATTGAAAAGAGGTACTGTTGAGTTTGTTGGCGGGTTTTCTGAGAACTGCCCTCCGAGTCGGTAGCAGATTTGTGTTCATTCGACGATTCAAAAGTATTTGAAAAATTCTGTGTCAAATTAAAACTTGAAACTGGGGAACAGAGTGTCTTAATACTAGGTTCCCAGATTTCCTCTGCCAACTGCCTCTGCCTCTGCAGGATACAAGGAGCCGTTGCCTTGTTACCAGAGAAAGGAAATGGAAATATCTAAAATATTTCACATACTCGAATTAAAATCGAATCGAACCCACAACCTAAACATATTAAAAGCTGTTAATTACTATAACTCAAAGACTATTAACTCAAAAAGTCGTTAATGTGTATGTTAAATACAGTTCAGATCTTAACGTGTTGTAGGTAATATGCAAATTGTGAAATTAGCAAACCTAATACTGTCCCGGCGCGATTTAAACTGTGATTACTTGCAGCTGACGCCGTTATTGTTACAGATTGCATTTAAAATAACTATTTAACAGTCAGTATATGGGGCCGTTGTGGTGCAGTGGAACAGACACTAGCAATACAATGACTACAGGTTCGATCCTCACACGTGGCAAGAGTGTCTACACACTAGAATTTTATAAGGATAGAGAGTAAAATTGTTTTTTAATAAACTAAATATAAACAACATTTTATTTTATAACAAATTTTACGACTATAGTAGACTATAGCAAAACTTTGTCACTATAATGTTATTTTGGTTATATTTTGATAAAAAATGCTACTGCTGGAATGACGTTAGTGGCTAATAAGGCGTTAGTTGCCAGTTAAGGAAATGTTTGTCAAAAAATATTTATGTTAAGTTATACTATCTGAGAAGACGAATTCTTTAAATGGCGAAAAGTAAATATCGAAATGAAAAGGTTGTATATTCGTATAATAAAACGGGTTATAAGATAAGTTCTAATAGTCCAGTTTGCATTTAAGGCTAGGTTCTACTGATTTACCAAATTAGTAAAACTATAGAAAGTGAAAAAATTAAAAGTCGATAAAGGAGTCAAGTCCTTTAGGATTTATCAATAATTCGTATTTTTTTTACTTAGCCCAAAATACACAAGATGAAAGTATTCTATCCTTGGCGTGACCCCCATTCAACGTGACATTTCCGAAAGTGATAACTGCTCGACTGGCACGTTCGGACCGCCGTGATCAAAGAACAGAACAGACCACAATATTACACTTAAAATTGATGAATCGTTAAAATCGTCGACTGAAATATCAGATATGGAGCGCTAAATTGAACCAATTACGTACAAATACAAACAATGACTTCATAAAATTTCTCCACGAAGTCCTCAGCCCCGAAGACTTATGACGAGGATTAGCAAAAACGTTTATCGTAAATTCGAGTAATCACCGACCGAAAACGCGACAGCTATTATTACTTAACAAGAAAAAAACAAAACAATTCAAGATGAAATAAGACAAGACAAAAATAATGAAAGAAAAGACAAAATAAAATATATGAAAAAAAAAACAAAAACTTTAAAAAATCGATCTGTCAAAATGGTTCGCGGTATATTTCGCCGTAGCTCCGGTCAAGCGGGCCTCCATTGGTTGGGCAGCGCATGGGCGTGGCTCACAATCGTATAACTTATAAGGCACAAGCCAAGTGATTTATTTATGAAGTGCATTTCAGTGTTTATATTGTTTTTTTGTGCGGAGCCCTACGCCGGGGCCCCGCGGGGCGCCGGGGCGGACGCCGCGCCGATACGACGATAACGTGTCTCCAAATGAATTATAACATGTATACAATACTGGAATATGGACGCGTGGAGATCATATCGGTTTATATTTTGAATTTTTGAATTTCTCACTAATTATTATCATAAGGCTTATAAATTCTTTTGATGGAAGAAAGAATTGTTTTGTTAATAATGAAAAATGCATCGCTGGAATTATTACAGATCATAATCAATATTGCCTTATTAGGTAATATACAATTATCAATTATATTTATTGCTATCCTTTGTAAATGTAAATATTAATGAATTAATAATTATAAACATTTCAGAAAATTATTACTTCAATGTAAATATACTTTTAAGGTTTAGCTGGCTAAATTACACGTTTACAACACACAATAGAGGTCTATTAGCTCCCTTAATAAAAAGAAACGTTTCGGAATACAAATAAAGAAAATGAAATGAGAATGATAAAAACACATCAAAAGTAGAGTGGGACTAATATAAAAATCTATATTAATTAATTCAATTCAAATGTTACCTGGCTCATCAACCTTGTACGAGACATCGCAAGAACCATCCCTTCTATCCTTAAAGTCTATCTCAGCTTTGCTAGGACCCTCAAGAGATATAGCTAGCTGACCAGCACCAGCCTCCCTGGTCCATACGTTAAACTCGTTGAAGCGACCTGCCTCTCCCCTCTCAAGGCCTGCTCCACCGGCCTTGACCAAATGAGCTCCGGAGTCACGGAGAGGTCCCACTGTGAACTGGAAGGGTGATCCTGGGAAAGAAATTGTATTATGAGATAGATTAATTTGTGTCCATTATATATAGATATACATATAATAATTGGATAAGTAAACCTTATTTCTTGGTAGTTTGCTTTACTTTACTCTTAATAAAAAAATCAAAAATAAAACCATCGTTAGTAGAATAGAAACTAAATATCACTTATTGCTAGATTTCCAGAAAAAACTTACCGGGAATATGGATTTCCCTATATTTGACAGACACGGTGTGGACACCCAACTCCTTAGGAACGAAATGGACGGAGTAAAGACCATCTTCCACCTCTTGGATCTCTGCATCTTCAGATACTCCGCCAGGACTGGTGACGGTTGCGGCCAGATCAAATGATGTAATACCTAAAAGAGACATTTTCTTTAGCTTTCGCTTGTTTTCCAATAGCATTTTTGAAAGTACTACAAGAAAGTACCTAATTTCTAAACCAAAACCAAAGAGTTATGTTGGATTTGTGATTAGAATACATGTTTATATTATGTAGATGTATGCAAATGTTAATCTTTACGTAAAATATTGGAAAATATTAGCTATTTAATAATTTATATCACCTACTTATATGAGGATACGTGGAAAAAATGCTCCACATTCATATATTTAAAATAGAATTATAATTTTCATCCCCTCGCTCAATAAAAAATACAGGACGATGAAAAAATGAAAGTACGTCAGTGGGGTTAGTTAGGAGCTAAATATGTATATTGACCTATTAAATAATACGTGATATGTTTAAAAAAATATAAAGCATTATATATTTAAAAAATATATATAATAATAGTTTATGATAAAATCACCTGTTTTTTATATAGGTATATTTTGTATTTCACAACTTCATGCTTTTCCTCTATAGCAGTTCCGTGTATTCCATGTGGGGAATTCTCCAATTCACCAAATTTTTGAGGCATAGCGTACGTTGAGGCGGAATTCAACACCGCGCTTTGCCTCGTTGCCAGAGTGAGGAAATGAACATATTAAATATCTCATTCTCCCGAGTGGGAAACGCACTCACAACCTTCGCGTTTACAATCGCTGGCTTGTACTGCGCCACGGTGGATACGTTTAAATAATAAATTTCCTCAAATGGGAATCAAATTCACAATATCGCGTATAGGTACAATTATACGGTGTGATGGACTACAACGTTTTTTTAGTAGGTATATCTATATAAATACTTAAAAAATTTTGAAAATATATCAATTTTTAAATTTCGGTAAGAAATAATAAATATGAGTAAAATGTTACTTTATATGATTTATCTGGTTAAAATACCTGTCTTTTTAATGTATCGAAAAAGTGAGCGAGTAATATTTTATCACGTTTCCTAATTATTCAGAAACAATATTCGTAAGTGTATAGAATTCAAATAGGAGAGGAATTTAAAAACATATAATTCCTATATAATATGTGAAGATTTCTTCTTTATAACAAAAATGTCTTTACTAAACCATGTAGATCCATATCTATTTAATGAATATCTTTTTATTTGACTCAAATTATACAACAAAAATGGTAAACAATTTTAAGATCATCGGTTCAAATCCAACAAAAAATAAAAAGTATATTTCAAATAGAAAACATTTATTCTAAGGAGTATAAAAACTTCACGTTCCATAGTGTGTTGTTATACATTTTCATCGCATCATTGTCTCTCACTTAGTGCCATAATGTATGTCATAGCGGAATTTAACATCGATTTGAATATAAACATTGCCTCATGTCAGTGGGAATCGAACCCAAATATTTTGAAATTTTCTAACTATGTCATGATGGTGTTAATTATTTGCGCATAAATAAAATAGATATTCCATATACCTAACATGATCTTTTTAAAGGACCAATATAATTCGCCTTTTTGTACTTGATAATGTATGTTTGGTTAAACGCTGTAATCTCAGGAAATACTGGTTCGAATTGAAATAATATTTACGTGTTAGAAAGTCATCAAGGAAGGCTTGTATTATATTACACCACGTTAATCGTTTCCATGTTCATCGCACCTGGGCTGCGGTCAGACCCCAGATGATGATGAAGATGCGAGTGTAAGCTGGTGTTTCATAAAATACCTCTGTCTTGTGAACCCAATATATATACTCCAATTTTAACCTATTTTTAGACGGATTTCCCTGTTGAGTGTGGGAGACAAATGCTGCCAAAGGTTTTTCTTACAAGCAAGCAAAAGAAAAAATATTTTAATAATCATCCACCTAAGCAGGAACGAAACTGATTAACATTAAAATATTTTATGCTGAAAACTAACTCATTTTTAATAGTTAACATTTAAAAGTATTGTATAAAAGTTCAGTTATTAACCATTATATTTACGAACGAACATTTTAGATTTTTTTTAAAAATGATTATTGAACTGACTGACTGACCGTCAACACGATGTGGGTTTAATTTTCACTTTGACGTTGAGTTGCGCCACCCAACACTCAATGTTCCAAAAATTGAACGGAAACAGGGAAGATTTACTATACGTGACACTGACAGATTATTTTGCGCCTGTCATCGCAAAATGAGACCATTAAAAAAAACAGGGAAGGTTTGTCATATCATTCTAATTTCTCTGCTTATCCTGCTATATGCGGGATACAGCGTGAAACTAAAAACAAGTACATACCAGGCATTTTGAAAGTAAGTTTGCAGTTGGTGCCAACTTCAGTGAGAGGCGCGGGGTCGCGTTGCCTCTGGATCTTCTCGCGCTGGCGATTGCTGCCTTCACCGGTAACCTAAGTAAATATACAAAAATATTAATCATATTATTATATTTTATTTGATAAGAAAATAATACAAATAAGAACAGCAACAGACTGTAAACTATATGGTTGTAAAATCTTATTTGGAGGAGTATTTCAAATATTTTATTTATCTATATATATAAAATCGAAAGGTCACTCACTCATCACGAAATCTCAGAAACTACAAGTGCTAGGAATCTCAAATTTTGCATAGGAGTTACTTATAGGACGTAGGTGCTCGCTAAGACGGGAATTGGCAATATTCGACTCCTAAGGGGATGAAATAGGGGTTGAAAGTTTGTATGGATTTTTTTTTAAATCGCCACCGATTTTTATAAGATTTGAAATTTAAACTCTTAAAATTATTTCATTGAACACGTGTTTCATAGTTTATCCTAATAAACCTAAAAGTGCCTAAGTAAATCCTAATTCACCCCTAAAAGTGCAAATAAGCGGGCGAAGCTGCGCGCGTCCGCTAGTATTTAATATATTTTCATTTTGCATCTCTCGCGCGGCGTTGAGTTCTACCATGAAGCTGAAAAAAGTAAATAATCACTAAATTCAAGAAGAATACCGTGCTCTACGTGCTTTGCAGCTTCACGCTCTTTCTTACAGGCATACCTGCAGGGCAGGCAAGTGGAATCGAATGCCAGACACGCTCTTACCCATATTCCGCCAAACTTTCGAAACATGTTGAGTGACATAACTTAACGCTGTGTTTGGTCTTCTTAACAGAAGTAGATAATTAAAGTAATTCATTCTTCCGAATAGGATTCGAACTCGATGTATTTTAGTCGAACGATGTCGAGTCATGATGGCCTTAATTATTTATTCAAGTATAATGTTTTTAACATGTTAAATATTTATATATATTGTATATATTTTAGAAAATATACCTTGACAGTGAAAGGAGATCCTTCAACGTGGTGATCAGCGAACTTCAGGTTGACAATGTAGTAACCTGGTTCTGTCGGTTTGTAGCTGATAGCTAGTACGCCATCTTTGCTGTCTGCACACTGGATCTCAGCTTTGCTTGGACCTGTTTATTAATTCAATTTCAATATATTTTTTAAATTAAGGATCTTGATTTTTAATATTATTTTAGCTTCATTCTGTATCCCGCATATAGCAGGTAAACAGAAGGAATCTAGTGCCACAGTCAAATGTGTGTCTTCTGATAAATTATAAAGAACAAAAAAGTTGAAACAATTTTGCATCAGTTGCAAACTGATACAAGTAATAGAGGAAGTATTTTTTTACCATTTCGACCACCTATAGCATAGCCTAAAATTATAACGTTTCGGACATATTGGACATTAAACACAAAACATTCAATGCCATTAAATATATAAAAAAGCTCTTTTATATAAAATATATAATTATAAAAATTACCTTCAATAGAAAGAGAAAGACCACCATAACCAGCATTCCTTGTGTCCACGCTGAACGTGTTTTCACCATGAGTCTTGCCCTCTTTCAAGGCGGTCCCGGAAACCTAAAATTGTACATCTTCATTCTAGTTTTTTTAAATAAAGAACGGTAGACAGAGAGAACCTAGTGTTAAGTGACTCCGCTCTTCACTTTCCAGCAAATTTCCGAGACATTGCGTATTGTGAGACGGAAATAAACGTCGCACAAAAAGCAATACCTCGAAAATTCTACGGATATTCGAGGTAATCCGTGTTGTAGCATTTCCGAGGCATTGCCTACTTACGAGAGCGAGGAAAATGAAATTAATTAATAATTCATTTCACCGAGTGGAAATCGAACCTACAGTCGTCTCGTTTTCAGCCACCCGCTTGTGCCATCTAGCTGTTATAGTGTACGTAAAATAAAAAACTAATATGTCCCTGTCCTCTGCTACGCACATGCTGACCACTTATGATTGCATTACATAAAATAGGTATGGAGCCAAATACAATTTTTACAATTTCATACGCTTGATATTAGGCAAATGTTTGAGTATCCGACAATTGTTAGGTACAATGAAGTCTTCGAATTGTTCAAATTTTACATACCTTAACTTTTTTAGCGTCACCAACTTCCTGTTCTTGGACGGTGATGTTGAATGGAGAGTTCTGAATATGCACACCCATCTTCTTAACGGACACGATGTGTTGTCCAGCCTCACGAGGCGTGAAACTGATACCAATGTTGCCAGAGGGCAGCCGTTTTAAGAAGCAAGGCTCTTCAAGACCAGAAGGCGCCTAAAACGAATATTACATAGTGAATACATATTAAGTTCACATAACAAATAAAACATTAATATTTTAAAATTTACTACACAAAGGACAACCTAACTAGCCTCGTGAGTAAGAACTGAGTACCTATGTGTATTTTTTAGAATTACTCTCGCAATTGACAGAGTAGGTGGAACTGGGAACCTAATGTTAATACACTATCAATTGTAGGAATGGCCTTATTATGATACTTCCATTCCCCACTTTCCGCAGAATTCTGGAGGCATTAAGTGTAGAGTGGCGGAACACAACGCCTCGCTTAGTTTCATTACCAGAGCCAGTAAATAAAAATATTCAGTATTTCATTTTCTTGCGTGGGAATCGAGCCCATAACCTGTCGTGTCGACAGTCACACACTTGTACCCCTGCACCATTACCTTAATGAATAAATTAATATTTAAATTATGGTGCAAAACTACCTGAATAGAAGCGTTGAGGCTTCTGATGTCATTGTCATTAACTTTTCCTGGTAGAGTCACCTCGCTACAGCTACCAACGGAGATCTGATTTCTCTTACGACCTTCACCTGTAACCTGAACAAAAGTATACATTTAAATATTACATTCAAAAGAAATTTGACTTCACGAGTATATTGTAAATACTGGCTACTTTAAGGTCCATTAAAATTAATTAAATTAAAAAGCAAAGCAAAGCATTAATTAAATCTGAACATACGATTTTAAATTATCTTTTAGTCTACTAACCTTAGCAAGGAAAGGTGATCCCTTAATGTGCTTGTCTCCAAACCTAACGGAGATTTTGTACTCTCCGGGAGCTGTGGGGAGGTACGACACTGCGACAGTGCCGTCTTTGTTGTCGTGGCAGGTGATCTGAAATTATTGTTTTTACATTCATAAAAAGAAAAATGTTCCCACTTTTCTCCGCATGACAGGGTAGGCAGAGAATAACTTAGTGAAAAGACACTTTCCGTCAAATTTTCGATATACTCGTATGGCATGTTAAGTGGCTCAACTCAATGCCACGCTTGGTCTATCATAGCGAAGAAATGAAAACATTTTTCAGGCACATTCCAATCACACTAAGTAGTTCATATCAACGTTACAACAGTACATGAAGAAAATCACCTCAGCTTTGCTGGGACCCTCAACAGCCATGGACAAACCACCAGCACCGGCACCCTTGGTGCTGATGGTGAACTGGCTAGGCTCCCCGCTCACGCCGTTGATGAGACCAGGGCCGTACGCCGTTACGTAGCCCGAGGAGATGGCGTCCACGTGGAACTTGTAAGGTGATCCTAGATCAGAAATAAGATTAAATCTTCATATTAAGAGTATTTCTGTTTAAAAATATATGAATATTACTTTTTCTTGGAGAATGTATAAACATTTTAACTAAGCGGGATTCGAACACGCGCTTCTTGGAATTTATCGAAGACTTTAATTACTAAGACACACTACGACACACGTTCACGGTTTCTAAAAATAAAACGACAATCCATAATTTGAAACGAAATATTTTTAAATAAAAACATATTTTTCGTTAATGTGCACAAACCCGTGAAAATTAAAACTTATGTAAGAAATTTCACAAATATTATTTAATTAATTACCTTGTACGTGTTCCCCATTATATTTCACGTAAAGTTCGTGAACACCTTCCTCCCGAGGATCGTACTTGATGCTGACTGTACCATCCCGGTTGTCCTCTATGACGGGCTGATCAACGTGGCCGCTTGGCATCTTTACTTCCGCTGGAAAATAATATATTTAGATTGTAATCACTATAATAATATAATATAAAATTATTAATATAAGGGAAAAAAGGTAAAAAAACAAGACCATTAATATAAAATGGATGCTCATGAGATATTAAAATTGATTCGTCAATTATGACAATATAATTAAAGAACTATTCTTAATTTATTAAATCCACTTAAATTACAAAAAATATAATCTATAAAATAAATCAATCATAAAAGTATTTTCCCCTATCATCTCAAAAACCAACCTTTTCTCGTATCAATGTGGTAAATGGTGATGAAATTAAGCGGCGTATAGGACAGTCCTAGACCAGTTTTGTTGAACGTTATCTTATGAGCTTCAGAAAACACTATAGGCTCTACCTCTTTATCAACTTCTGACACTGAGAAATATTTCTTTTTGTTATCAAAATAGAATACGGATACGTCGTTCCAGTTAACTTCCTTCTCGTTGCCACCAACGATAGAGTTCCAGAGTCCAGACATAAAAGCCATTTAGGTGCTATACCTCCAACTCTTCAAATAGCAAGCTTGTATTGTATTATAGTGTGGAGTGTGATTATATATTGGGCATGTTTTTTTCTGTTATGTTAGCTGTACTGTAGTTTATTAATTGTTGTGAAATTTAATATTGTTTATACGGTGGGTTTGGTGAGTGACGAACCCTTAAATATCTATATTTTTAAAGAAAATTGAAGCCTAATCTCCGTGATTTCAAAATAATCACATTAACGATTTATTAGGTATATGTGTAAATAATCAACCAATTTTTCCTAAACATACTGTTAATAATGTTAAATAAATATTTAATAACAAATATCCAACCGGGCGAAGCCGAATTTCAAATCGGCTTTTTAAGTCTTACGATTTTTTATTTATACATACTTTTCGACTTTTGACCATTAATTAATTCTATTGGTAGATTAGAATGAAACTTATTTTTTTCTCTGTCGGTATGTTTGTTTTACAATTTACATTTTATTTTTATTAATTTCACAATTCAAAATAAAATGAGCAAAATAAATTTCAATTTACAAAAAAGAATTGATTTCTTATATTCAACTAAGTATGCCATAAATTAGAATATTTCAACAGAATATCACCACGTATTTCTGAATCCATAAGTTACGCCATCTAAATTATGAGTGCTATTACGTCGTGACGTCGTTACTACGTCTCGGGCCCGTGTCGCTGGATATAAACATAATCGCGGCTGAATTTATAAAATATATAAAATGTTCTGTTTATGAGATAGTTTTGTCATTAAAAATCATAAAAATAGTTGGCAGCGCGGTGGACGCGCCTTCACATTTAAATTAAGGTGCTGTTACATGACGCCGAGTGATCCGGGATATTTTTGTTAACGAGATATTTCTTTCAATATCAATATGGTCCTTAAAAAAATAAGAGTTTTTCAACATAAAACATTAATAAGATTAATGTAATGAGTATAAGCTCGATATGATTCTGGAACTTAAATATTAAACTTAAATATTAAATTTCAGCATCCTTTGAAGCTATGCAGTCACCTGTAAGTAATCTATATATTTATATTTATGCATCATTAAAAAATCAATAGGTTGGATTCCTTTCTATCTGCTTTATAGTTGGAGAAAGTTAGAAAACGGAGCGTCTTAGTGAAAAGATGGAATATATTGTTATTTTTTACACCACAATTCCTGTCCTTCCTTACCAATTGATTAATATTAAGAGATTACTTTTATAGATAATATTCAAGTTTTATGTTTTTCTTAAGTTCTTGTGAATTATATATTTCTAACCTTAGTGTGTTAAATAAAGAGGTTTTGTGTTTATGATATCGATTTTATATTTTGCACTCTATATAATCGGATTGTAGTCCTACAAACTTCATATAAACTGTTTTTTATTACAAGAAATCTAAATGCGCCGATATTTTCTATGTACCGTATACAGGGTGGAAGAGGCAGCGCTTCTTTTACTGAAACTGCATATAGGGTAAAATATTTCAAACCCAGAATTAAAAAAAATAATCAAGGTACCTCAACGGTTTGGACGTAGGATTTTTTTCTCATTTCACGATTTTTATCCATACCTGTATTTCGTGTCACGCACACATACGTATGCGACGTTGCCGCTTTGACAGGTAAGTGTGTGCGTGCCTATATTATACTTTACAAATGGCGTTTTATTTTAAAACGATAATTTTATTATTTATTTTGTTTGAAAAAAAAACTTTTTCATTTTTGAGAATTATTTTTTTTCCGAATTATATTAGGCTTTTATAGAATAGTTAAAACTGTGGTTTCATTTAAAGTGGCGCTGACAATTCCACCCTGTATATGTGTACGTAATGGCGCCGTTTCCGCCCGTTGACAATTTGACGGTCGGCGTGTGTCAGCGCGCCTAGGAAACTGTATTTTGTCGATAATTAATGACGTGTAAAATGATTTAACGGTACAACACTATTTTTCATGTGTTTAACTTTGAAACAGATAATAAAATATTCCACTGTCACTCTAATGTTTTTATTGTTAAATATGAATTGATATATCATCAAATTTCCGTTATGGTATAGTTTTAATACAGTAACGTCATGAGTTGACATCTCTTCAGAATTAAATAAAATAAATAATATATGTACATAGGTGAAAAAAAAATACTATCTGTCCTAGTAGTAAGACATTCCGTTCCCCACTTTCCGCCCAATTATCAAATGATTTGTCTTGTTACTAGAGCGGGGCAACAAAAATAACTAATTTCCTCGATTGAAAATCGAATCCACAACCGCCGCGTGCGCCAAGGTGGTCTCAATCCAATGAAATTAGATAACAAATATATAATCCTAAAAAATTCAACATCGACGCATATTGGAAGAACACTAGTAAATATAAAATGAAAATGAGATAGCTTAGGGCTGGACCGCTGTAGGCAGCCTTCCAAATTGATAATTACAATCAGCGTCAATCAATGTCGTATACTCGTATATGGGATCTCATAATAACAGTATTAATGTGTGTATATTTTTGACTGACGTAAGTAGTGGGTTCGTTTTGAATGTGTAACAGGAAGAGTTGATCTGAAGTCATGGAATGGATGGATAGGTAAATATTTGTATGATTAAATATTTGGTGATATAAATAAGAATGACAATTGAACGCAAAACCGTCGCGTTTGCATTCAGACGCTGTGCACTACAAAATTAAAACTAAAATAAATAAACCAGTCAAGTGTGAGTCGACCTCGCCCCGAGGTTTCCCTACTAATTTCAGGATTGTAAGTCAACGGGAAGAACTTATAAACGGATTTCAAACTTAAGTTAAGCACTTATTTTGTATGAACTGAACGACAAATGAACTTGTAATAGTTTTTATCTGTAATATAAACAAATTGCACCATTTTTCGTTTACTTTATTTGTACTGAAAGTTCTCACTTATTCCAAATTTCATGATCGTAGGTCTACAAGAAATATCCTATAGGTTTTCATTACGCGGTTAATAAATCGGACAAACTTAAGTTTTTGGGCGTATTTTATGAAATATAACTTTATAATAAACTACAAATATAACTTTATAATTTTTTTTATGATGTACGTTTTCGATTATAGGTTATTCGACGAATTTCATACAAGATGCAGTAAAAACGATGCATAAACACTCTTGATTGATTTGACTTAGAAACTATTTGATATTAATTTCACTTTAACGCGAACCCGATTTAAATGTTCTTGACAATCAAATAGAAGGACAACAATGTGCTCATATAAGTATTCCGCTTTTTCCTTTTGAGGTACAGAATGAAAATATTTGATTTCTCAATCGCAACTCACGAGTTCTTGTCATTTGCTCTAGATTCATTGAGATATTATTATTTCCATGTCAATAAATAACGAATAAAGAACAAACGAAATAATGAGGAAGACGCCATTTGAACGTCGGAAATTTGGTGTTACATATTTAAATAAATCATGGAAACTGTTTTATATATTGGTTCGTTTGAAGTGACCGCCAACTACGATAATTGTAATGTGCGATCAAAAACAAACTTTCATGCTTTATGTTTGTGGCATAGAAATGTGACATGATTGCACAAAAACTTATAAAAAATTACCAAAAACTATTTTCAGAGGCCAGTCGTAATTTAATTCTATTTCATAATATAATTTTCATTTATTATTGAATGTAAATAACTAGGTCTGACTATAAAAGCTTTTGAAGTTTCAATTCCCACTCAGGGGAACGAAAGATTTCGAGCTAAAAACTAAAAGTCGAAGTCATCGTGGTGCTGTGGGTTCTGACTGCAAAGAGAGAGCTGTGAGTTTCATCATCATCCAGAACAATGAACCATTTTCATACATGGCTGTGCTATAGTTAGAGATATCTCTAGCTCTACCTACCCTATTACTCTACCCCCTACTCTGCAGAAAAATAATATATGACTGTATTCTGAACTGAACTCATGCCGTCACGACTAGCTTCCTTCTTCTGAATTTTTCAAATTAAAATTGTTCAGATTAAATTCCACCTAGAGTAAATGCAATAAACAACGCTTATATTTGACAACACATGCCTAAACAAACTTTATACTCATTATATATTTACGAAATTCTAGTGAAATATAACTTTGTCTGTCCATTTGTCACAGTCGATGTCAGATATTGAAAAAATAAACATTCTAAATATTTTACTATTGATTACATGTTTCTGTTTACTAATAAATTTTATAGTCGTTTCATCAAAATACATATTTTACATAATCAATGGATTAAAATAATATAGATGTTTAGATAACTCACAAATTTCATCTTGTTACTCAAAAAGTTTCTAGCCATAATATTTGAACATTTGAAGTCTTTTCCACTCATTTCTTTAAGTTAACTCTGTATCTTGCACATAGCAAGGTAGAGGGAACCTGGGAACCTAGTGTTAAGACATTCCGTCCCCATAAGAACACGCACGGTTGTGCTCCTGCGCCACGACTCAGCTAGTCTTTACATAAAAAGTCTAAGTTATATATTATAAATCAGGGAATCTTAGTTCTACATTTTCCGTCTAAATAATTAAATAAAGCAGAGATACCGCTCTTTATGTACTAGACCAGGGATATGAATATTATTTTTACTTCAACAGAACCACGAACCCACGACCCGCAAGTGGTGCTCTCTCTAGACTTCCCTACTGCGCCACGATGACGTCCAATCTCAATAAATCTCTCTATCTCTCTCAAGGTTATACACATTAAAATTCTGTATCACAGTGTAAAATATTATCAAGAGTCTCGCCCTACGATTAGCTGCTCGTAAAATCATAGGACAAACAAATTAAATATGTTCCTATAAATTATATAAATAAACCATACATAAGACAGCGATAAATCTTAAGTTGTGAAAGTTTTATTTCTTAATTTTGTTATATTTTTGTTAAGCCGTCGATTTTTTTTGGGGAAATGGGTGCCTATGTTTATTTCACTTATTTTTATTCGTTACATATTCCGCCAGCGACATTGGCGGAAAACAAAGGTACATTTTGACCAGAGCCTGACAGGGAAATCCTGAATATAGAAAAACAGCTTCAGGCTTTTCGCGTTTTGCCTACTTTGGTTAGGGAGGAATTAAAATAATTTTAAGCGTAGTTATTCCCCAAAGGATATTCAAAATCACAACCGTCGTGCTTGCACTTTAAATTAATTAGTCTTTCAAAATCAGAAAATTATACTAAATATACCTACGTTACAAAAAATATATACCGTTGAAAAAAATATATCTTCAAATTGATAGCTTGTAAACAATCAAAGAGTGTTTTTCTTTCCTTCACGATGTTAACGTAACAACCCAATGGTGAATGTAATGTTTACTTGAAGTACATTATTTTTCTTAATGTTCTATTTATTGATTTTCCCTTTTTTATTACAAACACAGAATCTACGTACTTATATGTGATAGAAAACATGCGTTATTAAATAGGAACTGGCTTCAAGAACTATTATTATATGAATGATTATTGAACACCTAAAACTTCATTTGTGTAAATTATAAAGAGTAAAATCCCGTTCTATTTGAAATTTCGGGACATTTCTTAGAAATTATTAATTTGTTCTCAACTCTGAGATCGATCTTGAAATGCAATGAAAATTGCATTGTATATTTAAAATTAAATTATTATTTATTCGAATAGGTTTAGGTATTATATTACGAGCACTTTGGAAACGTTAAGTAACATAAAATCACTACTACCAGTTTACAACAAATATATATCAAAGTATTTGATTCCACACTCGCTTCCAAATAATCTCGAAGCTGAACTATGTGTACATAATATTATTATGAAATTATATAATGAAAATATTTTTATGAAATTTACAGTTTTGGTTACATAGTTTGACGTAGCAGTCTCAGGAATCAATTACGTTTTTATGGAAAACATATAAATGCATAAAACATACATACTCTATATTCTTAATTGGGCCATGAGTGAGTGTCTTAGCACTAGGTTTACTCTGTCTACCCGTCTATATGAAAGATATGGTGTGAACCTAATCTTTTAAAATCTTATCTTCTTATGGTTGGAAATTTCCTGAAAATTACAAATGAACTTTCGATATTTATTTATAGATAAGTAGATACTAACAAATACCAAGAATGAAGAAATTTCAATAATCCCGGTTCAGTTACACTAACAAACGTATTAAGGTTTTGTTTACGTTCACATGATTTACGACGCAAAATATGGCAGAGCGCCGCTCAAGTTTTGTATTTCTTGTCTAAATATATATTGGAAATTGGAACAACTTACTATAATTGATAATAATAATATCTAATTATATAATATCGATGAAAATTCAATGAAATTTCAGCTTTTTTCGTCTAAACACTAGGTACCTTCTACCTATACCCTATAGGGCAAAAGAAATTATCCTAGACAGGTATACCCGTTTAGGATAATTTCTATTGCACTGGAACCAACTGCACGCACCTGCGATCAGAGTTTTCTTGGACTCTTTGAATACATAACATTTAGTTATTTCAATTTAAGCAAATAACCCACGTAGTAGCCGAAATAACTAATAGCCTAATGTATGAAATAAAATAAAATCTCTCACAAAAATATGGACATTGTACAAAGATGAAAATTAAAAATCAAAGCAACTACTCAAATCTCTACAAATTTTAAAACAAATTTACAAACGATCATATTAATAAGAACACACAAAATAAATTCAAGTAATAAATGTAAAAAATGAATGTCAAGAGGACGAAGTGTACGAAATGGGGGCATAATATCTTGTCATATATTAGTTTCATAATATTTTGCGCAAGCGACTAACATTTAAATGTGTAACTGGAACAGATGGAGATATGAATAGTGTATGTATTATGAAAATTTGTAAATTACAGCATTTTAGTATAAATTCACATGATGTCATTTCGATAAGAGAATAGTGAAAAGTAATATCAGGCATTTGGTGTTGTATGGCGAAACTCAATGAAAATATTTAATTTCCGCTATTAGGAATCGAACTCATTACCGGTAGTGGATGGGTTGATATTCTACAAAAACACCAGTAGTTTATAAAATGATTCCTAAAAAAAAAATCATCCGTAGTTTTTTGCGCTACAGCCCCTGAAAGTTTTTGTTAAAATTTTATTTGTCTAAAAATGATTTTCATTTTGATGTTATTTCCAAGATGTATAAACTGATAGTTATAAGTTCATGATTGATGATGAGTTTTACTTAAAAATCATAAATTCCCAAATATCTGCTGAACTACTGAAAACCGCTGAACATACATAGGGGTAGAACGGTTAGTTACTGAGGTCTCCTACTTATAAACCACCGTTGATCCGTCGAACACGTTACACTTTGTATACTAATAGTATAAAGCGGATGAATTTGATTGGTGGAACGAGCCAATCTCAGGAACTCTTTGTAATTAAAAATATTGTCTTTGTTCATTGTGAAAAAATATTTTTATCTACAGCCTATTTATTGAAGTAGACAAAGCAAAAGTAAGCCAATCTACATAGGTGGCATTGAGTTGATCGTTTCATTGTAAGCCCATTATATCTGCGTTCAGAGTTACTGTAGACGCATATTTAACCACGGGAACTAAACCACAGGAAAGGGAACTAAAGCTAGTGGTAATATAATAGGCAATATGTAAAAAACTGACAATGTTTCTTGGTCTATATCCTTCAATGCTGTCTACTTTTGCTCCACCTAATTACCCCAAATTCCTTGAAACGTGTTAGTGTGTCCATCATTAATTTAAGATTTCCTTACAGTAATGATAAATGTGCCCGTCACCTGGAACGGTTTTAGCAACCTTGGTGATCGTGATTTAAACGTCCTCAACCCTCAACAGATGTAAAAATATTTAAAATTATATTTTTTTTTTTCAATATTATTAGAGCCGAACCAAGAATTTTTTTAAAAATTACTCTTCCTGGTGGTGTTTATTTTCTCTGGTAACATGAAGTTGTGGTAACATATGTTTGGATATTTTGACTATACTTAATAAGAACTTTAATTTTCGCTATTTATACTATGAGATTTTAGGATTATGCATCCCCATTACTTTCACCAAACTGACGTTGTATGAAGAACACAGAAACGAGGTTGTACTAAAAGAGATCAAATTTGCGTTTCGAAAGCTATTCAATAAATGAAGTTGTCACTGTCGTTCTTAATACAACTTCATTTATTGAACTGAACGACTAACTCTTTCAATTTTTTTGTCCCCATCTTTAAAGTAACCAACTTTTTTAGGTTTTACCTTAACTCTTTGATAAAACAACAAACTAACAAGTTCTTCAACTTCACATGGAATCAAAATATTAAATAATTCATCTTGAGTGGAAATTGAATCTATACCCTGTCGCATTTTCAGTTGCACACACGCTTATGCCCTTGCGCCACGACTGTCTTATGATCTTGGAATATTTATTTCTATTGACAATGTAATGGAGCTTAAACTCAGTTCTGCTCAGTTGTGTAATTAAATATAAAAGTTTATATTTAAGAATTTAAGTCCACGAATTGAAAATATAACAAAGTTGAATATGGCAAGACTAGGCCTTCAGTTCCGCCGTTCAACGAGCAATATCTCGAATCATCGAAGAAAGATGAGAAAGCTCTTGATACTAAATTCTCTCTGCCTTCTCTACTATACGAGAAAAAAGATAAAAATCTAATATTAATAAATCTACAAATACGCTACAGTAGTGTAGAAAAAAGTTTACATGAATATGAAAATAATTCGATTACAGAAATAATCGGGTCGTCCATCCGCACTGTGCCGTGACCGGAGTGAGTGGCGGCCAAGAATGTCGCATCAAAATTTATATATCCGCCCAAAGCGAGAGCAGCTGCGGACAGTGCTAGAGCTGGAGAATTGAAAAAATACATTTACATATATTTTCACACAACTTAGCTACTTTGTTATGAAGACAGATGAATATCAGACCAAAGATGCAAAATTTCATTTTTATCTAAAAATCGAAACGTATGAGTCATCATTCATCATCATCATCATTTTAATTTCATTAATAATGTCTCTTAGTTTTCCGATTCTCATCCAGATCCATATGACCATCATTATTGGACCTATCTTCTTGGTTCTATCTACCTTCTTCATAACCGTGTGAAATAAAGATATTTCCCGTTTTTCCTATAGCCCAAATTGCTTGGAGGACTCAACTCTATATTTTCTTACTTTCACGTTTTATTATGGATCCATCACATTTAGCAGAGATCGTAGGGCTAAGTTCTCCTAATCTCTTTCCAAATTTGAAACACTGCGTGTTGAGTGGAGGGGTTTATCGCCGCCATTTGCGATACCAAAGCGAAAAATAAGTAAGTCACGATGGTCTCTATATATTCTCATTTATTTAGGACATTAATTTATATCCAATTGTTGATAGTACAATCAAAATAAAGAAAGAAAATAAGAAATATTTTTGACATTGACCATCTATAAGAACAGGATGAATTATATTTTAATAAATTGTAATTCCTTCATGATAACAAATATTATAAAATTTTAATATTACCCTATACTTCGAATATTACACTTATGCATAGAAATTTGGCTCGAACATCTGAAATAACTGCGATTTTCACAACGATCGCGATCTCGGCTCACTTGTATCACGTAATAAATATAACGAACGAATAAAACTGGACTTGCTAAAAATAATTTATATTAATATTATGCATTCCAGCACATATGAATAGATTGTCTATTAAGAGGTATCTTACAAGATTTTTTCTAGGCATTACTTTTAAATATAGATTTTTTTTATTACTGGCTAGTATTTTTATTAGCCTTATATCTGGCAACATGTAGGTTTTTAAACTTGTAACAATTTTGCGTAGGCTTAGATTGAAGTCAGCTTCCACTGCACTTCTATTCCGTTTTTAGGTTTTTCAATAATTTAGATTTTTATTTTGTGTAAGGAAACATTTGCAATTTTAGTATAGCTTAATTCTTATAAAAATATGTCGCTTATTTAATTTGAACTACGGTTTTAGACGTTACCGTTAAAGTTTGACGTAAACTAACTGTTAATCAAGTTTAAACTTTTTTATATATTAAAATCATTAGAAACACCATTATCATCTAATTCATCTATTTATTAATAGCATAATACGTTAAAAAAGTACAAGTAATTTAAATAATAAGTCAGTCTACGTCGTAGCTACGTAGCGGTGTAGCACGCGTCACTCACCACGCCCAGGCGCGAATTTCAAATTGTACAGAGTAAAAATGTGTAAGAATAAAAATTTAATTATATAATATTTATATAAAAATGTATATATATAGAATCGTACTCCCGCCATTTTATTACACCAACCGTTAAAATTAACACAAACTGTTTTACACAAACTTTTCACTCACTGTAGGGTACCACACTGTGGTGCGCGCGACCAGCGACTACCGCTCGTTCTTGCAATACCCTTCTACTAAGTATTTATATATATATATTTTATTATAACTTATAATTTCCACATTTCAACATGTTATTTTCGTTATTGAGTGACGTGTCCAATTCATTTGCCCCTTTGTGATGTCTGTTTCGACGTTCCACTTTTGGTAGGTTTAGATTGTGATGGATTGGGGCTGATTTTTCAAGCTTTAAATGGTCTTTCGATGAGACGTTTTTTTATTTGTCAGTTTGAACGGTTATAATAATTATTTAAGGGATTCTTTTTGTTTTTAAGATTACGTTTCAAGGTGTACAAATGAGATGCTAAAATCCTCGTTTATAATAAGATTTTTAGAGTAAGATAATGCACACACATATAGCAAGGTTAAGTTTCATTTAGTTGTTTTTATTTTAATGTTAAAATTTAATTTCTTGACGATATGTCGCAATATTTCACGTTGTCGGAGTAGAATAAGACACAAGTAAATATATGCTTATCAAAATTAAGTTAGTAATTCACTAATAATTCACTAAATAGCAGTATTTCACAAATTCTACATAGGTATACAGATTTTAAGTAAATAACAATATTTTTTTTAAATAACGAATAAATATGAATATTTTTGTGACAGTGTTTTTCGTATTAATATTATGTTCCAGTCATATTTCCATACAGTAGGAAACATTGGACGTAGCATTGACAAATGACAGTCCACGTGACACTTTTGGCGTAGATATAGGTTGTGACTATTTTATACTGGAGAAACGACCTTGTGAATTCTATTTTATTTACAACATAATATATTTGTAACACGTTTCTGTCAATAAATGTCTCAAAACTGTGTTTTTAAATATTATTTTTGCTTCTGCCTCAAGATTTAGATTTAAAACACCTGTTCCATTACAGAAACCATAATATATTTCATATCTCAACTCGTATAGAATTGTTAAAAAATTAAAAAAGTAAAAAAATCAACGTTTACATTTATGACCAGCTAAGCAATACCATTATTCTTCTGCCTAATTTTATAGCGAGGCCAAAAACCCCAGAATCCAGAGCAATAATCTTACGTCAGTTTGACATTTAATCGTAAATTGGCGGGAAACGCCTGAAATAGCAGATAATCGAGTTTATTAATTGATGTTTACGTGAGATCTCTTGATTTCGACTGTTTTGGGCGTTATCCAACACTGGAGCAAATAGCCCGTTTGTACGTAGAGAAATTCACATATTATTGTATATTTTATATAAGCTTGGATCGATTGCTGTTAAATTCTAATTACATATTGAATAAAATGGCCCATTCCGTTCAGTTCAGACAAATTGGCTGTACTATTTCTAAACGAAAAATCACATTTAGTTAAAAAATAATAAAAGAAAATATTTTTATTTAATAAAATACAGTACAATATTTAATAATCAGTTCGTCCTTTATTTTTCGACTAAAATAACTCTCGATATAACCCAGTGGACATAAGGACGATAAGAATGTGTATTGGTAGACAAAACCGCGGGTAAACTCTACTATTTTATATGCAACAAGTTAAAAGCTTAACACTTATTAACCAGAAAAAAATTGTGGGAATTCCAACTACGTCACAACGACGTCAATTCTATCCATAAAAAAATGTTATTATAAAAAAACACAATAAGTTCATTTACCTACCCACATTTAATTTGAAACTTCAAAAGGATCAACAGATTGGTTTTCTTAAGCCTAAGTATTGTATGGCAGTTGTCTGGCGGACAGCCAGCATTGTTCATACGATTGTCTTCACTAATGCTCTTAAGTGCGTTCCGCTAAGTAAACATTATTATTTATATTATAACAGGGTGTCACATATAACGTATTTATTATAATCATTTTACCATACTTTTTTTTCCTGTCATTTTATAAAAAAAATTGTCAATTATGTATCTGTATTTTTTGTGATACAAATTATACTCTAGTATTGTATTTAATATCTGAAATACAAAATTATATAAATTTTTATTGTTTTTATTACCGTTCATTTTTCACCAGAGTTATGTAGAAGAACTAAATGTAAACTTGGACAAATGGATTATTTTTATTTCGTCGCTTTGATAAGAGGACAAAGCTACGTTACGTACGCTACGTTAAGTTCTATCATTCTGTCTCAAAAATTGAGCGGAAAGTGAGGACCAGAGTGTTTTAACACTAGGTCTCACTCGGTCTACTTTGTTATATGGGGGCTATAGCAAAACAAAATCTATTATTTCTAAGCAAACAATGTTACAGACCAAACCTATTTTCATATGATTCCTTCATATCGTACTTCAAATGGCGCTATGTGACTCATACAATAATTTTTCACACAAGTACAATTACACAACATTAGTTTAATTATATTTAAATCGTTTTTATTTCTCCAATCAGGTAAAATAAAGCCCCATGTTGCAACTCAACATACAATCTAGAATGTGTGTGAAAAGCAGAGGACGAAGTTTTTTGACATTAGGTAGACTTAGGCTACCTGCTTCAAGTGTGAACAATTAAAAATAGTAAATTAAAGTAACATGTCAAGGGTCATGCTTTTTCATTGGAGCTCTATGACGGAAGACGAGCCATGTCAGTTCATTTCATCCACCACGTGCACCATACGAGAACTTGCGTCCCCGTTGGTGCATTAAACGGCGACAAATGCGCCGTTGTGGACCTACACCCAATATGCCATATCCGGAATGGCGGGAAGTGGGGGTCAGAGCTACATATAGCTACGGAAAATATGTAAGAGGAGGAATGGAAGAAAAGATAAATGAATTATTAGATATAACGGACGACAGAGGTAAAGTGATACATTTAAAATAAGTTTTAGCAAATCGTAGTGTATACTGTAGCCTCCCTCAATAGAACCTAAGGTCACCCGGTTGAAACTGTGATTTGGCATCATTCTGGAATTATCAATGCTAAGCGTCTGTGACGAATTAAATGGCTAACTTTGTACATCTATTATTTATTATGTCTAATTATAATGATAGTAGTGAAATATTAGAGTGGAACTTGGCAGTTTGTTCGTGTGTTTAGTGAGTAAGTATTGTTGCAAGTGTTTGTCTTGATGTAGTTTATTAATTAGATTTAAATATATTTTTAAGTAACCTTTGTCATTAATTCCGAAAATTATCAACATATACAATATTATCAGACCCAGATAGGATACCCACCGAAAACTTAATTTATGTGACATGAAAGCCAAATTCAATATACATACTTGTATATTAAATACAAGTTAATATACAAGTATGCATATAGTCTGCATTTTCAGATCCATCCCAATGATTCTACTTTCATACAACTAAGTTAATAAATAGTAATATTGATAATTATTACTATTTATTAACTTAGTTGTAGTAAATTACCTTTTAAACTACTACTAGAAATAGCTGGAGAAAAGGACTGTGAACGGAACTACTGAAAAAATCTAATCTGAAGGCAGTATCAAGTACCCATAGTGATTTACATCACTTGTTCTCAATTTAACGTTTTATTCAGCAAATTGAAGGTTAGGCAGAGAGAACTGTGTAAGTGTCAAGACTTTCCGTTCTTCGCTTGTCAATCGAATTCAGGCAATAATGAGTTGAATAGCGGAACTCAATGACGTGGTTTATCTTGCCAGGAGGAGTTGAAGTGATCCATTACCCCAAGTAGGCATGAATCCCACAACCATTTACAATCTCTGTTCGACGATAGCCGCAATCATTTTAATACATATAATTAAAAAAATATTTTCACACTACAATAAAAATAGTTCCACATGAATTATTTTTCACAAAATTCTTCATTTCTATAACAAAACGTTCTAACAAAATCTCAATATTTCATAATTTACAAGAATTACGAGCGAAGGAAGTGGCGTATTAAACGAGCCGTCGCGGTGAATGTGTAAGAGATACATCATTTAAAAACACAATGTAAAATATTCTTGAATAGAAGTCGTTTATTTACTCGTTTCTGTCAGTAATAAAAATGTCAGCTATATTGTATTTTATATTCACGCTTTTTCGGCAGTCTATCCTTTCTATTAGTTTTTGGAAAATAACACCATCAGTTGGCAGTGAACACAACTGTGGTAACTTCGATTTCCACTTAGGGGAGTGAATTGTTTTCATATCATCTCTCTAGACGGGAGAAAGCGCGACGATATTAAAGCGAAGAAAAATCATTGTCAAGCTAAGAAAATTCATCAGAATTATTTCGTCCTCTGCAGGACTTACTCTCTGAACTCGATTTTTGGCTCTTTACGTCCAATTACTTAAGATTTAGAAAGACTTTAAGACTTTATGATTTAGAAATATAATCGTAGTACTTAATTTACTACGATTTTATACGATTGTATCTTTCTTTATTAAGTAACTGAAGAATAACGCACAGACAAAACTACCTTAGGAAGGCCTTAGGAAGTTGAAATTTGGCAATGGTAGGTTAGGATGTGAAAGAGGATTTCCTGAAATTCCTACAAGAACGAGAAAAAACGAGACTTCTCCATTTTGTCGCTTAAACACCCACAAACAATGTTGTGGGCGACGACTAGTATATTTGTACATAAAATTACATTTCTTAGAATTTCTGAAATATAATTAAAATGACGTTGTACACGAAGACAGAAAATATGTAAATATTTTCTTATTATAACAGCGTGAGTCAACCGGTCCCGTCTGGAGCCGTCGCCCACCACCACCACCATTTGGCACTAATATCTATGTAACATGTATTTTTTTTTATTTTCTTGAATTGAATTAAAGCTTCATGACGCGTTATTGGTAACTGATTCGGCCATGTTACATGCTAGTTGTTTTTTTTATATCATTGTGAAAGTTTTATTTTTCCGTTAATCTTTATTAATTAAATATTTTATTTCAACACAGGGTTATTGAGAAATATTTTATGTTACGTTCGTCTAGGTTCGACGTTTGTTAAGAAAACGAATAATCATTTTAGACCAGTCATGGCGGATGGGACAGCGTGAGATCGCGACAGGTTGTGAGTTCGATTTCCACTCGAGGACATGAATTATTTAATATTTCAATTTTCTCGCTCCGATAACGAGCCACGATAACGTGTGTGTGTGTGTGTGTGCGAGAACACAGTTAAACCATCAACCCTATATACTTCATATATTTCATTAATTTGCCTTCATCCATCGCCACTATCCGTATTTTTCAGTTTTCGTTTGATCTAACACCGACTTCGTATCATGTTATCCACAATCTGATATATTCATCTTTTACCAGTTCATTCAAATTTACATAATATTCGCGGTGTATGGAATTCAAACACTTGGCGTTAGCCCATAGAATAACACCGCTTCATCAATGTCATATGACTAATGATACAATTATTTATTAAATTATTATTCACACTTTCCAAAGTTAAAGTTTTTGTAAGCTTTATATTACTTTTATGAAATTTACTAAAGAATATAGTTTGATTCCCGGTTCGCGAGTGGGAACCCAATCCACACTCAAATACTTGCTCTTCTTAATTCGGGCGTTTACCGGGATTTGCCTTTCTGCTCAATCTACCACATCCACTTTGCCCGATCTTTAAAGTCCTTGGTTTTTTACCAATGATTTTCATGCCCTACGGCACGAAGCTCCTGATTGTCAGAGATGTCAGAGCAGACCAGCATCCTTTACGTGCTCGTATATTAGAACCGGTCACTTTTACATTATTATACATTAGCCCTATATATCCTGCAATCGCAGACCACTCCAGTGACATCTCGTCATTTGGCCCAGGCAGCGCTATCTCGAAAGGTGGGCAGATAATGAATAACGATGTGGTAACACTTGGTTCCCTCTGCCTACCATGGCATAATAATAAAATGGATAAAGCGTGAAGCTAATTTAATAACCTATATTTACAGCAATTTAAAAAAGATGTTTCACGCAGCTCACGACATGTCTTAAACGTATAAGCCATCCAATTAAAATGACAAATATTTTATATAAAATATTCAACATAGCAACGAACTGAAATAATATATTTATATAGATATTTATAATATATTTATATTTATATTTATATAGATGTCGTAAAAAAGAAATAATATTTAATTCTTATTATACATGCTTTAAGTATGTACAGCCTTGGCTTATAAATAATCCGCGTACATAATCTACGCCATAAGGGTTACAAAAATATATATTCAAAATATCACATTTAATAAATTACTTATATAAAATTCCACCACCTGTCCACATAAAACATATGAATGCGTCATACAACTATGCGAGCTTATTCGATCGCAATTTTCTAGTTATTTAAAAATTTTCTCAATGAATACTGGAATTTATAATATGCTATATAAATTATTAAATTTGCCTAGTGTCAATATCCAGATTTCAGATTTAGATAGTGTATACCTTTTAGGCTCACATCTTATAATAATGGCCACACTCAGAGACGTCCATTGAGTGAAATGAAAAAGTATTTATATTAATGTCAAATACTTATTGACGTCATTAAGATGAGCTATTAGAATATTATTTATATTGTTTACATTATTATACTCTACTAATAATTAATTAGCGGTTATGAGTATATACGTAGAAAGAACAGAATCGTAGAAGAATTATTAAAGTTTGATTGTAAATACTAATATTAAATATCTTTATGCAGGTATTAAACATTATATTAAAATCATTAAAATTTTACACAATGTCACGGAGCTTTAAATAGAGCTTTTATTTTACTAAAAGTTAATTTGGTGGCGCCATCTATGATAAATACGTTAGACTTCTACACCACTACTGTTTACTAAAAAGTTTCAAAGCTCATAATAGATGGCGCTGTACTCAAATACATTTCAATATCTATTTGTACGTTTATTGTAAAAATAATAATTAGGTTTCTAAATATGCAATAGAATTCAAACATGATGCTTAAACAATTATATGTAGTAGGCATATTTATAAATTATTTTTATTTGCTCTTTGGATATTAAATGTTATAGGGTACACTCACATGTATAAAACTAATTTAATTAAGGGTAATGCATTTCAGGGGACTCGTTTTGGGGCAAAACTAGACGTACCCATGACGAATTTTGTCAGATCACTCAGACGTAGCCGTGGTTGACAGTATTCTGTAAAAGTCAATCTCAATCTAAGCTAGTTTACAGCTTACATAAATAATCAGAAAATACTCCTTTTTTATACGTTATGTAAGTAAATTTAATTTATTTGAATAGTTAAATAACGCCAGTATATTAATCAATATATTTTCAATAGCATCATCAACATCTTTAATTTTGTTAATCTATTTTAAACACATATAGATAAAAAGTAAGCACTCTAATTATTTATTATTCAAACCTTTTTTTATTTCTTACACCAAATGACTTTATAAATTTTCTCTGAAATATTCTAAAAATCATTAGACAATAATACCTACATTTAAACATCTCGTTTTGTTGCTTATATTCTACAATATTAATATTATTTGTATGTAATTCTTGCTTTATGCAGACTTACCTTCAAGGAACTGCCTGGTAGGAAGCCGCAGCGAAACCTTTAGAGACGAAGCGTAGGCGGAGTCAATGTACCAACGTGGATCGCCGCCTTCACCCAGCCTCTTGCCGCTTCCTCTGTAATGAACAAAATATATGTTAGAAAAATTCGAAATGTAAAAAACTCTCACGTTACTGGATGACTAACAGGCTACGCGCAAATTAAACTAATTGTACTTTTAAAGTTGCGCATGTAAATAGGTTAAGCAGTGTAGGGGGAGCACTACGAGAGGATTTCTCCCAAAGAAATGGTAAAAAACGGGATTTTCCATTTTATGCCTTAAAGTTAAGGGTCACCCTTAACTTTTTTACCGTTATGATTTTTGTGACATAAAAACAAGGTTATTTTATCAAAAAGTGTTCTTTTATTCTTTTTATAACACGTGTGTATATTCTAAGGAGGGATACATTGATCTTTTCCCTTCACTGTGAAAGTATTTAAGTCGGGACGTTATATACCCATATTGCTAAAGTTAATTAAATAATTAAACATTTTTAATAATGATTTAGTTTTAAGTCGTCGTTGCGACAAAGAATAATACATATTAGTGGTAATCCTCCCGCAAATTTTCGTTAATTATTTTTATTTCCTCGGTATGGTAACAAGATAACACAAGGCGTCGAATTCAACCACTCAATACGCAAGGCGTCCAGAAGTCGGCAGAAAATAAAATTATAAACAACAAATAAAGAAAAGCTTTAAGAGACATACCTATTATAATTTCGAAACAATTAAAAGAAAAAAAATATAAAAGTTATTTTATAACAACTTATAACAAAAGAAATATATTTCCAAAATGTAATAGATTTTTTTATTATTATTTTAATACAATATCTATAAATTAAATATTATTATGGATGGCTCTTAACAATATCAAAATAATTTTATAGATTTAATTTAGGCAGTATTATTGATTAATCTTGTTGATATCGAATAAAAATATGTATACATATCCCTAATGAGAGGTGGCAGTTATTAACTGAACTATCATCCTACATACAAATACAATCACTTTTAGTAAGCAATCACTTGGCTTAATATTATAAATATAATTGTAACGTTTCATTAAAAATATATAAGCGAAAACAAGAAACATAAAGGTTATAATCAACAAAACAATAAAAAAATATATAAATTTTCTGTGCGTGCAAGCGTAGATGGATTTTTAACTAATATTTACCCGGAATCCATATTGAAAACCATTTACAGGGGCACTATATATTATTTCGCGTAATAAAATTCGCTAAACGACGACATTTGAAATAAAAAAAATGCTACATGTTCCCACCGTACATATGTCAAAGTGGTACTATTTTGGGACACCCCAAGTTCATACTGTTCGCCGCAAACATAAATATCTCTGAAATATAACGATGCGATTTTCTTTTTCAGTGAAGGTTTAAGTCTAGGTCGTTGCGTGTATTGAGCAACAGATGGCGCTATATATCGATTTTTGTAAGATTTCATATTTTGTACTAGATGGCGCCACTGCTACCTTTTGTTAGAGCTTTTCTTAAATCTTCTTCAGGAAAGTTCTGTTATAATATTAAACTATAGCTAAAGCCGCCGTTTAATATCTTTATCTACTTCTCATAGAACAACTTCGTTATCGGCATGCCTACATTCGACTTTTTGTCGGGTTATCTGTATATCCCGTTCTGAGGAGTTCATAAAAAACGTACATATTATATTAAAAATTATAAATTAATTTATTTTATAATTACAAAAATAATGTCGATAAAACTAAATAGTAGGTATTTAGTTTTTTCGATTTCTAACTTTTAATTTCTATGTTAAAGAAATTCATCTTATTATTTTTCTTAAAAACGATTTGTTGAATAAAAGTGTGTATTTATATAATTTTTGTATATTTCAAACTATTTTTAAATACATTATTAAGTCTAATACAAAAAATAACTAAAACTTTTTATGATGATGATGTTAGTAAGAATAACATGCACGACATAAAAGATTACACATGTAACAAAGATTTATGACTGAGATTAACCACCAAATCGAAAACGGATGTGATTTGCAAAGAACTGTGCGCCTACGCAGCCGCACCTACGTCTATTCAGTGGCAAATTTATATTTCTATGTAATTTCACATAATACGTATATTTAATTACAAAAACGTTAACGAGATTAATATATGTATAACTTACAAAATAAATAAAAAAACACGCTATTCTACAAAAAGTGATATAATTTCTATAGAACGTGCGGAGAAATTATTCAGTTTTCAGTTTTCTAGTATCCTCTGAAGAGTTGTACTATTCTGATCCTGGCTCTATCATCAGACCAGCTGGTTGAACCCAAATATTATATTGTCGCTTAACGATGGCTGTGAGTTCGATTCGAATTCGGAATGAATTATTTAATATTTTCATTTCCTCACTCACTTTACCTTGTAAGTGCTACGTTGAAGGCAGACTTTCAACACGTAATGCCTCGAGGAATGCCTTATTGGGAACTGAGTGTCTTAACACTAGGTTCCGAGGTTCCCTCTATATAGCCTGCTATGTGCGTGATAAAGCGTAAAGAATGAAGAAAAAAATTGATAATAGCTTAGCTTGTCAGAAGCGACCGATAGAATGTGCTAACATTGCCAACTATTACAACGCCATGATAAGTAGCGCCTAAAAATTTTGGGAATGTGTGTTTTATTTTGTCTAGGTCTTAATTTTCTAAATAGCTTTGCCGAAATTATCATAAAATATAATGGCATCAAACGCAATACATACAGTAGCTATTTCTAAAATATTTTTTTTAGCTTCCCAGTATACCCCGCATACCTACAGCAGAATGGGTAGAAGAAATCTGATATTAAGAGACCCCGTACTCCACGTATGATCTAATTTTCGATACATTATATTTTAAATGTCTTGTTACCGAATTGAAATGAGTGTATATCGAACTCACAACCGTAGAGTTTAACTGTACAGCTTTTCCATAAAGGCCTTATTTATCTTGGAGAATTCATGATATTTGACTATGTTCCAAAATAAAAGATGACGCTACAATAAATGTGGAGAGTATTAAAAGAATTATTAGTTAGTAATAAATATCAACTTTATAGATTTATTACAAAACCAGTTTCCTCTCAATTTATGATTATGTTTGTTGTTATATTTTTTTAATTACTGTCATATCCCTTAATATCTCAACGATCATTCTTTCTTTTTTAACATTCAATTTTAACCACGATGAATAAAAGAGAGCTGGTATCACTACATTACAGTTAAAAAAAGAAAATAAACCGGCCAATTGCTAATTGGACTCGCGCACGGAGGATTCCATACCATCGCCTACAAAAACGGCAAGAAATCATGTCTGTTCTATGGGAGCCCTTAATATAATTCGAACTCAAATGTTATCTAATTCCAATAATTTTAAACATATTAAATTATAATCTCCTTTTTAAAAAGTCAGTGTAAATATATATATATATATCAGTTTCACAATGTATCCCGACAGAGGAACCTAGTATTAAGACACTCCGTTCCCCACTTTCCGCCGATTATTTGCTGAGTTCAACGCTGGTCTTATGAATGAAAATACTAAGAACTAATAATTTATTCCCTTGAGTGGGGATCGAACCCACAACCGTCGCGTTACAGTCACATCCTTTTGCCGCTGCGCCACGAGGGCCTCAAAAAAAATTCTTTCGCTACGTACTCACAATCAATCTCATGCTGAATTTAATATTTCATGAATAAAACTAATATAACCTCGTGTCTACTTTATTACCGTGCACCTGGACGCTGCGCGCTGGACACCAGCAACGCGACAAATATCATTAATCACAAATAATGTATTTTAATTATCAATAAACTTACAATAATTGGCGAGAACTGTCGAAACGTACGTTTTCCTTTATAATAATATACTCTTCAGTATGAACCGATTTATCAGAATGTCAAAACCTAGCCAAATATCATGTGCACTTGCAACAATCTAATAAAAATGTCAGGCAGTTTGATAAAAATAGCTTAAACATTTGACGCCCCATTGAGGTTCCCGTTAGGCTCACCGGTCACCCTAGAGACTCTCAGATTAAGTATTAGGGTGTGAAGGCTGCAGGATTGTTAGCAAATATTATTTTTTATACAATACGTATAAAAAATCGCTTTTCATATTCTTTTCCGTTTGTATAATATCTCCTTTTATGCCAAATTTCATAACTCTAGGTCCACGGGAAGTGCCCTATAAAACTTGTAACTTTTGATTGCACTTCGTAGAAGCTCCGTTTTTTTTCCTGTGACTTTACATTTTGACTATTATATTTCATTTCCCTTCTGTGGTAGATAAAGCGTGGAATCAAAAATGGCGAAAAAGTAAAAATATTTTTTTCTAAATCATACTTTACATTTAATAAATAAATCTTAGTTAGCTTAACACTAGTCTATATAAGTAAATAATTCATAGAAAATTATAGATAGTGAGAAAGTGAATAATAGAAGTATTCATAAAGAAACTAGTGTTAAGACACCGCTTCCCACTTTTCGCCCATTTTTTGGGATTTTCTCAACTTTGCACTGTCTTGTCGCCAGAGCAAAATAATAAAATTAATTCCCACTGTGCTGCTACAGCACGACAGCCTCAACAAAAGCTTCACCACCCACGAGAATCCCACCACCATCTTTTTTTTAATACCAAAATATAGAGTGGAAATTAAATAAAAGTATGAAAAACCGTATATATTCTACTAGGCAAGTGCAACAGGTGCGTTGGCGCAGCGCCTGCCTGTGATTGATTGTGATTGACCACCGCCTCTAGTCCGCTCTAGTAATTAACTTATTGTGTCTACTTTTTATTATAAGCGTGTATGCTGGTCAGAAATAGAGAACGATTAAGATACGAAGTGTTTAATTCTTAAATGTAGAGTGTAATAATAAAAAATTAACGAGGCCTTACTGTAAACACGATGGTTGTAAGTTCGATCCCTGCTCGGAAAAGTTATTATAGTTCATCTATTCTCACGTCCCCGCTCTGGAAGGCGCGCGTATTTCGAAAATTTGGCGTGTTTCCGCGGAATATGGGGAATGTAGTGTCTTAACACTAAGTATTCTTTCTCTAACCTGCGATATTGGAAAAAGCACAAAGTCAAAAAAGAAAAGTCCTTTGACCTTCCTTAAGTTCAAGGAAAGGCCTCAATCCAAGACCTCCAAACGTGTAACGGGGACACGTGTATCCTTGAACTTCCTTTAGGATTTGAGGTCACAAGCTTTGCGTGTCCTCGATACTGAGCCCTTGATAAGGAGGTCGTCCTTTTGGCCTTGGGTCAAGGTCATCCACGCTTTCAAGGAGAAAACGGCTTTCCGCTAGGGTTCGAGACGTATTCGATTCGAGATGTATTTGGTTATATGAATATTGAACACTCAAAAAAATAAAAAAAATATAGAAATTACAAAATATCTTTGATTTTCGCAATTATTTTATTAGTAAAAATCAGTCAGTGGTGGAATATACTTATTTTTTAATTATAATAAGACCGTAGTAGCGCAGCGGCACAGCCACAGCATCTGACTGTAAGCGTAAAAGTTGTAAGCTCGATTTACACTCGAGGGAATATTTTATTTCAACAAACCAACGGTGTGGGGAGTAATTACTATACATCGGTGTATCTAGAGATATTATCTGAAGAAAGGGACTTTATGTGTACAGATTTTTCGTGTAAAGATTTAAGATTATTTTCTGTAGCAAAATTTCTGGGGAGGGCCTAGACTATTCTGGGGTTGACGCTGACCACCCGGCCCCTCCTATTTCGACTATCTACGTAAGATTCAAAAGTAAGTAAAAGGTGTATTTGTATAAAATCAACACAACGACAGATTTTTCGTTTCAAAACGACTGTATTTTATCAAATTTATTTTGACACGTAATAAGCACCTACTAATTGTTTCTTTAAGAATATTTTCAACAGAAAAGAATGAACGCATAAAATAAACGTCAAAAGTAATACAAAACGTTTTCACGCGTTATTAATACACATTCATTTGTTTCGTGCGCCGCGCCGCTTCTAGACTTCAGCGGGTGTCGAAATCTGCGCGTGTTTGTACTAAGGAATTCTCATTAAAATAAAGCTGTTTTTACATTTATGAATGACTAGCGGCTTCGCCCGCTTATAACCACATTATTAAATCTCTACATTTTACACTTTGTAGCCTATGTGTCATTCTAATTAGATTGTAAAGTTTCATTCACACCGTTCAGTATTTTTTGCGTGAAAGTGAAACAGACATTCATCTTCACAAACTTTCACATTTATTATATTAATAAGACTAACTTTTACATGCGACATCATCCCCGTGGTTAAATGAAAATAAATAAGAGTTATGTATGACACATGACACGTTCTAAGTACTAAATTAATTCTAACCGCGGGTACAGTGGGTCATATTAAAAAGAATTAAAGTGATATAATAAAGTTTTTCTCAATAATTGCAGTATTTGTTCTTGTATTAACAAGAAGAAACTTTCAATATCTCGGGAACAGTAGTTCGTATATAAGCGCGTTAATTTTTTTGTTTCTTTCTTTGTACTCTGCTTGAGCGGGATACAGCATTAACCTATCACGCACATAGCAGGCTAAGCAGAGGGAACCTAATGTTAAGTCACTTCTTTCCCTTATTTCCGCCCAACTAATCAGATATTGCCTGATGAAAGGCAGAACTCAACATTGAAAATAAACTTAAAATCAGTATTCTCCGAATACTATTCGAAAACATAAACGATTCCATCTAACTGCTGCGACAGTGATTAATATTACTAAATATTTTAAAAAATATGTTCCAAAATAAAAATATTCACACAATTTCAAAGATTTATGCGTCCAATGACATACGACAAATTATTTCTACGTTCGTCTGTTAGTCCTCGACTCCATTACGTTTTTTAGCTCGCAAATTGTATGACACTTCCCGTCATACGTAGAATATGTTAAATACTATGTACGATATATTTCATACTCAATAATAATCATGAAACAGACTGTCCACAATTTCTCCACTTCTTCGCTTCTTAGATATTTTCTTACGCTAATTTCATCAGCATTTTTTTTAACCCGTGCAGTGTCTCAAGTGACATTTTTGATTGTGACAAGTGACATCTATACTAATATAATAAAGCGGAAGAGTTTGTTTGTTCGTTTGTTTGTTCGTTTGTTTGTTTGTTTGAACGCTAAGATCTCTGGATCTACTGGACCGATTTACTATGTTTTTGTTTTGTATGAAAGCTGCATTCTTCAGAATTGCTATAGGCTATATAATATTACATTACACGTATGTACTAATAAATTAAAATACTTTCTAATTTGACATGCAATTTATTCTGCCATGTTAATAACAACCGTCGTCGCTACGCGACCGCGTTCGTTACCGCGTCATTTTGATATTCATCCTTGTGAAAATAAATATAATAGTCACTTTTAGCATTTCATCTAGATTGAAATTATATTTCTATAGAAATTATATTTCAAGCAGGCGTAGCCGCGTCCGGGTCCGCTAGTATATTATATATTGAGCGGAATTTCGTGCTGAATAGTTACTATTATTTTAAATAATAACATTGTAAGTTTTAGGTATATTGAAAAGGCCAATTGTTTGTTTTCACCGGATTTTTATTCTTTTGATTCAAAAGTACTTGAATTAATAACATTTATTTGATTTTATATTTTGAATTGGAGTTAGATTTTATCTAGCCTTCCAACAATAAATTGCATAAAGATTCAGAAAATGTCTTAAAAAAGTAGAAAAAAATTTTTTTTGGTATAGGTGCTCCAATTTAAATACATAAAAGTAAAGAAAATGTTATTTCTTAAGTAGTGCTTTTTCTAAATAATATTATTATTACATTAATAAATGCTATGCTAAAGAGTTGTAAAATGCCGATATTAATCAGCCGTCGACAGGCGCGCCCGCGCCGGTGACAGCTCTACAACGGCGGTAAAAATTCTTTGTTATTACGTTGACAAAACATTTTTACAAATTATCAAATTGCTTTAAAAATAAAAGAAAAAAAGTGTAACTAAAAGACACAAATTAAGTATTGTAACAGTTAATATTATTTCTTTTCTTTGCTGGATTCCTCATGTAGCCGGCTTGACAGAGGGACCATGGTGTTAAGACACTACGATCCTCAGGTTCTGCCGAATTCTGGAGGCATTGCATGTTGGGTGGGGAAATCAACGCTATTCTTTGCCTTGACAATAGAGCAATGAAATGAAATTATTAAATATTTAATTTACTCTAATAAGGATCGAACCCACAACCTGTCGCGCGTTTAATGTGTCGTTTAATTTTTTTTATAGTATAGATAGGGACATACTGTATAAAAAAATACTGAGATATATATATATCATTGAAGTGTTAAAACTTTTGAAGTGAAGTTTTATATTTAGTGTTCTATGATAATGATATGATAAACAGAAATCTGATGATAGGAATTATAAGTCCACATCAACAAAGTCGAAGAACGCTGTATCACGAAAATAAAAGCATAGCAAAGAGAATCTAGAATTAAGACACTCCGTTTCCTAAGTTCAACCTAATTTTGGAACATGCAGGTCGTGTTGAGTGGTAGAACTCAGCGCCGCGCTTTGTCCTGTAGCCAGTGCGAGAAACTTAACCATAACTCGTTCTACCGGGTGGAATCAAACCCACAATCGTCATGTTAAAGCCAGACGCTAATTCTAATTCTAGGCTAATTCTCTTAATAAATATATTTTTAACCATACACAATGTTCTTAATTTTATAACTTATTACTACTTAAATATATTTTATAATTTGACTGGCCGCGCATCGCCTAACCAGAAATAGCACTTGACAGGTATGACATACTCTCTGTCGGGAGTCTACCACCCGTGAGACAATTCATTCTTCACTTTCAAGATAATATTTTATGATTTTGATGTATGTTAAATGTCATAAAAAATAGATTGATTAATTAAAATTATGATAAACGTTTCTATTATAAGAATATCTAATAAAAATCTTTAAATATACATAGATATAGATTTTTTTTATTTATATATTTATATTTTCGAATTTATGACATATTAAGGAATAATTTTAAAATAATTTAGTGATTCTCATCTTTCAGTTCTACACTATTTACCTACTCCTATATATTGTTGCTTAATGAAGCTCACTGCTTTTTTTTCCTGGATGTCTTCTTTAGAAGACGCGAAATACACTACAAATATTAGTATATAATAACCAAAAACTATGAATTGGTTACCAACTTTTCAACTTCTCGAGATCGTCGCGACCCGGTGGCCGAAGGGTGTGACTGTAAACGCGACGGTTGTAGGTTCGGTCCCCACTCGGGAAAATGAAATATTTAATATTTTTATTTCGTTGCTCTAGTAATGTAAAAGCGAGTCATAGATGGTATACATAGAGATCCGTCACTCAATACGCAATGCATCAAGAATTCAGCGGAATGTTGGGAACAGAAGTATATTAATTAATGGAAAGTTTGTGTTTATTACTAGATTCCCTCTGCCTATCCTGTTATATGCGAATTCAGCGTGAAATTACAAAAAAAATTTAATTACATATACTTTCAAATTAAAAATCGTTTTTTAATGTTTTTTCCTTGAAATACACCAAAAATATGAAATTAAGAAGTCAAAACCTGTGAAAGAAATAAATAAATTAAGATCTTTGCGTCAAATCGCGAAAAGAACATAATTGGTAACGTGTTCATATTACGATGTATGAAATCATAATTATTTGAAACCGACAAAGGTGAATCACTAAATTTATATTTAATATATAGTTTACACTAAACTTACGACCTAGAGTTTTGTTTATAAATTAACACAAACATAAACTGACGAATATTGTTTGTCTTTGAACTATTTTAGTAGACAATCGGTAAGTGATATCGTGTTACAATCAAGAAAATAGAAACACTACTGGTATCTTCTAGAAGAAATATTTATTAACTTTTTTTTATTATAATATACTAAGTTATGATTAATATGAATATTATGAAAAATATCATAATGCTTGTATGATTATTTTAAATATATAAATTTTCTTATATTTTAAAACGTATGCAATTTAAGATAAAATTTATCAATTTTAATCAAAATTATATTAATATAAATTAAACACATATTAAAATAATAGACAAAACAAATTAAAAAATAATTTTAAAAAAACACGTCACATCAAATCAACAACCTAAGCCCCAAAGTCACGTATAGTAAAATAAAAAAAAAACAAAACGTCAAATATTGACTTACCGCGTAAAACAACACAACACTACACTAAGCTAGGCTACGCTAAGCTAACGTCTATACCGTGTGTAATAACCGCCTCAAATATACGTATGTGATGTGTTCACAATCTCGCTATAAATATAACGCTTCGAAATTCGATGTTACAGTCAGTTTATGGGGTCGCTGAGTTTCGTTTGCTCTTTTGTTTAATAATAATTAATTTACACATATAGATTATGTGGGGCCGGTGGTGGTAGGAGTTGGGTGTTCGTTTCCCATTTGATGAAACGGAATATTGCTAATTTTCATTTTCTCACTTTGGTAACGAGGCGCAAGGTTTAATTTCGCTACTCAACATGCAATGTCTCTAGAATTTAGCGGAACATGTGGAAGGAAGTGTCTTAATGGAAACGTAGTGTCTCTATACTACATTATTTTATTTTGAACTAGTGCTCTCCAGCAACATCGTTTGCTATATTTATAAAACGTAAAGTTATGTTTTTTTTCCAGTTCCCGTAGGAATTACCATAAATCCTGTTTTAATGCTCCCCTATACATCCCGAGGAGTTTACTCGTACATGTTACGTTACAGCGTTCTAAAACGCGTGACTCCGTCCGTACGTTGTTTGTCAGTTGCGATAAAGACAACGAAGTTATAGAGCTATAATTTAGTTTCAATAGATGGATATAAAGAAATGTTGCAAATACATTAAAAGGTGATTGAGTGGCTTAACTCTTGAATCTGACAACGAACGACGAATCAAACAAAATGAATGATTCTCGTAACGGGACCGAATTTGCAATCAATGTATTTACATAAAGAAAACATATACATACATGTGTTTTCATTTTATTATTAATATCGTTTATTACATTTTTATACTTTTTAATTTCAATATAAAACTATCAAGCCATTGTGGTACAGCGCTACAGCATCTGACTGTAAACGCGAGGATTGTGGATTCGATTCCCACTCAGAAGAATGTATTATTTTCATTCCTGCACTCTGGTAACAAGACAAACCGCGTTATTGAATTCCTCCATTTGTCGCAATGTCTCGAATCTGAACATGGAAAACGGATCATTTTAACTCTAGGTTTTACATGCCAACCATATTATATGCGGGAAGAAAAAATAATCGGCAATCGTAAATATTATTATTACCGAAGTATCAACAGATTGACGATGATCAAAGTGGTGTGAACGTATGAAGTATACAAACGATAGTTAAAGTACAGGTGCTGGGCCTATGTTATATTTGTTGAGAAAACAGAAAATAGAAATAGAAAATGAACTCTATACAAGCTATAAAAGTAAATATTATGTGTACTGTAACCGGCAATATAGAGTAGAGTTCGTTGTTGAATATTATTATTATTATTAAAGTTTTCCATTTATCTCGCTCTAGTAACAAGACAAAAACCACCACTACATAACAAGCAAAATTTCGAAAATTGTTCTGAAAGTGAGAAGACAGAGTGTCTTAACACTAGGTACCCCCTTATATTCGCTAGATATAGCGTGAAACTGACAAATAATACTATTAATACTTAATTCTATTTAGTCTACGATATATTGATGTCATAATTTTGAGGTATAGGGTGTAGGCGACATGATCTAAGCTGGCTCACTACAGTGTATCACAATTCTAATCCCTACTAATATATCAAATGTTTCCCGAAACATTGCTATACATATACCTACCACCTACATATTATGTATTGTTCAAAATTTACATTTTAAGCTAAATAACAATTTTTACTATTAGTAGAGTCTAGAGACGATAAGAAAAGAGAACCTATCGATAGTTCGCTCTGTTCATCAGCTGTTACCATCCTTCAAGAAAAGCAAAACCTAGAGATACCTATAAAAAATATAAATTTAACCCTAATAGTATTTGAATCCACGACCATTACGTTCAAACATCAAAAATCGTCGATTTCCAAAAGCTCTATTTCAGCGTCTCCCAGATACATACTGCCAAGTATTTTAAAAACATATAATCTTCATCATAACATTTACGTTTTACATAAACACTATTCTAATAATTTTTTTGCTCGCTACAGTACTGCCTCTTCTTAGTGTCTCGAAATAATCGGTCTCGGGCAGCAACAATCAAATTACAAGTTCAACACTCCACGCTACATATGTAAAAGCTGTGAAGAAAATCTAAATCATACTGATTTAGACTTTTATTATGAAAAAAACTTTTGAATCTGTATGCGATTTTTAATCTTTAGCATACCTTGAGATTACCTTGAGTTATTTATATGTATGGTAATAAATATTTGTTTATTTTTCTTATTTTCTCGTCCATTTCTTACGCATAGGCGTATTGAGATACTTTCCAGGTGAAGCCTGGCTTGGGGACTGGTTTACATGTTTTAATGACAATGTTCCACAAAATTTAAATATTGTAATATGTATACTATGTGTAGCTTAAGTTTATTTCCAAATTTATTTATTTTTTAATTTTTTAAATAAAAAGTTTATGCCGTCGTGGCATACCTGCGCCACGAGAGCACAGTACAAGCGTGTGACTATAAACGTGACTGTTGTGAGTTCGATTCCCACTCCCACGTGGGAATGAAATATTTCATTCCCACGAAAGGAATGAAATATTTAATATTGTAATTTGCCGCTCTGGTAACGATGCAAAGCAAAAGCATAGGATCAGTGTCTTAACACTAGGTTCCCAGGTTCCCTCTGCCTACATTGCTATGCGGAAGACAGCGTGAAGCAAAAAGTTAAAAAAAATGTAATTTAATATAAAAACTGCTAAACATTCTTGACTTTAGACTTTTTGAATTTAACTAATGTTTTTATAGTAAGACTCTATATTGATTCTACTTAAATTACCACAGTATAAGACCAATAAACCAATAAAATTTTATGCCACTAACAGGATATTAATATAATCGTGTATTAAATAAACAAATTAAACTTTGTATAATCCACGATCTTTATACAAATACTGGAATAATAATTATTATATCTTCAATACAAATCTAGTAGACTAAATATTTGCTTTTGCTGAGGCGGATATTAATGCGATTTGTGATGTAAGTCCTGATATTTATTTACATCTTACGATTTTTTATATATTATGGAAGTATCTTTTGTCTTTGATCTTATTTTTTGTGGGAAAGATAGATAAACAAAATGGACAAGTAATATATATCTATGCTTTAAACATTGCTTTTAAGGCAACAGTCAACATTCAAGAATTTTTTTCTAAGGGAATTCTAAGCTCAGAAAACTGTATGGAGGCTATATAAAAATATAAATTAATGTTTTTACTATATCCATTACGTTTATTATTAATTATCTTTAGTTTTATCTAGTATAATTTTCATCACGTTTTGTTTAAATATTATTTATTTCGCTTTATTATTTAAATAGAAAACCAAACATCCTCCTAGCTAGTTTTATTACTCTACTATTTTAATTAATGTCACGCTAATCGCAAACAGATAAAGCTATAAATTATATTATTGAACATCTGCCATTCATCTAAGAGCTCAAGCAAGTACATTTTATTGCGAAGTATTAGAGGATGGTGGGGGTTGATCTCTTCCAATCTGAATTATCCCAAATTTAATATTTATTTATTATTTATATATTGTTTTCTAAATTTATTAGAATTGTATTTACATTGTAGGAGATACTTCCCCTAGTTTGTGACTCCATGGTCAAATGGAAAAACTAAGGGTTTTGTATGACACAGGAAACGTACTAGTTGCTTGAAGTAATTGTAAACGCTAGTATGAAAGAAATTAAACAATTCATTCATTTTATTAAATTCTTATTTAATTTTTTTATTTAATGTTATTCTTTTTCAGAGACATTCCTTTTCACACAAACCACTCACGCGAAAGTAGCAACATGTAAAGCACTCTAAAGAGCTTCAGCTAAAAGCTCGACGCATATTTCATCGTAGGCAATTAGACTAACTGACTGTGATGAAAAATTTATACTCGTTTTATAAGATATTTATAGGGCTAACTTTTACCTACTGCTTCATCAGCGTGGTGAAGTGATAAAAAGTAGAGAAAAATATAGCGCCCGACTAAAGCTTCTCGATTAATAGACTACCACAAAAAATATTTTTCTAGTCGGACCCTTAGTCTTTCAGGAAAGCACGTTCAACCAAACAAGCTCTTCTGCTTTATAATATTAGAATAGATAAGATACCGAGGCATTGTGGCGTGAGTGGCGGAACTCAACGCCACACTTTGCCTCGATACTAAAGCTAAAAAAAAAAAAATTAAATATATCTACTATATAAATTGAGACTGTTACATCTATCGTAAGTCAGGTCGCACTACACGCCGTGCCAAATGAAACATATCTTTTATTTTGAACATATCTATGTTTCAACAGTTAATGATCAATTACATTTATAGTACAAACTATTGTAATATATACTAGCTAGTTCCCGCACGCTACTTTGTTGGCGTGGACTTGAAAGTGTATATAACTATATAGTTCTTAATAATGAAATAGTTCCTGAGCTATTTTAAGGTTTCTAAGATTAATTATATCGTTATATTAGGTATAGTAGATTATTCATTTTATATAATACTAGTCGTCATTCACATTGTTCTTTGCGTGTACGTGACGTATTATGAAAAATCCCGATTTTTATCGTTTCTGTAGGAATTTGCTAGACAAAAACATGAAATTGAATAAATGATCACTAAGCACTCCTTAAGTCACGTAAAGATATTAAAATAAAAGAATATATATATGTTATATGTATGTGTGTATATATATATATATATATATATATATATATATATATATCTCCATTCAATCAGTGCGGTGGGTAGTATGTGGATGTCAGCTAAGGCACGCAAAAATCTTGGCACGTCTCGTGGAGCTTAAAAACGATTTTATATTGCTTTTATAATATAGATCGTATACATATATCAGTCTCTGTAATATATTTAGAGTTAATTAACTGTTATTTTAACGCATTACGCAGTGATTAATCGATATCCGCCATTTTGTGACCTGAATGAGGAATTATGAGAATTTATTTTCAAATTTTAAATACATAATATAAATTTTCTTCTGTAAACAACGGAACGCTGACATACTCATTTCTTATTTTTATTTACACTAATGTATCCCTTTATGACAAATTTTGACAGAAAACCATTTTTTACATCAAAATTAAAATATACCTGCTTTTGTTGCTGCATCTCGCCACTACGCCCTACTGTAAGCCCATTTTTTGAATTTTCGAGTAGATTTTCGGAACTAAACAACGCGGTTTGCCTTGTTAACAAGTGGAGGAAAACATAATCGTTTAATATTCAATATTAGTTAGTTTCACACGTGGTGTCATTATTCCAAGACGGCCTCATTACTACTGTCTTGTAACCATAGCGTGAATGCAAAAAAAGTTCTCCGCCGTACAGAAATCCAACCCACAACCGTCACGTTCACAATCAGAAACTGTACCGCAGCACCACGACGGCCTCTACGATAGATTTCCAAGATTACTTTTATAAACATCACCCAACAGCTGGTATCCAAAAAAATATGTAGGCATCGCGCATTTTAATATTATGATGTAAATATATCTCGTTCCTTTAAAATTTTCGTATCATTAATTAATAACTCGGACGGTGGGCGGCTATTTATACTTTTATATCGCGAAAGAGAGAGCAACGTGACTCGCGGTGACTGATCCTCTTAATAGGCCAACGTATTAAATGCTATAGTATTTATTTGTTTGCTTTCTTGTTCTGACACTTGCTCTAATGAATACTATTAATATTATCTGTTATACTTTCATTTTTTTCTGTATCCCGTATATTGTGGGGTAGGAACCTAAATAAATTCGTTACCTCCGTTCCCCACTGATATTTCGAGGTATTGTGTGTTGACCCCCCCAGGGTTGGGGGAAAATCTAGGGACACTTTTTCAAGTTTATTATTGTGATAAATATTGCATATGCTACTCATATTCGAAATTATCGATAACTTAATAAATCTATAGTTAAGGCTAAGGTCGTGGCGCAGAGGCATAAAGTGTTTGTGAAGGCGACAGGTTGTGGATTAGATTGCCTCTCGAGGTAATGATCCATTTAATTTTTTTTTTCTTCGCGCTGGTGCCGAGGCAAAGCGCACCGTTGAGTTCCGGCGCTCAACTCGCTATGCCTTCAAAATCCGGCAAAAGAAAAAAAACGGAATGTCTTAACACTAGGTTCCCTCTGCCTACCCTGCTGTATGCGCTGCTCTAATTACTGATCAACATATCGCACTAAGGAAGTCAGAGCTGCACTTAAGGCGAATCCAATAAACGTCGTCCAGTATTATTTAGTGCTGTGAATTTAATAGACCGCCGTGTGTGACTGCTCTTACTATTTTAAGTTCTTTGTGATCAAGGCGTGGATTGCTTTATTAGAAAATGAATTATTATTATGGCATCGTGGTCACGTGGGGCAGTGACTGGCTCGAAGAGTTATGGTTGTGGGTTCTATCCCCATTTAGGGTGAATAAAGCTCTGAAAATTAAAGTGTGGTGTTGACTTCTGCCACTCTACACGCTATATCTCAAATTAGGCCTTAAAACAAACTCACTACCTGTCGCCTTTACTGCTAGACTTGCCTGCCATTAAATTACAGAAATTAATCTACAAATGTAAATAAACATATAAATGATTAAATATTTAGTCAAGATCAAAATAGCTTATTTATAAATTAAACCTATTCGTACTCAAACTAATCTTCTGAGAGAGTATTCTTAGGTTGTTAGTTTCCATATTAATAAATAAACAATATCTATACTTCTATACAAAAGTTCTTCCTCTCAAATTGGAGAGGGACCAATGACCTGGATGTTTTTTTTTATTTGAAAATTTGTATTTTCTAATAAAATCAAAATACTTATAATAAAATCGTAACTGATCGGTGTCTCCCCTTGGAAGATATATGAAAAAAACTATTAAATATTGAGTGCATTCATCAATGTAATAGAACTCAAAACAATAGTTTTTAAAATTTTTAATAAAAATATATAATCATAAATAAAAAAAATCCTGAACATCGTTGCCTAATTGTGAATATCTTGTGATATCTATATTTACGTGTTAGTGTCACGCCGCTAAATAATTAATTAGCGCTGGAAGCGGGACAGGAGGACGCACACAAATGTTTCCCGGAAAATTGGTGATAGTGAAACAGTTCCTGTGCCATTTTAACTGTATCTAAGATGTAACATTATTATTTATTTTTATACTAAATTAAGTTGAAATACTTACTTTTTAAATCAAAAAAATATTTATTAGTACCTAGTAGTTAGAATTTTCATTAATACCATGTTAAAATTAAATAACGGTACCTTGTTATGCAAATCTAATTTTGCTTATGCAATTATGTATATTAAATTAGCTTCTCATTGAAAAAATGCGTAAATGCTGTATTCAAATTCAATTATTTAGTATTAAATTTTTTATTAAAATTAACATCCGAAAAAGGGCTTAAAATTAACATCCGAAAGACCCAAGGGATGGGAACTCAAAACCGCTGCAAATAGGCACAGATATTGTGGAACAAGTTCACAACTTCATATATCTCGGAAGCGTCGTATCAGTAGCAGGAGGTACAGAACAGGACATCTCTTCACGAATTGCCAAGGCCCGAGCAACTTTCACGCAGCTACGACCCATTTGGCAGTCACGTAAATTAACCCGTAGAGTTAAACTCAGGATTTTTGGCTGTAATATAAAGTCAGTGCTGCTTTATGGATGCGAAACGTGAAAGGTAACCAAAGCTGTGTCGCACCAGCTTCAAGTTTGCGTAAATCGATGTCTTCGCCAAATTCTTGGTATCCACTGGCCCGAACTAATTTCGAATGTCAACCTTCGTGAACTTTGCCGAGAACCACCAATCGACCAGCAAATCAAACGTCGCAAGTGGAGCTGGATTGGGCACACGCTGCGCCGAGGTCGCGGCCATATTCCGAAGCAGGCAATGGATTGGAACCCTCAAGGAAAGCGCAAACGTGGCCGTCCCAAGGAAACCTGGAGACGTTCAGTTTTAGACGAGGCGAAAAAGATTGGCAAGACTTGGAGCGAAATTAAACGAGAAGCTCAAGATCGTGCAAAATGGCGAAACTCTGTGGATGCCCTCTGCCCCAACTCGGGGACATAGGAATATAAGTCAAGTAAGTCAATTTTTTATATTCAAATTATTCTTTAGGTATTCAAATTGACTATTGTAAGTTTTTTGAATGTATTTATAAGTAAAATAACAATTATTTTTTATGCAGACTAGACGAAGAATCATTTGAAGCCTGAAATTGAGACATCACAAGTTGCTCTACTTTGTCCAGAACAAGTGTTCCACGAGGGAACTCCAGAGCAGGAAATAAAAGATAATTCATTCACCCAAGTCGAAATCGAACATAAGACCATCGTGTTTACGGTCAGACGAAATTCCACCACGCCACGATTCTATATAAATAGAAAAATATATGATTATTATTCACGTTAATAATTATTAATAATTAAAGCGAATAAATCATTAACATTGTATTCAAAGTACATCAATATTTCAAACACACCTATTACTTACGTTACATATAAAGTACCATAATAAATAGGTGGATAACATAGGAAACCATTTTAATGATTTACATTAAGGCTATTCTATTAATAAGCGCGTCTAAATGCGACATTTCAGTGCTTCTTGTTCTTGTGTTCTTGTGTTGATTGATTTTGGTGATAACTACGTCAAAACTAACTAAAAAATGAACAACATATAAAAACCCTAATGCATAGTTTTTATATATTTTTATCAAAATAGAAAATCTAACAACCGGCGCGCTTTTTTCAATCAATGATATGGAGGAGTTAACCCTTTGTTTCATTTCAATTCACTTGCAATGGATTCATGATTTGATTTTATGTGTATCGATTATACAATTATTTCAATAGTGTAGTTGCAACAAAAAAAAATTCTTGCACCTATATAGGTATTAGAAACTAGTCGTGCTCGTAAAAATTCGTTTCTTCTCCTTACTGTAGAAATTTTCCACGAAAGACTTTTATACATATATAGGACTTTTATATATATTTTTTTCTCTTTGCTTGCTTCACGCTCTATCCCGCACTTAACAGGGTAGGTAGAGCGAACGTGGAAAGAGTGTTTTGCACTCTGTTTCCATTGTAAGCCTGTCACGACGGTCTTTATATAAAACTATATTAAATAGGTGGTGTCATAATTTCTACAAGTGACTCAGCGGAAAGAGACACACCACGACGACGACGACGATTCAGTTTCCACCTACTTAATATATGTACTTAAATAATATTACATAGACAATAATAGAACAGTTAAAGAGAAGAGATAAAATCGAAAGTATTTTTATGATATCACCAATATATCACGACATCACGAGACGTGAAAGATTTGTGCCACACATTACTTTTTAGTAACCATTTATCGTGAAGCTTATGGATTTTTGGCAGACCTATCTACTTTCGTCTGCTTTGCTACCGGTGACTAAGTACTAAACCTCGTCTCCACATCCGATGCGAGAATTGCTAGGTCCACCCATAGGCGTAGGAATAGGATGAACCGGGTGGTTCGTGTCCATCCCATAATAGTTCGGTGCCCACTCCAGAACTAACTAAAAAATGAACCAACATTTTTTTAACTTTTACACAGAAGGATCAGTTCAAAGCTAAAGTCAAGAAAGATTTCCAACTTTTAGAAATACTAATATCAAAATAAGAACTTTGAATTTGAAAATAATAAAAATAAACACGTAACTTTATGCAAATATATTCTTCTTCTTCTATTTGATATTAGTGGGGCCAGACTTTACTTAATGAAATCGTTGGCTTTCGCTATTTATACATAATTCAGTTGAAATATATAACAACCGGATTAATCGCATATATTTTTAAAATACCGACATTTCATACGTTTTACAGTGGGTAGCCCGCGATCACAGATTATTAATAATTCAGCCTACGTGTAGTAGGTGGAATCACGAGTGTTAGGTACTTTTATAATAACGGATTCCGGACAAACACTAAAATAGCAGGGTTTCACTACCGATTACATCATGTGTTGACATTCTCGACACAGCTTGAACCTAAACTATATTTACTTTAATCGTTACTTATATAAATCCAGCTGTTCTGCCAAGATCGATTTAATGTTTTCTACGTAATAATCGGTGTTTTGAACGTGTACCAACTATTTATCACGGAGCCTTGTCGTTTTCACGTTGTCCTTTTGATAAAGCACTAGTTGAAGCTTTATTCTCAACTTATTATTGTGTAACAGAATATATCTAATCATTTTTTTTATTTATCAGACATAGAATCTTAAAAATATATTGCATTTTAATTTTATGGCACTTACTTTGAATTTACAAAAGTAGATTCGTTGGCGGGAACTTGCGGGAAAGTGCGCGAATATCCAAGCGTTTAGTAATCCAATATCGATTGTAACAATATTTTTTTTATTGTCCGCTACAAAATGTAGCTCAGATGGTGTTACCAGAGCCAGAGAACATACGTGACTAAACACACTTCCATGCTTTAAAGTAAATTTTAGGTGGCTCGGAGGAAAATGACTGTAGTGTATTTTGGAACGAGTAAATCTTGCAATCATTTTACACTTGCCTCGAATTATGATACAATGAACTTGAGCTGGGCTTACTAGTACGTATATTATATGTATGATTTCACACTACATTTAAAAGAACCCTTCAAAGGCAGACCAGACGCATAAATTATTCTTTTTTTTTTTTCAGTATCCCAAGTAATGAAGACGCGTAATTTATCCCTAGGTAGAGTCCCTTTCTACCATGCTGATGACGCTCTAAACATGAAAAATGTCTGAATATAAAAAATACTGTAAATTATATTAATTGTAGAAACCAATTATTTTTTTTAATAATTATTAATTTATTTATTGAGCTGTGCGTTTTGTTCTGCAGAAAAACAAAGAGAAGTTAGAGACACACTAATCCACCTCTCCCGTCCATTTATTGTAATATCATTTCCTCAACATGGTAATAATCATTCCCCTGGTTTTTATTGAATCTTAATTTATCGCATATACAGTCAAACATTTTTCACTGCGCTGTAATAGTCGTAATGAGGAGTCATCAGCGACACGACTGTACGATGTGGAAACCTTGTATGTGCACCACTCACTCCCTCGTAACCACTTTAAAACCTGGTTAGTCATTTTAACCAATTCAAAACTTAGTAATTACTAGATTTTTAAATGGTCGATGCTCCTTATTAAGTTTTCGAAATATAATGTTATATACTGTGAAATTTAATTATACAGATACTGATATTAAGCGTTGATGCGGTCAACGGTTAATACTCCGTTCCCCACCAGAACTCGGCGGATAATGGGAAACAGAGTGTCTTAACACTAGGTTCTCTTGGTTTACCCTGCTGCGTGCGGGATATAGCGGGAAGCTGGTTTAATTTCCATTTTTTTTTTATTATGTTTTAGCCACTACATTTAAAATTTAAATTCAGAAGTATAAATTAGTAATATGGATAGTATATAATAATTTATAAGATTAATAGCTCTTGGCATACAATATGTGACAACAAATTCGTATGCTATTAAATTAAATTTACTGTTTAAAAGCTTATGATATAAGTATTCTAAGCAGTTTTATTTATTAAGACACTTCAATGCCAAAATACTATTGTTCATATTTCCTTAATATGGTTTCTATTTTAAATATAATTATCATAAAGTAAATAATTTAATTTGGAACTTTATTTTCTTTACTTTCTTTTGATATCTCCTGGATGTAATGTAGACGTGGAATACCGTTTCTTCGTTTTCATTTTTTTGTTCTACGTTGTATACATTTACCTCTATTCTCTAGTAAACAAATTGAAGCCATCGTGCCATCCATCCATCGCCATCGCCATCTTACCGCGGTAAGAACGTCTTCTTACCGCGTTGTAAAGTTATAATGACAAACTGTATAACGAAATGTAATAATAAAATATATATATTTGGTGCAGAATATAAATTCTACTTTACTAACATTACGTGTTAATTATTTATTTATACATAATACATATATAATCGCATCTAAATTACACTTTAATTTATTTTTGATCTGTTTTTATTAAGACGTATATTGATTTTACATATTTGTAGGGTTATTTTATAGTGGCAACACTGCCACATGCCAGGCCTAACGACCTACTCACAACGATTCAATTAAACATCAACTTGTTGCACCTACTTTCAAAAAACTAAGAATTTACCTGTTTATGTGAGAAAGTGAACTTGTTATCTAATTAGCATGTTGAAGCATTGGCTTTCAATATATGTTATCTAACTTACCGTTACAATCATGACGGCAACGTGAAATATGTGATGTTTCCGATATAATAATTCATTACGATGCACCTGCAGTGCATAATGCAGCCACATCGGGCGTTAATTAAGGCAATACATAGCGTAGAGAGCTAAGTATCTATACCTATAACACAAGTAAGCTGCAAATTAATGTAAATCCAGTTACGATAGCTACGTGGACGTGTTTGTTGTGTAAAAATTCATAAATATATACCTGACAGGAGAGGCATCAGAACACAAAATGACTCATAGATGGTCAGTGGCTTGGCGCTATTGTTTTGTTTTTATGGAATACCTGTAATGCCGATGAATAAGTCACCAGGAATGTGGAAAGAGTTGCTAATAATAATGTTAAGTTGATAAGTTGTTGGTTCTTAAGTATAGTGATCACAGTGGTTTTTGTATTATAATGTGTTTGGCTAATATAGTGTAGTGTGAAGCAATGGCACAGAGCTCAGCAGATTCTGATAGACTGTCTTCAGCTGGGATATCCACTCATAGTTCTGGAACTGCAGGGACTGTTGGAGGATCAGTAGTTGGTGTAAGAGTTGGTGATGCCAATCATAAAAGAGAAAATGACAATGACTATAATCTTGGCCCTCTACCACCAATGTGGGAAGAGGCTTTTACACCCACCGGAGAAAGATATTTTATAGAGTAAGTATTTTAATTCATAAAGTTAAGTAAAAAATACATTTACATAATATGAATTATTAGTGTTGTTTATAATATATTGCTTCATGTTGTGTGAAAAGTGAAAATGATATTTAGAGAAAAAACTAATTCGTAGATAATTACCAATTCAATCAGTAGAAAATTGTACAGTGTTAAATGATGCAAAGCAGAACACATTGTGTATATTCATATGTTAAAGTAAACAAGAGTTGATCTAAAAATAAATATATTTTAAGAAAGAAAACTCACATTGTATGGACTTTTGTTGTGCACCTTGTGTTCTGAAATTTTTATGTTTTAATAATTTGTTATAAAAATGTTTATGTGCTACGGTAAGAAGAGTAGAGACAAAAGGTGGTGATATTATTCTATGTAAAGAATAAATATGTGTGGAATTAAGATTGTTTGAATAACATGTGGGAGTGAAATATTTTCATATTTTTTTTTACTCTTTACTTGAGGCAAAACTCGGGGGAGTTCCACTACTCAACAGGCAATGCCTGTCTCTGTAGATAACTGGGAACGAGATGTCTTAACACTAGGTTCCCTCTGTCTACCATTCTGTGTTTGGGATACAGCATAATATAGCGAAAAAAGAAGTCTTGAAGTTATATCAAAATTAATACTGTTGTTGTATTTGCATGTGTAATCAAATTTGGTTATGATGATCTATTAGTTTAGTGGGTTAAGGTTGAAACTTGAAACTACAGAGCTGTTCAATGTGTGCACTCATTTAAATATTTTTATTATTTTTAATTGCATAATATAATAAATATAATCTGATTTAGTATCTGAATATTACACAATTACCTTTTTTCATAACTCAATTACATATTTGTAATTGAGTGTATAATGTATAAAACTATTTGTAATTTTATTTTAAATAATTTTGTATGATGTAATGGTATAATGGTACAGCTTGTGATTGTAAACACAATGGTTGTGGATTAATTCACCACTCCAGAAAATGAATTATTTTCATTTCCCACTGACACAGACAGCACTAACTTGAGTTCCTCCATTCAACACGCAATGTGTCGAAAAGTTCCAAAAATTTTATAAAAATTCCACACAGACAGAAAATTGCAGCTTGTATAAATATAATAATAAAAACTCATATTCTCTATTATTATCAGCTACAACACCGGTACATCACACTGGCTTGACCCAAGACTAGCTAGAGTTAGAAAGCATTCCCTTGGTGAATGTGGAGAAGATGAACTGCCATACGGGTGGGAGAGGGTCACTGATGAAAGATATGGTTCATATTATGTTGATCATATAAATAGAAGAACTCAGTATGAAAATCCTGTGCTACAAGCTCGGAGATTAAGAGGTATGAAAGAAGTAAAATGTGTTTGTAAAATAATTCTACAATTTAAAACTATTTTAAAGTGAGAATGTATCAATTTTTTATCACACTTTTAAACTTGTACAATCTCCTCAAGGAGACCCATACAGAGACTTAAATAAGTTTTAACAAGCATATAACAATTTTGACATAGCTTGATAAAATGATATGAAAGCCAAACTGTTTGAATGGTTTCCATTTTCCTTTTTTCTTCTAATTTTTTAATTTTAAATTTATTAACATTTGATGCTTTATAATTTGAAAAGTTATTTAAATGTAATATAAATATACCTTTTATTAATGACTTCATATATTTAAGAACTATTTAACATTATCTTATGTTTGATTTAGCTGAGAAAATGGCTACTGAGAACGGAAATAACAACCAAACGAATGGGCCACCACCTGCTGGCAAATTAAGAGGAGAGCCTTTTACAGTGAATTTAACAAAAAGTACCCAAGTGAGAAATTATTTTACTTTTGACTATGTTTGAGACTGAAAATTATTATTATTAAAAAGGCTAAATTTATAATCTTTAATTTATAGATGTATTTTTTTCTTTTTATGGTCTTTAACATTTCTTTAATAAAAGTTATTTTTTAGCTTTTTTTTTTTGCTGTATCCCGCACATAACAGGGCAGAGTTAACCTGGGAACTTAGAGTTAAGACACTTCGTTGACACATTCTACAGACATTGTGTGCTGTGATAAAACTCAACACTGCCTCATTATTAGTATATTAACTAAGTGAAAAATAAAACCGTAACATTTTTTTGTTATAGGGTTTAGGGTTCACTCTAATAGGTACAGAAGGTGTACCAGAGACAGATGGTTTTCTACAAATTCGTAGTATAGTGCCTCATAGCCCTGCATGGATTGACGGTAATTATAGCCATTCTGTGTATCTTTAAATGAAGTGTTTTTTTTTTATTTGTGCAATAAAAAATTAATGTTATTATTATAGTTATATTGTTTTAAGCCTCCTGCTGTATCCCGCATTATGCAGATGCTGATTTTGCAGGCCTTTGCGTGCGAAATGTCGAAACTCAACGTCGCATTTTGTCTACCAGAACGGGAAAATGAAAATATATCTTAAATTTAATCCTTTCATCGAGTGACGATCGCGCGGAAAAAAGTGTGAAGCTTCTTTTTTTTAATATTTACTACAAAAGTACTTTGTGTGACCATTGTGGCGCAGTGAGACAACGATAGGCTTGAAATGCAGTTGTTGTGAGTTCGAAAGAGTGAATTATTTTCATTTCCTTTCTCAGGAAAGATTAAAAGGGCGGTGGCTTCCGCCACTCAACACAATGTGTCTAATTCGGACGGAAAGTAGGCAACATAAAGCCACTACATCTAGAAACCGAAAGTGAGAAATAATTCTAAAGTCAAGTCAAGTTTAAATTTAAACTATAGTTGACCCATCCATATTTTCTTACATTTCAGGTTTTCTTCGTCCCGGCGATGTTATAGTGGGAGTGGGTAATAAAGAAGTGCGTGGCTTATCCCACGCCCAGATAGCCCAAATATTTCAATCTATTGCACCTGGTACTGAAGCTACGCTGCATTTTGTACGAGGTGTGTATATACTTTATACTTTTATAAGGCAGATTAAAAATTGAGGGAGATTTGCCTAATTTTAGTATAAAATTTCAACTTTTCTCTAATAATAGAAATAAAGCCGTCGTAACGCAACGGCACATCATCAGACCATAATCATGACGGTTGAGAGCTTGTTTCCTATTGGTGGAAACAATTGAAATTTTCTTTCACTGAACATGCAATGACTCAAGTATTCAGAGGTGTGTGCGGAACGGAGTGTCTTAACACTACGTTATTTCTGAATGCAAAATACAAAATGAAGTTAAGAACTAAAATCTGTTTTTATCAACAGGTTACCCACTATCCTTCGATTCAGAAGATCCAAACACAAGAGTTTTAAGTACTTTAGCAGTAGATACTACATCTCCGCCTACACCCGGAGCAGTCGCTTTGCAGCAACTTACTAGAGCTTTGAGAACGAGGTATACAAATTATTATTTACTATATGAAAGATTAAAAAATATTTAACATTATGCACACCATGTTTAATATCACTGTCCTTTTCGGTAATTTTTTTTATGTTCAAATTATTAATACATTGTCATAAAGTATGTAATTTGCACATATAATTAAAATGTTACTGGTTGCTGTCTGTACTTAAATGATATATAAGAAAATGTATTATTGGTGGCAAAGTAACATGATTGAACAATTTTAATGCAGTTTTCACTATTGTATTTTGGTAAACTTCCCTTAACATTTAGTGTTTGTTTTATTTTCATTGTATTCATGCATAAATAAATTAAATCAATTTACTTTCTTCAGTTTCTGAAATATTGGACTAACTATTAGCTAAATTAAAGTTAAAAATATTAGCACACCTCTTTTCCCCAACAGATTCAATCTTGACTCGCCAAATACAGACGCCCAAGGGCAAGATGAACCAGATACACCAACACCGCACAGTCCAACACAAAGACGGTTGATGTCCAGGTCCTTCGATCTGGATGAACTAGCAACAACCAGTGAGAACAACCAAGTGCCTCCAAGATGTCCGTCTGCTGATCATTTACTGAGTTTAGCTGCTGGTAAGATTTTTTGACAAGGAGTACTGACACAATTATATGGCGCCGTGGGACAGTTTGAACGCGACTATTGTGGGTTCGATATTCACTTGAAGAAATCAGTTATTTTTTTTTGCTTACCATGTTAAGACAAAGTGGGAAGTTTTTTGCCACTCAATATGCTATGTCACGAATTGAGGCAGTCAGTGAAAAAAGAGATTATCTAGAAATTACCATCTCTGTCTACCTGAATAAACCTTGAAAGTAAAAAATAACTTACTGTTATACATCAAAGCTGCACATTGCGACAAAAAGGCAGTTAGCGTCCAGGTCTCTCGATCTAGACGAACTTAACACTACCAGTGTGTAAGTCCAACCAAATGCCTCCAAGATGTCCGTCTGTAAATTTTAAGAAAGTATCCGCCTCTTATCATGGAATGTCCAAAGTTCTGTGTTTTGCTTTTGGATATTGTAACATATAAGATTGTTTAGAGCATCTCTTTTTCTTAATTCACAACATATCTTATTATATTATTTATAGAACATCCACGTGCCTCACGAAATAGTGACAATACCGCAAGTGAGCCTGGACGGGAGTTGACTCTTATATTGAGAAGAGGAGCTGCAGGCTTTGGTTTCACTATTGCTGATAGTGTACACGGACAGAAAGTGAAAAAGGTAATTTGAAATTATTTACTAACATTTATAAAGTTATTCCACATTTAGGAAAGAAAAAAAGTCAATTACTAGATTATATTATTTAATTTAAGGTATTAGATCGTAGTAGATGTGCTGGCTTGTGTGAAGGAGATCTTCTGTTACAAATAGGAGACACAGATGTAAGACACGCACCACATCAACATGTTGTTCAAGTAAGTTCTAAAAAATTTAATAACATAAATAACAATAACGATTTTCGAAACTTAGCAAATTCATAAACTACTAGTAAATTAATACTAAATTTATTTTTCCTAGTTAGCTTACTATTCTCCTTGATAAACAGACTATCCAATAAGAACTAACTTTTAAATTCAATTCTTGAGATGCACTCATCTGTGTTCAATCCAACAAACTTTTTAGATAATATTTTATATTAATATAGATTAAATAAAAATAATATTACTATTATAATTTAATTACAGGTGTTAAAAGACTGTCCAGCGATGTCTGAAACGACTCTACGGGTGTGGCGCAGAAATACTATAGCCAGAGCACCGAGAAGTAGGTCCGCTACCCGCGTACAACCGACTACTAGTAAGTTTTACTATTTTTTTTATATTATAGTGACGTGTGATATTAATAAAATAAAATTAAATAATGAAAAAAAATGTTTTTTTTTTCAACTATTGGAAAATACAATGTATAGTTTAGTAACGTATAGTTTACTTCTACACATTAGTATATAAACCATCTTGGAGCAACGGCAGAGCTAACAAAAAACAATGATTCGATTCCCACTGAAGGTGAATGAATGAATTATTTTAGTTTTTTCGCTCCAGCAAGAAAACACCTTGTTCCTTCTGCTTACCCTGCTATATGCGGGATGCAGTATATGTATATTTTTTATTTTGCTTAGCTGCGGCAACCAATAGTCAATTGGGAAGAAGTAAAACGCCAACTGCTGAACAACTACGGTCGATGCCCACACACAGTACAGAAAACAACGTACGAGATCGACAAAACGAAATGGATTCCGGTTAGTATTAGTTATAGCTTATGTAAAAAATGTATTTTTTTTAATTGTAGTATTAGAGTAGTCGTTTTTATTTTGTAAATTTATAAGTGTACAATTGTAGTCATTGGGAGTAATTTAATGTTAAATATCAATCATAAGTAATATGTTAGAAATACCATACATAAGCTCAATTGACACATTTATATTTGTACTAATTAAAAATAATAAAATATAGTAAAATCTGGATTATTGTCTCATATCTTTCATAATTCACTTCATTAACAAACATAACTCTATAGTAGAAGCAACCTATGCAGTACCAGAACACAAAAACAGAGAAAGTAGAGAAAACAGAGAAACAATAATGGAAAGAAGGCGGAGAAGCAGTACACCCGGGGCCAGACTAACCCTCCCTGTAACCTGGAATCAAGATAACCAATGGCAGCAACCATGGCTTGACAACTCAAATAATGTCCGAAATTGGACCGAAAGTAACCAAAAGTGGGATGGAAATAACACAGAATACATAGGCAGGATAGATGGTAGGATAGATAATAACGGGTGGGAGGGGGAAAGGTGGAATAACAATTGGGGAGAAGTCCCCACTCCTACTGTACATGTTGATATGAACGCTGCCTATTGGAGGGGTAATGCAAGTGTAGCTGATAGTAGTGATAACGGTGGTAAGTTGACAGTATATTTTGGTATTTTATTTATATTTTACTCTAGTTAATCTTAATACATTAACAAATAGTGATCAGTTACATCCATTCATGAGATCATTTACGTCTATTACATTAATAATGTACGAAACTCAGGTAATGTATTTGTGTACATGAATTGGACTGAAAGTAAATTAAAAGTTAGATGAAAATAAGCAAAAATGGAATGGAAATAAAACCGAGTATATAACCAGAATAGGCAATAATGGATTGGAGGAGGAAAGAAAAAAAAGATAATTCATTCCCCCAACAGTTTACGTTATAAAAGTTTATGTTATAAAAAGCTTACTAATAAAAACATGAAATTTAATTATTAAAATTCTTAATTAAGTTTATATAACTTACTTAAAATGAACAGATCTGCTTATAGTTTGGGACTGATCGCAGATGAACACAGAGAAAAAAAAAAAAAAAAGTTTATATAAATTTATATTACTCAGGTTTTCCAGAAGATGGCATGCTTCATTCTCCAAGCACAGCTGCTGTGGGTGGACTTTCAAGACAATCACCCTCTACAAGTAGAATAAGACCGCATTCACCTTCAAATTCTACAGGTATTTTTTTTTCTTATATTTATTTATTGACAGTTAGACACTTGAGCCTCTACAAGACGATTGGACGTCGACTGGACTGGACGAATTACATAAAAAAAATGGCCTGACATAAAAAAACTAATTTATTTTCTTTTTAAAGTAACTCATTATTTTGTAGGTCGTATGAGAAGCCACTCTCCATCAAACAACAGTGCAACGGACAGACTTTTAAATAATTCACCTTCAACTCGCCTACAAAGTCAATCTCCTTCTAATAACTCCTCTAATAGCAGGCTTAAAGGATCACCTCTCAGGTATTCATTAAATATTAAATACCTAACAATTATAAATGTTATTAACCTGACAATAAGTAATTTAGTTGACATCTCTCTGAATAGTTAAGACACTTCGCTCCCCACTTTCCGCTGAGTTCTAGAGACATTGTATGTTGAGTGTCGAAACTCTATGCCGCGCTTTGCCTTGTTGCCAGAGCAAGGAAATAAAAACATTAATTTTTTTTTTCTGCCGTATGGGCATCGAACACATAACCGTCGCATTTGAAGTCACAAGCCTGTACAGAGGTATCGCAGAGGCGAAACAACGCCCTGAATTAATGGATTAATAGCGGAATAAAACACCGCACTATGTTGTAATTGACTTAGCCCATTCAGATTCCTCATATAAATTCATTTCATTCTTTTGGGACTTTTCCAATCGGTATGTGATATAATTTATAATATATTGAAAAACAACTTTGATAATTAAAGTAACAAAAATATAATTGTAAAGATGTAAACTAAAAAAAAATATCCCGCTGATTTTCTTGCGTCGATTCTTCTCAGGTCTGATTTAAATTAAGCGTGTAAGTTCTTATTTTGAATAAAATTAATAGATTTGATACTGAGATCCATAAAAAAATACAGTCAAATTGAGAACCTGCTCCTTAATATGGAAATCAGTAAATAAATCAAATTAAATCATAGTGCCTGTATTGACAGACATTGACGCTCAAAAAATTCTGTAAGCATTTAAACTATTCATTCATTATTCTTTAAAAAAATTAAAAATAACCATTGCATAAGTGTTTGTAATATTTTTAAAAAAATGTTTAAAGCTATCTGAAGACGTACAAACCTATCACAATAGTTATTTATACTAAGTAAGTTAAATGTGAATGTGTGTATGTGTATTGTGTGTGTACCTTAAAAAGGGCTACCTAGTTAGTAGAAATGGCTCAGTAGTAAAACATTTAGTGCTTATTTTATTTTAAAATGTTGCGCTTAGTCGTATTTGTTTCTTATTGATTGTATTCACTTCAATAAATTAAAAAATATATTACTTTATATAAATAAATATTTAAAAAAAATATCATAATGCTATAGTGAAAACCGCATTTAAATCAGGTAGGCCGTTTCTGGAAGACCAAAAGTATTAAAAATCACTGCTTTGGGTTCTATTACATTGCTAGATAATCCCAATAAAAGATTTTCTCACTTATCGCCTAAGTACAGATTAGCCATCAGTTACAATTTCATTCTATTATGTACAAACATTGTTTTATTGTATAACAATATACTTAAATATATTTTGTATACAGATTACGTGAGCCGTCCCCGCCCAGACACATACATTCTCCAGTTCACTCCCCCTACGAGGGCGACCCTCAACCTGGTCTATACGTCGCTAACTATCCACAGGTGAAGTAAATATGACAAGTTACTTATCTATACAATATTCAAATTTAATATGGAGTGCTTTTAATATTTTTTTTACCATATTTATATCCGTATAACTAATACACTATTAATTTGAAAACTAAATATTGATATAATATAGAATAAAGAATAAACATATGGACACGTGCGCTTACTTTGATGACCATATGTATACTAATTATTGATTAAATTTAAATATGCAATATAATTAAAGTACAAAATGCTGAAAGGTGTGATTTTACTATGTACGGTTGCACTTTTCAACGAGGTGGATGTAGAAAAAATTGTGATGTTTCACTTGGATATTTTTTTTTTCTATATGTCTTTAAGGTTGCTTAGAAAGAATTAGTATATAGAAAAGCAGGGGCACAAGTGTACAAATGTAAACCCGACAAGTTGTGAGTTCGAGTCCTCACTTTGTTAACGAGACATGTCGTTTCGTTCCGCCACTCAACACGCAATTCCTCCAGAATTTGGTGGAAAGTGGGCGAAAGTAGGTTTCAAAGGATAATATTATTACAAAAATGTAGTTTTAAATATTTTTACCTTACATTCTTATCATATTGCTACACAGGTAGAAAGACCAACATCAAGTGACCCAGAAGCAGACGTTCGAGTCACGTTACTAAGGAGCTCAGCCGGATTCGGGTTCCGTATAGTGGGTGGTACTGAAGACGGCAGTCGAGTTGCCGTGGGACATGTCGTACCTGGTATGTTTGTATTGCTTTTATAATCTAATCGAATCTAGCTTCACGCTGTATCCCTAGCGGGATAGTCAGAGGAAACGAAGCACCAAACGCTGAGGTCCTTGCATACCTCTTTCGCCTCGTCCTCTGTCAACCTCTTCCTAGGTGTCTTCCGGGAGGTCCTCATGCTATTTACGTGACCTTCCTCCAGTATCTTCGATACTGTGTTTTCAAAGGTCAACCGAGGTCTATCTCTACCTCTTTTCTGCTTGTAATGTATGTATTTGGTTCCTTCTTCAATTCGGTGGAATTATTTGTATAATATTATCGTAAATTATTATATAATCCTGAACTAAGATACTATATCCTAAACTAAGGATACAATACCCTAAAGCAAGAATATTGTATCTATTCCCAGGTGGTCCGGCTGACGGTTTCCTTCGTCCGGGTGACCTCCTAACGTCAGTGGACGGCGTGTCGCTAGTGGGTGCCACTCACGCGCGAGCCGTTGCCTTTATGTGTCAAGCGGCCACGAGGGGCAGGGTTAGTGTTGTTTTTATTAGAGTTTGTTTTTGTTCACTATGGTCACGTGGTCTATATATTTTAGAGATATTATGGTATGTTAATATCAGTTTATTTAGTTATAGTGTAATATAGTTACGGTGTATTTTTAATAAAATTTAAGATTGTTGTAAAATTACTTTTTTTTCTTCAAGGTCTACAAAAGTTCAAAATATTGAGTATTTAAAAATGTACAAAAATAAATTTATATGATTAATTCATTTTAAGAACTTTATATAAAATATTGGCAAACAAAATATAATCGTAATAATTCTTCCTTCTAAATTTTTATATAACAATTATTTAAACAGGTAACACTTGGCGTGAGGCACAACCGAGCTGATATTCAGTCCCTTGGTCTACCCCCCATGCCGGCATCGCACCCGCATCAACCTCTATTGCCGTAACTATTTACTTAATTATTTATATGTATTATATGAAAAAAATATTGTAAATATATTAGGATCATTTGAATAATAATATTTTGTTTTACACATTTACAACAATACAACTATAATTGTGTAAAAAATGTACAATACCTTTGACGAGTCGTGACTGCCCTGAAGTTGCTGAAGATGGCTGCGCAGATTTGATTTTAGGGTTATTTTTTCCTACTTATTTTACTCACAAGTGAACGAGGGGGACCATGACTCTTCGACCGTACTGTAAATGCTTGAGTGGAATAGATTAATATTTAATATAACTTGAAGTCATAATATTCTAATCATCATATTGCCAAATTAATACTTCTCTACTTATGTAAACTAGAATAAAAAACTAAAGTTTATTTGTCGGTCTCAACAACTACTGAGTCAAATTGATTTTTTTTGTATCATATGTATATTTAATGCATTTTTGAAAAGAGCAACTGTTGAGTTTCTTGCCGGCTCTTCTCAGCAGAACTGCCTTCCGAACCGGTGGTAGCTTTTTTTTTTCATATGTTTATTCGACGATTCAAAATTGCTTATAATAATTGCCTATTTGAATAAAGAATATTTTGTAATTTGAATTTGAATTGAATTTATCAGGGTAGGCAAACTAGCTTCATAGATCATTACATTTAGTTAATTAAATAATAATATTAAAATCCCAATATATTTTACTGAAAATTAATATTTTATACATAAACAAACATATCCTAGGTTTAGAATTTAAAAATGGAAGCTTGTTTTTAAAGGTTTCCACTTTTTTGGCTGTTTCTAAATAATTTTGTATGAAATTTAACTACTCATCTAAATAACACATTTTTCAACTGTATCTCTTCTAACATTAACACCTCATTCATCATATAGGACGGAACCAATCCACCACATGCCGACTACATCATACAACATACTGCACCCAGCGCCGCTCTACCCGCCCAACGCTTTACCCATGTTCGTCTCATTTTGTACCATATGTATTTGATATTAAGGCTTATTTTAAATTAACATGTACATAAGATTGCATAATTTTAATTTTGTCGTTCGAGATGATTTTGTTCTTCTAATAACAAATCTGCTTCATTTGAAAAGTAAAGTGATATGCCTTGTTTTACACCAATCATTTGTTTTGGTTATATTAAAGTTAATGTTATATAATAAAGTAAAATGGAGAATGGAGTGATTTATAATTAAGTCAGTCGAGATATTGCAAATATTGCAAATCAGTGCAATTTAAAGCTGCAAACATCATATAATATTACCTTGATTTAAAAAATATCCTTCTATATTTCTTTTACCTTCAATGTTTTCAGGTACGGTGTCCATTATGACACACAAGCGGGTTGGTCTCCAACACCCTATGACGTCACGGTAACAAGAAACGAGGGAGAGGGCTTCGGCTTCGTAGTAATATCCTCTACTAATAAAGCTACTAGTACTATTGGTAAGTGTCATGCTATTTATATGATGATTACTGTCTTCATAAGTGGTATTAAATAAACTTTTTGAATGAAATGTTAACGAACCAATGTTACTACTGTTTAACACACAGACGTAATTGTTTGTAGCAGTGTTTGAAAAATTCATAAAAAATAACCGAATTTCTGAAACAAACACAAAATTATGATTTGTTCAGTGTAAATACTTTTGCTATACTGTTTTCTTACCAGCATTGTGTAATTATGAAACATGATTTATTGTTGAAAAACAAGAGTCTATAAGAAATTCACAATTAAAATACATGTAGTTTCGAAATCAATTTGCAAAAAACTGAATTAGGGAATTAGTCTTGTGAGCTATAACTGTGTGGGCACTAATATAAGTACGTCCTCTAGTATTCAGAGCGTATATGTACTAGTATTAAAATGTATTGACACTAGTTTCTCTTTGTCTGTTTTATGGAATATAAAACTTAAACGTACAGTACTTTACTTTTAGTAACAAAAAATACTTTTGTAAATGTTTCTAGGACAACTGATCTCGAACTCGCCCGCAGCGCGCTGCGGTCGTCTCCACGTGGGCGACACCATCCTCGCCATCAACGGGCAGCCCGTCCGCAGTCTGCCGCACCCCGACGTCGTCGCGCTCATCAAGCGCTCGGGCGCCGCCGTTACGCTCACAGTTACGCCGCCTGAGACGCGTCACGAGTGACGTGACGTGACGCGTCCACGGCATGAGGGACAAGGTATGTTGTGACACCATCCTCGCCATCAACGGGCAGCCCGTCCGCAGTCTGCCGCACCCCGACGTCGTCGCGCTCATTAAAGGCTCGGGCGCCGCCGTCACGCCGCCTGACGCGTGTCACGACTGACGTGACGGTCCTCTGATGTTACACGAGTCGTGGGCGGCGGTGATCACTTACCATCAGGTGACCCGTACGTCGATTTGCCTTGTCTTTTTTCCATTAAAAAAATTATGATTATAGCCATCTATTCTTAGCTCAACTTTAGAAAATAGCTTTTATAAATGGCCAGTCTATACTAATATAATAAAGCGAAAGAGTTTGTTTGTGTGTTTGTTTGTTTGTAGGTTAATCTCTATACCTACTGGTCCTATTTACTTTCCTTTTGTTATGTATGAAAGCTGCATTCTTCGGAAGTGCTATAGGCTCTATAACATTACGGCGTAAGCCTAAGTTAGCTTTAAATAGCGAAACATCAATAATAAGGAGCATCCTGACAAACATATTCAATTTTAATAGATCTAAAAAAAGGTCTGCTACACCATATATCTACAGCCTCTAATCAATAAGTGAGACTAAGGCATTTTGTGTTAAAAAATAATTAAAAATTGTAAGGTGATATTTCATCGATTTTTATTTCACATGTATATTCAAAACTTACGAGCGAAAGTTATTTTATCATCAAGGATATTTAATGAAGATAATCTTCGGCTTTTATAGCATGTAATTTGGACATATACTTTTCGAGAAAATGTAAAATTAAAACAATTCGACGCTCTGTTTACGGTCGCAAGCCTAGGCTCGAGACTTGCGGGGGCGCCCTTGCAGCCGATGACGTCCTAGCATACATAGTGTTCATGTTTGAATGTTTTAATCTGTTAGCAATTCGCCTTCAGAAATCTAATGCCTCTAGAATTCTTCGAAAGGTATAGTGCGGAATGTCTTAACGCTCCCTCTACCTATCCTGCTACAATATGTGGGGTAGAGCGTGGAGCTAAAAATAACAATAAACTTTTTTAAATTTACTTTTTATTTCTCAGGTCACACAAATCACAATCTCAAACCGAATCTACTTAGTTAACACCGCTCAGTCTTCATGAAGATGTTTTACAGGTACTTACTATATTAAGTTAGTATAGGCAATCCAATAGCTTTAATTGAATATCAAATTTTTATATTTTAAGAATTTATGGTTGAAATAGAATAGAATTTTAGTTATTTGTAGTTGCTTGTTACGTATCACGTTTTCTTCCCACAATTGCCGTCCAAAGTAATGTAAAAATCACTTGAAATGTGTACTTAAAATATTTTATTATATGTACTGGCAACACTACATTCAATTATGTTTCATGTTTTTAATAATATAGAATCTCTTTGGAAACAAGGTTTTTTGATATAATGTTGTAAATATTACCTTAGTATAACAATAAAATGAATATGTTAATGAAATAGATATTTAGGCAGTTTGCAAGAATTTATAAACACTTTTAAAGCCTTATATGTTGAGAGCATTTATACATGAAATTGACTAAAAATATTATTATGTAATCTGTGTACTTTTTTATGTACTTACTTTACTTTATTATTATTAGTATATATATGAATGTATATGTTGATAATTATTAATATATATGTAATATTTTATGTAATTAAGTATGTAATACAATAAGGTACATTACACATTAAAATATACAATTAAAAGAATGGATAGTGTAAGTTATGCCTTAAGTTAAGTTAACGCACTGAACGATTAAGGGTGTGTATAGTTAAAGTGGGACCACCGAATGAAGGGAGTAGTGAATTGTATGTAGATGTAATTTAAATTGTTAGTTATTTTATAAGAAGCAATATTCGTGCCTTCAACACTGTCTTGCCTTACCCAATGGTTGTATGTCCCGTCTAGCCCAAAAAATGTTTATCCATGCAAATGAGCAATTAATTAAAATAAAGGAAATTCAATATTTTATTAATGTTTGTATATCTGTATATTAAATATTGAAATAATACGGTAGCTAAAGTATTTTTATCCATTCCATATATACAATTTGTATATATATGAATTTAAACAATAATTTCATTGACACTTTTAAAGATATATGTATTTTATTACTGCTTAAATTTTATAGAATCTAATTTTTAAAAAAGGAAAAATATATATAAAATGAAATCTGTTGTTGAAAGTAATATGTATGTTGAATAAGCAATTAACACTGGGTTCCCACATTCCCTTCGCGTACCCTGCTACGCGAGATACAGCGTGAAGCTAGAGAACATTTTATTTTATATTTGTGTAATAGAGAGTACAATATGTTAAATGATATTTAATATATGTTACATTTTTGAGCCTCATGTAAGCCTTATTTTAAAATTTATCTCCCTTTTTACTAGAAGTGAAACAGTTGTATTAGACAAAATTAGAAGAAAAAAACGTTGTGCAGTTCATTCAGAAAGGAATATGGATGGGACTTATAAAACAGATTTTACTAAGTAAATAAATATATTTTGATAAAAAATTCTTGTTTCATTACATCCTCCGCCGAATCCATTAATTAAACCAAATCATGAATCAAGAATGAAGATAAATATATTTAATGTATTTAAAGCTTAAGTTATAATATTACAAATGCATTATGATACATCGAGTTTCGCAAATTGATTATTTACACATCGGCGATTTTAATTGGTGATGAAGAACGTCCTGGAGCAGTAGCAACTTCGATAATCCAATCAGTATACGAATCGATTCTAGTGAAAACATCAGGATATTCGTCAGTACAGTTTTCATAGTATGAGGAAAGACCTATCAGCACGCTGCCGGTGACCATAGGCGCACCAGAGTCTCCTAAACAGATGCTTCTACCGGGTGCGCCTGCGCAGAGCATAGCTGGAAGATAAATGGAAGTTTAATGTTAATGTGGTGAGTCAATATTTTCAAAATTACGCACTTTTCGCATAATTTTTTAAAATTTTGTTGAAATACGAAATTATCCTGGAATTTTGTATGTTGTCTCGTGTGTAGTGACAACAAAGAGAAATCACTATTCAACTACTATTTTTTGGTAATTCTTTTATATCAGTAATAATTTCAATAAGGTAGAGTTGCGTAGAAATATTTATGTGGATGTTTTGAAGTGGTAAAGTATGATATAAAATGTCAAATATACTAGTCAGTGTGCTATATTTATTTTATTAATTTTACGTTTTTTTAATATAAGCACATTCGTTGGCACAGTTTTCGCAAACAGTGGTTTTTGCTTCACATATTAATATATAAATAATAGTGTCTCAACGTATTTAAGTTGTTCATTTTCTCTTAATTTATGTAACTTACCCTGGTCTATAGCAACATGTTCAACATTCTCGAATCTGCTCTGACATTCAGCAAAAGGTAATTTATTTAATCTGATTGTCTTCAAAATTTCGAGTTGGCCACTTGATGACAGCTATAAAATATAACAAATATAAAAAAATGTACTTTGAAAAAGTATATTGAAAGGTATTAACTAAAATATCCAATAATATTATAAACTTTATAATATCTAGGGCATTTTCAGTGACTGATAATTATATTTTCTATTGCTTTACATTTTATTCAAAAAAGGGAGTTTAATTTTTCGAACGTCACTGAGAAGAACCGACGCAATAATCTAGGGACTATTTTTTCAGTCTATTCAATCAGATTTACAACGATTTACCTATTAGTTAATAAATTAATAAAAACTCACATTTTCAAATCCCCAACTAACAATCTTAGTTTCCATGCCATCAGGTAAGTTGATTCCAGATGGGGGAATAAACAGGACATTAATAGAATCGGTAATCCTTAAAGCTTCTTTCGTGATAACCACAGCGATGTCGGCCGACCGCGGGGACTCCGCGTAGTTGGGGTGTTTGATGATATTTGCGATGCGGACCACGGTGCCACCGCTCATACTGTTTGTTGAACCAGCTCGTATCCACATATTATCTAAAATAGCTCCCCTGAAATGTGCACGCTCTGACATTTGCCAATATTGGATAGATAGATGTGGATGTGAATGGGATTATAATTATCTAAAAATATTGTTATATGCAATGCACTGCACGGCAGCGGCCTTTAGTCTTCTAGCACTATATCAAATTTATTGACGACAATATATCTGTTGACAGTAATAGACCAAACTCAGTAGAGCAAAGCACAGCTATTTTCAAGAACATGAATTCACAAAGTTCAATAAAACAAGTAATATTGGATAACATCATGAACTTCTTCGCTAATTATTAAAAGTCATAATCAAATATTAATATGAATACAAAATATTAATGTGACCTTCTTATAATAGCAGCATCAGTACTACCCAACAATAATTGATGATCAATAGATAATTAACCCATATATGTTTTATCACATACGTGACCGATCAATTGTTTCCGATTATTTCATCGAAATTATATAATGCGATAACAAACAATGAAAGTTATTTTTAAATTTCATTATTATCGTTTATTTTACACACTCAATTTATTTTTACGCTTAACTAAAATTTGATAAACTGGCCATTGGTAAACATGACTGAGAATCCATGATGGGTTCTAAAACGACACGTTGAAATGGATGGATAGGTACTTATGGTGTCCGTATCAAGCATCCAATGTTTCTTAATATATTTAATTAATGAAACATAATTTATGAAAATGAACGATTATTCCCGAAAAAAAAACATGATGAAATAAACATTTTAATTTAAATTTTTTTAGTCTAACAGTAGAAAAATATGAAAAGGTTAAAAGTATTATTAAAAATAAATGATGATGTTGGAAATCTCCTAATCGATAATTGGTAATATTTAAATATGACATTTTTAATTAGCCCCCTCGCTTTATGATCCAATTGAAACAAAATCAGCCGTCAAAAATATTAATATAGTTTTTATAGCATGGTAGGTCGTCGGAGTGTATTAACTCCCATTCCTCAGTTTCCGCTGAATTCTGGAAGCATTGCTTGTTGAGTGGGGAAACTCAACGCGCTTTGCCTCATAACCAGAGCTAATAAATGAAAATATTTCATATCCTCGAGGAAACGAAGTAGGTACGAACCCACAACCTATCGCGTTTACAGTAGCAGACTGCCCTCAAAATAATAAATAACTGTATTCTTAAACTTAACTTACGTGAAACAGTAAGCTGTGGTCAAGACATGCCACGAAGAAACAAGAGATCCCACGCATCTTTGAAGCACAAATTGTGAAGCTGGATATTCGTAAATGAACGCGACGATGTAGGGAAACTCCTGGATGGTGGTTGGTGTACCGCCAACGATACGACTTTCTGGTGCTGCAGATACTGTGAGCAATTTTTTTTATAATTTTGACTCGTTCACTTTATTAAAATATTTCTAAATCATAGATAATTTTCAATTTTGTATAGGTAAATACTTTTTAGAAAACATAAAAGTTTGAACGTAGCAAGATTTGAACCCGCACGTTTTGGAAAACGTCGAAGCGCTCTGACTAAGTAAGCGTTTTATGGAACGTAGACTTTCCTAAATATGGTAAATACTAAAAATGTAAAAAATATATGTATAGGTAATTTTCAAATAAATATTTTGATCAATTACAAAATTTCAAAATTTAGATCTTACCAGCGCAGAAGAGTGCAAAAGCCAAGCAGAGTAATTTGAAAGCCATGCTAGTAACTACTAACACTACAATGTTAAGACGATTTACCTAACTAACAGAGAGCTTATATACCTACACATTACTTATACCTATATATTGATTTTCATTTTAAAGATTGATTAGGCCATATCTGAATGTTTTGCCAATTTCTATTGATATACAGCACGTTAAAAATATTGAAATTTTATTAATTTACAATATTAAGAAATAGAAATATTTTCGATATGTACCAATACAAAAAATACAACACACATTACTTAATCTTAGTGTTCACATACAGAAATTAAAGAGAGCACCCTAAAGAAACCAAAGCTAAATGTATTTGTGAGCACGCTGTATAAGCTTTGCAAAGCTTACTGAGATAACTTCTAGCAACAATCAAGCACGTATATTTTATCTACTAATACAAGTTAATCTATTGATAAAATAAAAAGGCAATTTTTCCAAAACATTTTTACAGAAAGTATTTTTTTCTAGTGGTAGGTTGTGTTTCTCGAAATTATAAATTAAAAAAGTGACGACTATGTTGCATGGTTCTAGAGAATATAGTTATATATTTTTATTTGACTAGTATAATAGGTATGTTTGCAATAAATAATTCTTCTGAGATTTTAAAATATTTTCCTGTAAGAAAAGACTTCTGTAAGAAAACTAATTTATCAATTCAACTGTATTTTTTTGTAAGAAAATTTCATAAATATAAAAAATAATGTAGTTCAGTACAATTCTTAGTTTATGGCGTTTCGAGCGTGCGAAAAAAATAATATAAATACTTACCTCTCTTTAGCGTTGCATTTATGAAATTCAGCGGGTACAGCTGCCTAGTTCAATCTAAGACACCCGATTCTATATCAAAGTTATTCATTCCAGTCAATCAGTTATTCAACTCAGTTAAGATGAATTTTTATATCTTTGAATTTATTGATCACCAACACGATAGAGTCTAAAGGCAAAGAAAATACATAAATAACTATATTTTCCTAACTTATAGATTATTTGCGATTAAGATGGACTTATTTTAAACATACGTATATTTATACAGCATGTTCTGAATATTAAAAGTTGGTAATAGTATATTCTAATATGTTATTATACTGGCTAATTGTTTGAGCGTGTTGTTTTATTCCTCTTGTTTACGTCAATTCTTATTTACATAAATCTATCAAGTGATAACGTCAAAACTATGTATTTCTTTTAACTAAATTTTCTTGTGTTTATTTTCGTTTATAAAATCTGATTGTTTCTTTTTAATAAAATAACAGCATGGGAAACAGAAACTCAAGAACAATATCACAATCTCAAGGATTGAATTCAAGGACTACATTACAGACACAAATAAAAAACAAGGCTAAGCAGAAAAACTGTGAACTAAGCATAAAGAAACCTAGAACCACGAGACGGCGTAGAATTCTAAATAAAACAAACTCAACTCGCATAAATTTCAACGCAATGAAGGAATTATATGGCGATAAAATGCCGGTAATGTTAGCATTCATAACATCAGAATCTGAATGTCGTTTAAGTCTCTCAAAGAAGCCCATGAAATGTAATTCGGCTGTAGTACACAGTGTCCGAGAAAAATCTAGTCGTAGAATATATTCGTTGCCCTGTGCGAAATATTGTAAAGACTGTAAAAAAATATCATCTCAACTTATATGAACTGAATAATATTGTTATTGAAAGTAAAATATGTATTATTTGTGAGTCTGTATTAAAAATATTTGAAAATAATTTGCCTGGTAACGTTTATTTTAGGTAAAAATTAATTCGCGTATGGTATCCCCGTGCAGTGGCGCGCCTTCCAGCGAGAAGGGAGCGTGTCGGATGATTCTTGTGTCTTTTAACTTTAAGTTTACATGTTTTTCTCGAATCATCGCTGTTAATACGCTTAATTATTATACACTGATGTTGTTGTGATTATGAATTATCATTATATGTGTGCTCGAGGCGTGTGATAAGGGTAAGCCAAATGTTTATTCATTTACTCATGTCAAACGACGGTTCTCTCAGCTGCTGTATATTGTAATTATATTCTTATTGGAACTATATTTTCATTTATTATTTCAAAAATGATCCAGGCGACAGGTTGTTGCCGAGGTGAGAAATATTATGTAGGTGCTACCTTGAAAGTTTTTTTGTTATTATCAATGACATTGATACGCGACGTAAGTAAATGTTTCAGTTATTTATTTTGTAATAAAGACCGGTTTGGAGATTTAACTAAACTTCTATTATATATTCCTATCAGAATCGGCTTTTAGCAGTAGCACATAATATATTTAAAAAAACCCTTGAGATACACTTTATATTCAAATTATATCATTTTTACTGTACATTTAAAACATATTTGTCCATCTTATATTATTTCGCATAATCATAGGGTATTTTACCAAGTACTTTGAGGTTATGTTGTAATTCTACCTTCAAATATATATTTTTTATGTAGGTGCTTTATGTTACACTTTTTATTTCCTATAGAAATATTTCTTAATGTGGTAAGAATTAGACTCACAAATTATTAAAAAGTCATTTTTTATTCTAATATTGCTAACTACCTATATACTTTAAGTAATGCTTAATTACTACTTAACAAACTTAACCCTTTATTTAGTAACTTTTAAGTATAATAAAAAGTAAAATTTAAAAAATATTCACAATTGAATTGTAGTAATAATTGATAATGTATCTTCTATCAATTCAAATATGAGGATATTTTAAAGTTTTTTATATAAATTCCTCATATAAGTCAATGTGTTTCCTAAAATTGGAGAAATAACATTTTAAACTATAAATTGTTTATTGGTTAAGTTATGTAAAAACCCATTAGTTACTTAAATAAATTTATTTGCCTGTATGCCTAAATTTCATAATTATTTGCAACATTTTATTAATTTTGAAATGGGATGGGTAATGGGACTAACTCCGACTCCGCCACACTCCGGACATTATACATTACCTGCTTTTACTAGGCAAATGGTAGTGTTGAGCGCTCCTGTCCACATCCAACCTCTTAAATTGGGGCAGAAAGTGGAGAACTGAGTGTATTGATACTTGTTAGAACCTGGGTACTGTTGCCAAACGTGGCATGAAGTTGAAAAATTTGAATATTAGAATATTCAGCTTGTTACACTTTTATAAGATACATAGTTTCAAAAATATCAGTTATTTGTAAAAAAATATATTTGTTAATATAACTATTTTTTTTCTATTATGAAATTATTATTTTATTATTACTTGCCTTGAAGGAAAAAGAGGAAAGAAATGGAAATGTACATTGAAATATTTTATTTCCTCGAATGGGGATCAAATCCACAATGACATAGTTATGGTTCTTCAAATAAGAAAATAAACTATATACTGTCATATAACTTAATTAAATTATATAAGTAATACTGAAAACTGACAAAAATGTCAATGGACACTTAAAACTCCATCCATAGGGTTGACGGATGTCCTTTAAATTAGGATGTAACTGGAGGATATGGATGGCAGCCCTATACAAAACCTATGTCAGTTACTATATAAAAATTAAATTGATTTATCTGTAAAACAGGGGAAATTCCTGAAATATTTTACATTGCAATGTGTATGAATTCCACACCTATATTTGTGATTTATGTATAAATTTCTTGTTGAGTCACTAACAAGTTCTCTGTTTTATTTTTTAATTTAGATATTTTGATTGATTTTAAATACAAAATTAAATGTAGTATAGGTTCAATGCTTTTCAATTTTTTTTAACATAATTAGTAATTACATATTAAATAAAGTAATGAGGGAAAAAAATCTATGCCTATTGATTTTATTAACTGCTAGTGTGAATCTTTCCACATTTGGCCAATGTTGCTGCTTAAATTTCGCCTCCAAAATAAACAATGTTTCTAAATAACCAGAAAATGTGACATATCACTAGGTTGGTTCATAATTTATTATTTTTAGCATCGTGCGTGTTGTGGCGGAGCTCAACGCTGCTCATTATCTTGCAGTGCTTATCTTTGCTTTGTGCAAAGAAATAAAATCAGTTCATTTTCCCAATTAAACTCACTACCATCGCGTTTACAATGTAAAATTAATTTTAATGATATTTAGCCCACAGCATATACCTACCTACTCCTACACACAAATAACATTCAGTAATTAATTAAAATATATGTTTATCTCAAAATATTAGTTATTTACGCAAATCATTAACGAAATAATGAATATAAATGAGTTTGTATCAAAACTTCACAATGTTTCAATCATTGTTCGTCTCGTTAATTGTACTAACTGGCAAGAGTGTGTGCACTGCGCTCGCACTAATTAATTGCTCCGGCTAACTAGTGCTGCCAGTTTACATTACATAGTCACGACATATTCGATGTTATTTGATAAATACATGTTGTGTTTATGTATCGATATTTCAATATTATTATTTATTTGATTACTTAAATCAATTGTTTTATTATTGTGTAAATGTTGAATAATATTTCTATTTATAGTTTTAAAAAATAATTGTTTATCTGGGTGTAGGAACAGATCCTCGCGTTTTTTGCAAGTTATTTACTTATTTATCTAAGTAGTCAAGTTGATATTTTTTGTTTGATTAACAAGTTATATCAGTTTCGTTGGAACGGACAAACAGAATATTAAAAATATAATATGTGCTCTGTGTCTATTTTGTTAAAACTCTTCGGAATAGAGTTCCGCCACACAACATGCAGTGCCTGCAGATTACAGCGGGCAATAGGGAACGTAAGTGGCTTAATGGGAACGAAGTATCTCAACATTAGGTTTCCAGATTCCCTCTATCTACCCTGTTATTAGCGGGATACAGCGTAAAGCTAAAATAAACTGTTATTGACACGCAGCAAAGAAAGTTAAAATTTGGCATAATATCGATGGAAGTGTAGGACAGCACTAAGTGAGGATTTCACAAAATTGCTACGGAAACGGGGAAAAGAGAGCGATTGTATAATTTACGTAGTAAAGTCCACGAAAACGAAGTTTTGAACGAAAGTTTTAATATAGCAAAATAAGTAGCTATTACTTATTTATAAGCGTTTATTATGATGTTATATAAGGAATCATTTTATTATTACAATAAAAAATTACCTTCGTATTATTAGAAATATGAACAGCTTTATCTTAGTCACAATATTATTATTGTAACTATATTTATCTAGTACAAATTGAGCTAAGTTAAAATAAATAAAAGTGCATAAACTATTTTAAAACGTTATTGGAAACAGATTTATATTAATAAGAATTATTTTGATTTATTATTTATGTACATAATATTTCAAATAACCTACAGTTGCGGACTAATATACAATTTTATACTTTACTAATTTTAGGATATAACTTAGTTTAAGTCAAGTAACTGTGAATAATATCTAATGATATTCTGTTACTGAATAACAGACAGACAACGCACAGCCGAAACTACTGGACTTAGAAAATTGGAATTTAGTATGTAGGTAGGTTCCTTGGGGAGTGCAGCACTGAGAGAGCATTACTCGTAATTCTAGTGGCAACAAGAAAGGAACTGGAATTTTTATTCTATCAAAGTCCACGCAAGCAGTTGCGAGTGTCGATCACTTTTCAATGTGTCATAGATCATAGATCTGATGATTGGGCGATGTCTACGAACAATTAATTCCAACTACTATACTGATACTCTACCGAATACCGATAGCGCGACATCCACGTGACCTTGTCAATAATTTTCTCTCATCGTTTAATAATAAAGATATATTCACGTGTAGTATTTTCTATGTGTTTTCCTGTTCGAGAGTTTGTTGAAATGTATGTGCATATAAAGGGTTATGGCATCGATTCACCAAAAATTTAACTAAAGACAAGTAAACAAAGCCTAGGTCTACTTTTAACGCGATGGTCAATTTCCACCGAATGGACTATTTTCATTTCATCGCTCTCGTAACAAAATAAGGCGCGACGGTGAGTTCTACCTACTTGTAATACACTGTCACGAAAATTAGGGGGAAAGTTGGGAATGGACATTTACTTCTTTTCCACCTGAAAGACCGGTAACACACCAGTAGCTACTCTGGTGTTACACGTCGTGGGCGGCGGTGATCACTTACCACTTGGTGACCCGTGCGTTTACCTTGTTTTTTTCCTTAAAAAAATTAAAATACTATTCTACAACAGATTGACTCAAAATAAAAATTTTTTTTGTCTATTTGAAATATTTAATTTCTGTATTATATTTGATAGTAAAACATAACATAGTGACATGCAAGTAGGTAACCTACTCGAGAAAACTTACAAAATGAACCAGCTCGATAAGATCGACAAGAACTGGTAAAGCGAAAGTTTGTCTAAAATATATCAATTATAATTTGTTTATGTTTTACGTATTGATAAAATTTAGAAGACATTTTTTTTGAATTAACTTAAAAATATATACCTAATAATATATCTATATTTTTTGCCAGGGTTTATTTATAAAATATATATTTACGTAAAACGGTTCATCTTTCGTGTAAATACAAAATAGCTGCAAGACGTACTCATGTTGTAATACGATCTTAGTTGGACAAGTAGACCTTCGAGCGTGCACCAAGGAAACTATTGTACGACCGTATTATCTGCTATTGTCAGGGTCTCTATCGTCGCTTGTATGGATATTTGTCGTTATACGTAATACTCAAATGGGAACTATTACTTAGATGAATCTGTTATGATTAGAAAATCGAAATTAATGTAGAAACATTTGAACTACCTAAAAAGATCCATAATTAAAAAAGTAGTAGTGAAAATAACAACAAATTAACAACATGTCAATGCTGATGTTGCGGGGGAAACACCCAGGCATAAATTAGTTGGATAAAAATTGTATTACCATTTAATTTTTTTGTATTTATAGTAAGAAAAAGCAACGTTCCAAAGTTGCCAAGTTAAGAAATAAGATATCAAAATAATGTGTATAATCAACGAAAGGTGACGACTGGTAATGAATATTTTTCTTATTCAAGTTGTTTTGTAGGCACTACAATGGTGCGGTCGGACACTCAGCATAATTATTCTATTGGATTAACCAATATTACAATACGCTACAGCATAATTCTACACCTGTCATGTCCGTTACAACTAACGCGAGTTTATAAATAACTTAAATAAACATTATAATATTTTTAGTTTTGTGTGCTGAAACTTGTTCGTATTTTTTTATACAAAAATTAATTAGTCTTTTTAAGATTTTCGGCCCGAATTTGAGACATTGCGTGTAGTAGTGGTAATGGCTGAAATCAACACCGCCCTTAATCTTACCAGAACGAGTGAGCTGAAGGGAATCAAATCCACAACCATGAATCTTACATTACGCTATGTTCTACTGAGCCACGATGTATTTGTATAACTATATACAATACTTTAATATTTCGAAGCACAAAATATATTTTGATTATTTTGGTCTCAAAGTTATTGTTTGCTCGACTAGCTCTGTCCAGCAGAGCGTATGGTGATTACAGATCAGTATCTGATAAATATGTATACAGACTATAAAACAATATTTATTAAAAACAAATCTTTTTTAATAGGAGATTGAACCCACAACATCCGTTATAGTTATTATAATTGAAGTTACAATCTATAAATGCGCAGGTGTGTTCAAGAGGTGTAAACTATAGGTAATTGATCCAACAAGTTTTAATAATATCTTTAAAATGTCATATGACATGCGGTGAAAGTACTTTTTTTAGGAAAAATGTTGATTGGCTTATAATTTATATTACTTATAGTCTCGCTTAAATTGTAACTAAGAGATATACATAAAATATTTGTTGCCACACCTTTAAGAGTAAGTAATTATGTATAGAACACTATAATACAACGCATGAGTGCAATGGCTCGTAAAATTGGGCGGACGTGGGGAACGGAGTGTCTCGCCACTAGCTGCACTCAGCCTAAAAGATAGTAAACAGAAAAAAAACCCAAACCGATGGCGTTTAACCGTATAACATAATTATTTGTAGCGGTATCCATAGTGCTACTATTATTACATAATAATAAGTAATTCTTAAAGAATAATACATACTACCGTACAATTCTATCGTTTTTAAGTAACGCCGCAAGCATGCTCTCATCAATTTAATATCGATACTTTTGTAAGAAATATCGTTTGTGTGGCCAATAAAAAAGCGTTTTTTTTGTTGTCTATTTTATTTACATGTCTCTTAAGGTGATTGCCTACTAATATTTTTTCCTTCTCTTTCGTTTTTTCGACATCCTTTTAATATCTCTTACATTAAGTATTACATAATATGCTTGCTCAAACATAGAAAAATACAAAACAATCAAACGCATTACAAAAAATAACATTAGGTATATATAAGTGTACTTTCATGTTCCTTGGTTATTCATAAGTATTTACTAAAACTAAACTACGCATACCTAAACAAGACTCAAAATAGAGCATTCCATGGCCACCGTGGCGTTACGTTTATTTGTTCTTTACGAGCGAGTAAACGGCAACCATATCATGTTAGAAGTACATTGTTAACGTTCTTTTATGTGACTATATTAGTTGTGTAAACATATTATAATATATACCAGGGTAGGCAAATTGTTCCTGGGAAACTAGTGATAAGACACTCCGTTGACATTTAGATACTTCCGTTCCCCACATTCCGCATAATTGTGGACGCATTGCGTGTTAAAAAGTTAGCTAGTTAGTTAGTTGCCAAAGCGAGGAAAATAAAAATATAACATATTTAATTTCCACGAGTGGGAATCGAAACCACAACCTGGAACGTTTATAGTCGCTTATGCCCTTTTGCCCCTGCCGTTATCAATATGCAAAAATAAATTATTTCACATAAAACTAAAATAGCATACAAAAAAACGGATTTCCCTACGACTCAATACACATCCACCTATCCCGCAAAAGATAACAAGATCAGATATGCGATGAAAGATAAAAATATCATATAAAATAGAAAAATAAATACAAAACGGAAATAATTATTTAGTCTCTCATATAAAGATAAGTAGATCTAGACGTGCTGACAGACGGATGTTATTATCATTGTCCACACGTCCGCGTAAGGTTACGACAGGTCGCACTCGAGAAATAAGCAAAAATAGACCATGATATTATTTTATAAAAGGTACTTACTTACCTTACTTGTATTTAAGGATTTAGGTCCATATTTACTTATAATACTAACTACTAACTCAACTTTGAGATCGCTCTTGAGAGCGATATTGTCTTTGCTAACCTATTGATGGATGCCAATGCTACCGTGCATTTGAGAGTACCTGCCTTTTATTTCAATTTTATGCTGTATCGCGTAGGCAGAGAGTATCTGGTGTTAAGACACTCTATTTTTGAGAATATTACATGTTCAGTCGCACCGATTTGTCTTCTAAAGAGATCGAGCAAATGGAAAGAATTCATTTAATCTAGTGGAAATTGAATTCACAACCATCGTATCCTCCGTACGTCATTACCTAACTGAATAGGGTATTTGCATTTACGCTTAAGAGAATTATATTTATGAATATTTTCGCATTTTCGTAGTTTTAGTAACGAGTAAAACCGAAAAATAAGTAACTTAATACGGAAGGTGCGACAGAATAAAAAGAAAATTAACCAATTTAACACTACGTATCAATAATTTAATAAGACGCCAGAGTGCTTGAGTGTCTACCTATGAAAGGTTCTGTCGTCCGAGTGTTCGGAACCACTTTATATAATTGGCGACGTATGTACGTTTCCTTCACCATTACAGTTATTTTAATTTATTTAATGATTACTCATTTTGTTTCTTTATGCATACATAATTTGTTTTACTTCTGCCGTTTCTGTATCTATAAATAGAAGTATGTGTAATTAACTTCATTGATATTCTTAATATTTTTTCATTTTCTCAGCTATTTAATCGAAAGATGATTTTTTATTTAATCCAGATAGATCTATATCTATTACAAATATTAAAAATAAATCAAATAAGATTTCAATACAAACGGGCGGCAGTACCTATACGTGACGGTAGTGGGTTGGATTCCCATTCGGGGAATGAAATATTTACTAATTTCATTCATTTCAGTTCACTAAACATACAATATTCTAATAATTCATCGAAAAATGGGGATCGGAAGTGTCTTAACGGGAATCGAAGTATCTGAACACTAGGTTCCCAGGTACCGTCCGCCTAGCCTATTGTATGCGGAATACAACATGAAGCTAAAAAAATGTTAACCCACTATCGCAATCTAAACTGCCATGACGTCGTAGGATCTTAAAATTTCGTTATAGTTAATTAAAGCTATTAAGGCTTATTAATCCATAAAAGTATTTAAATATTATTATTATAATTAAATGCATTATAGTTACTGCAGTTGAGCTGCAATGAGTAATAGCAAAGAACCAAATCGGATTACAATTTTAAACCATCACGAAGAGCTCAAATGGTCTATTAGTTGACGTGTGGGCGCACTGTTTACACAATTGTAACCAACGACACTCGGACATAAAAGAGAAAAACGCAAAATAAACATGTTAAACAAAAACAAGGCTGGTCCAGCCATCATTCATTCTAGGCACAGTTTCATTTGTGTGGAAACCGAAGGAAAATTTCAGTTTGCGGTTGACTTCCCAGTGGGGAAAAAGTGGAAGTGATATTAAATTGATATAAGTGATAGTGTATAAAGTTATATTGCTAAAAATTATGAGCGCGGTAAAAATTGCTTATTAAAATTTAAAAACAAATTATTAAAGTTAATTAAATATGAGTAACTAATAAATAATACCTTTAAGGTATTAAAATAATATGTATATTTATATAAAGAGAGACGTTTTATTAAACTACCGTCATCCAACATTAAAATGGTATGGTTAGATATATAAAAATATATTTCCAAGTTGCTAAAGTGAAAGTATAGTACATAAAACATAAATAAATACATTTACGAAAATATCATATGATTACAAGTTCCAAAATTCAAATATCATTAAAGACAAGGTTTTATTTGCATCTGGCACTGATAGATTATTATCTCCTATGGGTATATTAGATAACCTACGAAATACATCTTAATAACATTTATTAATTAAATTAATATTACTTAGAATCGCAATATAGATAAAGAACCTGCTATTATTCCAATGCATATTACTACCAGAACTATCATAAGACTCGATTTAGAATATCCAATCCAACCAACGAATCCAACTAGGTACTAATATAAGATTTGATGAAGACAAATTAATTGTCAAGATCTTTCTTAATTATCTTATGAGGGGTTTTAAAAATAATAATTATTATTAACCTTTATAAATCTATAGTGAGCTATCAAAGAAAATGGGTCAGTAGGCTTTGAAAGGAGGGACACGGTCCAGAGGAGATCTCTATATATTTAGCGTGTGCTCGCCTGATTAGGCTTACACGCATCCACTTCACATATCGATTGTTCGTATCTAACGTGCGGGAAAGTTAGTGTCAGATAATACTTGTTGTCCAATGGCCGGTTAGCTGGCTACGCACATATTAGAAATTTGTTCAATATATCTCCTTCTAATTTTTGTTTCTTTCCAATTTTGACAATTTATTGAAATAATATAATATAATTCAAATGAATTATGTAAAAATGGTTGCATAAATTAACGCCGAGGGTGTGTATTCATTTCATGTTTTCGCATCTTCATTTTTATATGTCACCTCACACCTAAAGTCTTACATGTATTTTAAACAGTCTTTTGTCGTATTGACCTTGCCTCACTACTCATATAAACAGTTGAAATGTAACCCGAAACTAAAATTATTCTTTATTTCCCTTAAAAATCTATTTTTGGCCAAATGTAAGCCATATCTCAAAGACATTAAGAATCCTATAAATCCATTCCCAATGTTTAATGTCAAGATTATCTTCGGGTCGACACATATCACGGGCGCCCAGACGTACGTATCCCGCCGGCGAACCCTGCATAATTCATACATTCATTCAAACTTCGGTCGACTTAGCGGCTTCTATTGGATTAACTGTGGAAACCACCCGAAATTTTTAAGTCCCAAAGTCGTAATTCATTATTGTCAAGACCGTAAAACGTACTTTATATTAGAAACAAATATATTGTTCATTTCTCATTTTAAATAAACTCGATACCAAGCATGAAGGGTCTCATTCCAGATGATTATAAGTAAAAATCGCAAGTTATTATGTTACTGTGCGTGTATCGTCGCGTTGTTGGTCGCGTGCTATCTCATAGACTTGAGACGCGCGTTCTACAAGCTGCTCCTGCACATGTTCTACTTCGTATGCGACATGCTTAAACTGCTGATGAAGCTCGTTGAACTATATTAACGATGACGTGATTCTGAACACTGGGTAAGTTTACTGTGTAATCATCTTTGTTTGTTACGGTTTCACGGCAACATTACTCAACCGTTTATGATGAAACTTTGTACACATATTCTTAGGGGTATTAGAAATCACTTTCAAAGACTCTGCAACGTTAAATGGAAAATCCTGCTTTTATCTGACCCCGTACAAAGTCCTCTCTTTGTGCTCGTCTACACTCCCTAGCCTACCCTTGTAGGTAGAGCTAATTTCAACTTTATAAACCCGGCGTTATAAGTTTTGTGTGTGCGTTGTCTTTTTAAACATTTAAATAGAAACGATAAAAAAAATCATGCCGATATATTTTTTATAATTTTATATAGAAATAATTGTATTGGTCATATATGTGGATTTACAATATTTCTTGAAAATACATAATATATAAACTTACTTTTAGGGTTTTGTTATCAAACTAATGAGGTTTTTTTTTATCATTATGTTTAATTATACTTTTTTAACTTCTCAAAACTATTGGCAAATCTACCTTTTAAAAAATTGATTAACCTAATTAGACCCATGAAACGAAATGTATTAGAAGTGTTAATTAAGTAAATATTCTTAAAAAATCTTTTCCATTTTAGATAACTTGTTCATATTAGATAAATTAAAGCAAAGCTAAAAAGCGAATATATTTCATGGCTTATTTTAAACTAATGAGGTCAGACGCTATAAAACCGCATTCAAATAAACTTCTAATTATAATAATTGCCCGATTAATGATAATTCTAGAAAACAATACGAGCTCTCGTACGCACCTACTATAATGAATGTATAGCCAAGAGCAACTTACATTTCTACAGGCACTTAACTGCATTTCGTTATAAATGTAATAATGATCAAAGTTTGTAATGAGTTACGTATATACTAAACAATAATAACTAAGTCATTTTTTGTATTGTATTTTTTCGTACCACATAGGTACGACAATTTCAACTTGAAAGCTCTCATGACCTCTCTTTTTTGTTTTATCTGGACTTGAAATATTATCTTATTAAATATACTGACATTTGGGCTCAAATGTTGTTTTACTAATAAAAATGTTAATGTCTCAAATTCTGGTGGAAACTCGAGAACAGAATGTCTTGACATTTCATGTTCGACTATATCTTCCCTGCTTTATGTGGCCTACATTATAAAGCTGAAATAAAAAAAACCGGACGAATTGTAATGTAATACTAAACCAATTAGTTTTCCAATAATTCGAAATATTAAAATAGGCTATATAGCATAATTATAACCGACTACTAGTACTACGACATGTTAACTTACCGTCGCCCGCAACGTTGTTTGCTTAGAATTTAAGCCCCTCAGCCCCCCAGGCGCTCCCCCACTCAATCACGTTTCCCGATAATCTATATAGATAGATAAATAACTTTAAATTATGTATCTAATATAATCAATAAATATATTGCCCTAACCAAAAATTGTGGAATCTATAAAAGTTTATTACACCCACGAAGCCTATGCTGTCCTAGAAGCTACCAAATTTTGTATACAGCATTAGTTTTGTGTAAATATTAAATTGAATATCACCTTTAGAACTGAATATCAAAGATATTGCATACGCAGCGTGAAGATAAGACATCAAAAGGTTCTATCAGGAAAATTGTCACCTTGAAAACTGCCTGTCTTCAAACGGTGAACAATCACCAAACGAAAACAGCACGTTTCGGCGTACATTAAACGGGAGCCACACAATGTTGACAGACTCGTCCAAACAAAACTAATGAAATATCTCAACAGTCTGTACGCTATTATAGTCTTTACGGTACAAAGTACAAGTCTCATTATTTAGACTATAAATGATATTCGCGTGTTTCGAAGAATTTTTGAATCCGGCATTCATAAAAAAATGTATTTAAATAGTTCTTTTTTTATGTATTTCAAAGATGTTTATACCTTTTAAAAAAATTGCCTCATCATCATTTCGAATAAACGTAAGTGTGGACCGATTTGTCTCAACACTGAGCCAATCTTGCAAACTTGCTTGCTTTCATTATAAGTACAACTTGCTTGCTTTCATTATAAGTACAACTTGCCGACACTTACTAAACGATGCAATAAAACAAGCATCCAAATACAATCATCCAGTGGCAACTGAAATTAATAAATGGACTCTCTTAAGGAGATATTGTATAAATATATAAATATATGTATATAATGACATAAATCTATTTCTTAGTAAATCTAAAGAAAAAAAGAATAAAATAAAATGTATAAGGAGACAAAAGGACCATAAGTCTGTAGTGTAAGCAAGAATTAAATAAAAAAAAATACAATCATCCAATTACTAGAAAATACAAGTATTTTATATATGAACTTTACATTCTCTTTTCTTTAGATTTTTTAATATTAGTATTTTGTAGCCAATTTGTGGCCGTCGTAACGGGTTGACAGAATGCGGGTTTGATTCGAGGAAAAGAACTATTTTAATTTCAACGCTCTGGTAAAAAGAAAAAGCGTGTCGTAGCATTCCGCCATTCAGCATGTTAATGTTAATGGAAACTGGGGAACTGAGTGTCTTGACACTGGATTCCCTCTGCCTGCCCTGCTATTTGCGGGATACTGTTTGAAGCTGAAAAATACAAATTTTGTTACAAAAATGATCAAATAATCTTCTAATTGCAATTTTCACTAATACTTCGTATTTACATACATATTTTTACAGGTGTCGTTGCATGGTTGGGGTAAGGAAAAAGAGGCAAGATGGGCGACAGTTTCTTGCATCTGGGGGACATCGTGTCCCTCTATGCGGAGGGCTCTGTAGCAGGATTCCTCAGTACCTTAGGGTGAGAAAATTTATTATAATTATTTTCGATATAATATACAGGGTGGAATTGTCAGCGCCACTTTAAATGAAACCACAGTTTTAACTACTCTATAAAAACCTAATATAATTCGAAAAAAAAATAATTCTCAAAAATGAAAAAGTTTTTTTTTCAAACAAAATAAATAATAAAATTATCGTTTTAAAATAAAACGCCATTTGTAAAGTATAACATAGGCACGCACACACTTACCTGTCAAAGCGGCAACGTCGTATACGTATGTGTGCGTGACACGAAATACAGGTATGGATAAAAATCGTGAAATGAAAAAAAAATCCTACGTCCAAACCGTTGAGGTACCTTGATTATTTTTTTTAATTCTGGGTTTGAAATATTTTATCCTATATGCAGTTTCAGTAAAAGAAGCGCTGCCTCTTCCACCCTGTATATTACAATGAGAACATTAACGTTTATGTAGTATTTATTGGTCTGAATTCACTTATTAAAATAATAATTCCACATGTGCGGTATGATTTTGACTTTTTTTAATTGCTAAAAATAAATGACTACCTATATATTGAGACTTATTTTAAATGTCTTTGCCTGTCTCGTCCCCAGTAAAAAACAAGTGAAGATTGTTAAAAAAATAACAGGTCTAAATACTCTCATTACTGAATTAAGCTGTTGCATAGACCCCTTTGATCATCGTTATGTTTGTACGTGTATTCTGTAGCAATGTTTCAAGCCCTATTTCCTCGGGATAATTAAATATAATCCCTTTACTGGCTTGACTGTATCCGCAGGGCTAAAAGCGTTCGTGACCTGTTTCGATATTCGGGAAATGTAGAAATTTTGAAATACTATTCAAATGTTTGTGACATTTTTATTATATTGGTAAAAATTAGAATTACATTCATTTAAAAAATCAACAAGTAGTCTTAATATTGTAATATTATATTAATAGACAGAAATCTGGGTCAGTGTAGAAACATTTCTATAAATTATTAGCTACTCCACTTTTTGATTGTGCGTTCAAACCCCACATAAGTTTATTAATTTAATTCAACGATATTTAATTAACTCTTAGTATAAGCTAATTAAAATAGATAAAATATGAAAATGCAAAAATCATTTAAAACTTTACGTCTACATACTCCATTATGTTTTATACAGGTTGGTAGATGACAGGTGCGTCGTATGCCCGGAGGCAGGCGACCTGTCTGATCCGCCCAAAAAGTTCAGGGGTAAGTGTGATTACTTTATACCATACATAAATTATTAAGATAAAGTAACAGAACTATTTTAGAAAATGGTTAATAAGATTTTTTAATTATTACTATTCGAAAACACGTAAATTTAAATTAAATTGGCAGTTCGTATACTTGTACACCTGGAAAGTAAATTATATTACTAAATATAACTTAAAATATACTTTTTTTTAAATATGTTAACAAATTAAAGCATTTGATTTCCAGATTGCCTGTTTAAGATTTGCCCTATGAATCGCTATTCCGCTCAAAAGCAATTCTGGAATACAGCCAAGCAATCCGCTAACGCTAGTGCAGATACGGACACCGGACTGTTGAAGCGATTGCACGTAAGTTCATTAAAAACATTAAGTAGATATATGGGATAGAGCGTGAAGTTTTATTTTCACTGTGTTTTCTCTGCTTTTCTTTCATAAATACAAAATAAAAGAAAAATTCAGATTTTTAATTAAATATTGATAATTGACTTAATTTATGACTAAATTGACTAAACATATTCAACATACCGTGAGCGCCATTCTCTCTGACTCTTTGGTTTCAAAGTTCGGCATGTATGTTTTCCGCGGACAATAGACCCCCGGAATTGTTAATAATGTAACCACTCTCACATTTCAACGTCGAATACGAACAAACGGTTTGCGTTTTGTTATATACCCTTGAAAACATAACAATTTGAAATAAAAAATACAGTAATTTTTTTATTGATAGATAGATATCTTTCTCGTGATATAATCAAATTATAATTGCATCAATACGTCCCTTTTGAGTAAAATCAAAGCCTACCTCTTGTATTCATGCCAAATACAGTAATAATTAATGTCTGACTTAGCTAAACTTTTTTGTTTAAGCTTCACTAGTGCTAGCTAACTAGTTTCACTAGTGCTATCTAACTAGCTTCACACATAGTGAATATAGCGATTGCACCAGGAAACCTAGTGCTAACTTCACCCACTCCGCGCTTTATTAAGACACTTCCGTTCCTGAATAAGTATTTTAACATTGAATATAATGGAGATTTGATGATTTGACGATTTGTCTATATACACACTAATACAACAGATTCAATTCACATAGCCGTGTGTATATTGTCCAAGGAATAAAAAGACGCCTAGTAATAACAATACAACATCAAAAAATATGTTCTTACGAAGCATGATATAAATTTACGTCACAATACATTTGCGAGGCGCTAAAATGTTAAGAATTTATCCATTAACACTAAACGATATTCTTATATTTATACTAAATGTGACGTCTTGCTGCATTCACGAAATCTCCGCATCTTTAGTCTACCATGAATAAAGGTTTTAAAATACTATGAATGTTGTCGTCTTACAAAGTGCTAACTTTTGTGTAAAAATGAAACTAAAATAGAAGTAGATGTTTATTATGGACTTTAATATATACACATAATTTGTATAAATAAAATATAATATCGCAAGTTCAAGCCCTCGTAAAAAACTTTAATACATGCGACTTTACACTCGTCGGTTGGAAGTTGGATTCCTACTCGGCGGAATGAAATATTTGATACTTTTATTTCCTCGCTCTGGTAAAGTGGCAAAGCGCGGCGTTGAGTTAACACGCAATGTCTCGATAATTTGGCGGACATAGGGGAAAAGAAATGTCTTAATGGGAACGAAAGGTCTTAACAATAGATATAGCTTATTTTATCTTTCACTGACACAATTAATATATGTTGACCCGAATCAATACAAAATAGAGAAAACTGTATCAAATGCCAATTCCTCTTCGCGAACGTGCTCGTCAGTCTTTTGACGTCAATCTATTTCATTCATTCGATAAAAATAGGAAAAAAATATGGAACGTTTTGAGGAAATTATATTAAGATAGCTCTGTGAGTTCTTTATTCTTCGATACTATTCGAAATATTTTCAACTCCAATGTAAAAATATAGTATCTGTACGTAATTGTTTAAATAAATTATTATTCTTTCTTTATTTTATCTTTTTTGCATCTCCATAATTTTGCAGGGTTGTCAAATTGTAACCATTTATTGGTACGTTCCTATCTTTCCGATATTTATAGAAACATTCATCACAAATAAGATGCCGGAACAACGATACATTGTTTAAACTAGACCGACGAAAAAGACGCAAAGCAAACTTTATCGAGCCAAAATCCTGTAATTAATTTTAACTTATTTTGGTTTAAAGTCTATATATATTTACTCATGTATAATATTTATAAATTTAATTTCGTTTTGTCGAACTAACAGACAAACCCCACTCGGAGGAATATTTATCCATACCTATATTATAAATTCGAAAGTAACTCTGTCTGTCTGTCTGTCTGTCTTTTACGCAATCAGGCCCAAACCGCTAATTTAATTGTGATAAAATACTCATATAGAGATACTTGAGGGTCCCGGGATGAACATAGGATACTTTTTTTCTCATATTTGTAATATTTTCGATATATATCAATATATTAAAATATTTATTAATTTGACACGCAATTTATTCCGCCATGTTTATAACAACCGCCGTTGCTAAGCAACGATTTGCAAAGTTTGTTGTTTTAAGAAAACGTCACCCAAAATGAGTTTGCTTAACGCGTACATGGCGAGCGCCGATATAGATTTGTTTGTTGAATGTGATACATTAACAAAAATTGGATGATTTCTATAATTTGATATTCATCCTTATGAAAATAAATATAAGAGTCACTTTTAGCATTTCATCTAGATGGAAATTATAGTTTACTGTATAACATTGTAATAAATAATTAAGGAGATGTCACTGATTCCAAATGACCTAGCCTACGAGTGGTATAGTATGACCGACGCGAACGGGCAGATGACTTTGATGGTTTTGTAATTTTTTATATATTTTCGAATTACTGTTAAATTTATCTCAGTTCTGTTGTCTGTACCGATGTTATGCACTTAAAATATCGCAATTTTAATCATTTGAGATTTTATTTAATATTGTTCGCAAAAATTAATAATTATTTAATATAGAAAAATGTTTAGTATGTGCGTACGCCAAACTTTAGGTACTTTTTCTAATATTAAGAATTTCCTTTAGTTACTTTTGTTTGTTCATTTCGGCTGATATTTTTTCTAATAATAAATCTCCACTTATTTTTTTTTTAACTTATTTTAATTATTTAGGCTTATATTTTCGCGGGCGTAGCCGCGTCCGGGCCCACTAGTTATTAATACAATTCATTTCTTCGTTCTGACACCAGGAAAAACGTCCGAAATTGACTTCCGCCACTCAACCACCGCAATGCCTCGAAAGTGGGGAACAAAGTGTCTTAGCACTAGGTTCCTTCTGTCTACGTCTATGGGGGATATAGCGTGAAGCTGATTTTTTTTTGTCTTACTAAAATAAAGTACTGTTTGTTCCACATGCTTGAAACCTCATAAAAATAAATAATGATCCATTTCAGTTGATCGATGCGCCTGTTGTACTAAATTGTCCCCTTAATTTCTTTCATCTCGAGTTTATAAAAGACATAAATCTGTGCCAAGCTTTATAAATGACTTCAGATGAAAGTATTATTTAACGTCGTCCCGTTTCAAATAATACAAAGGATTTTTTTATCTTGTCGCATCGTCCGCGTTTTTGAGGGAGAGCAAAGGAACATTTGGTGATAGCTTCCTTTATTTTATACTTTTTGCTTATTATTTAATTAGAACTTTGGGAACTTCTAATTAAACTAAACTAAACACTATGGGTGTTAACTGATGAGTAGGTAGGTATACTCGCATAATGTTTCGCTTTTTTTAAAGTAAAACAGTTTCCACGTCTAGCACTAATAACACTAGATATAAAGTCGGGATCTAATTCTAGTAATTTAATTCAAAATAAAAAGTTAAATGCTTCTCTTTTTTGAGCGTCAAAAAACTCAGCGTGACTTTTTTTTAATTCAATTATACACAAATACATATTTCTTATTTTTGACAATAATACCTTTAAAATAGACTGGAGCGAGCATTTAGTTCCCAGGGCGTGATATCATTTATAAAATTATTGATAGATAGAATGAACATATAAAATTTTTATTTCATACGATACAAAGTAATTAGCAATATCTTGGTATATTTTAGTAAAAAAATATACTGAATAGAATGTTAAATAATGTGTGTTTACGTAAAAATACAAACTGGCTTGTACAAACACGCTACTTTTAAAACAATAACTTTTTCATTACAGCATGCCGCTGAGATTGAAAAAAAGCAGAACGAGATGGAGAACAAAAAACTTTTAGGTACAGTAGTGCAGTATGGCAGTGTCGTACAACTACTGCACGTTAAATCTAACAAATATTTAACTGTAAGTATTATGTTACGGTGGTTTTTTTACAATTGTACAAAATAATTGTTCTGAAGCAACATGGTGTTTCTTGTATAGAAAATAAATTTTTAAATGATCCATATCTGTTAAAATTTCGCCTAATCCTTTACTGGGTAAATATAGTTAGAAATAAAAGCTTTTAAAAAACCCCCATTTTCATCTTGTCTTTCAACCTGTAAGGCACAGTCAGTTTATACAGAATAAACAATATACATTTTTCCTGCTCTAATCTCTAATCTGTCTGTAAACGTATGGAAAATGAAAAGAGTTTTTTTTTACTAAATTGTATCTTTAAATTGATACAAGCTAAATAAACATATTTTTTTGTTCCTTGCAGGTAAACAAGAGGTTGCCCGCGTTGTTAGAAAAGAACGCGATGCGAGTGCACCTGGACGCGAATGGGAATGAGGGCTCGTGGTTCTATGTAATACCCTTCTACAAATTGCGGTCGACTGGTACGATATTTATTGTTATATATTATATTGTTTTTATTTTAATTCTTCATTATTATTATTTTTCTAGATATTGATTATAGATTTGTTTTGATGTTGTTGTTTTTATCAATCAAACGGAGAAGCGAGTCATTCCCAACACAAGTATCCTTGATTACTCACTGGGAAGTCTCAGCGACTCAACTTGTTAAAAAATTATGAGAATAAAGCTATTTTTATTTTTTATTATTATTATCATAATGGCGGAGTTTGAATGAAGGTTCAACAACAATGTAATTCAAATAAAAATAATATTGTAATTTTAATGCTTACTTATTTTCATAATCTTAAACGGCACGACGGTAAATTCCCTAAACTTACAAGGCAACTCATCATCCTATATCTTATAAAACAAAGTCGCTTTTCGTGTCTGTCTGAACTTTCTAACTCTTCTTCTTCTAAACCACCCAACGGATTTCTATGCGGTTTTCACCATTAGGTCGAGTATTTCTCAGGGAAGGTTTATATATAGTTTATTATTTGTACATTCTTATGTAAATTAACATAAATACGATAAATGTGTCTAAAGTCCTACCCGTTGAGACACTTTCGCGCATGCGCTGCTTTAATGGTAAGTACTACATGAAAATAATGTACTGGAGTATTGTTCCTCTTAATAAGATCTACAAAAAAGTCCGCGAGAGCATATTTTTATCTTTTAAGGATAACGTGTAGTGATCATATTTCTGTCTAAAAATAGTAATTTCAATATATTTTTTATTGTGAGGGATATTTTTCCATAATGGTATTAATCCTTATCCTTTAAAATACTTTATTAATTTTCTACGTTAAACGAAGATAAAATTTGCTTTTTAAA